>LR738715.1:270981983-271020103 GCA_902687465.1 Secale cereale
ATGCAGTTCTCTTCTATATGAAAAAGAAAATAAGATGAGAATGTCATTCTCAGAGTGCGGTTCTCTTCTGTATAAAAACTCTGAGATCGGAATGTCATTTGGAGAATGCAGTTCTCTTCGTCGTATAGAATTTGACATGACCACGAATCAATACAGAATGCAGTTAGAAGACAAAAAATGTAGAGTCAGACTAGGATTCACGTACACTGCAGTGCGCGCGTGGTGCGTTTAAAGCTTGCACTGCAGTACGCTTCGAGTACACAGGGCAGTGCGCTTAGTGCAAAAAAAATATAAAAAAAAACTTGGCTGCAGTGCGGATGAATTTTGAAACTCGACGACAAACACGTTGAATTCGTCTTTGCAATCCCATGTGATAAGGTGAGATGCAGTGCGGATGCGTATATTTAAAAAAAACTTGGTTGCTACTCAAATGAGAGAATGCAGTGCGCTGCGAACATGTTACAATTCACAAGGAGGAGTTGGCTGAAAGCTCCATTATGTACATATTTGACATTGTCACTGTCTGCCACGAAAAGAAAAACACAAAAACTAACTAGACTGGTATATACAAAAGCACATAGCATGGTGTGAACAGTTTTGCAGATCGAGAACTACACACAGCGACCATACATTACTGTTTACAGAAAGTTCTGGAGCACACACGAAAAAGACATCAACACACATAGAAAAAGATCTGCTATCATTTATGCCTCATCCTGCTCCTGCGAATCCAGTTTTGGAGAAAAGCCAAGAGAAATGCAGAGATTTCTTAGATCCTTCGGGAACTCGGTGACTACGACCATGTTTTCAGGGTGGAACAGGATCTGGAACAAAAACTCAGCCTTCCAATCCTGAAGAACAGCTTCCTACGATGAAGAAAAAAATAAAAAAATAAATATACAACATCATCTACAAAAAAGAAACTAACAAAAAAATATCAAGGAATGAGGGATTATTATTGGGTTAAAAAAATATACTTACATTACGCTTTGCGAATTTCACAACAAAGCTTTTGCCGTCATAAAACTGAGCCATCTTCAGAACAAAACAGCCGCACTCGTTGGGGCCCTGCTCAGGGGAGCCCAAAAAGCTAGCTTTCTTTGAAACATCGACCCAGTCTACCGACTCCTTTCTCTTGTACTCCTTTTCTCCGTACACCTTCTTCAACAATGCAGTCATCCTGATCATCTGGTGGAAATAAAAAAACAAAAATACACATCACAACAAAAATTGTTCAACACGCGCACGCATGAAAACAAGAAAGAAAGGTGAAAAGGGAAAAATTTTACCATTTCAGTGCGGTCGCTGTGGTATTCAGACTTATGCCACCTCGTCGTTTGATCAACCGGTCCGCTGTACCTCCTAGTGTCATGAATGTCAAGGGTCACGCGGTGCCTATTCATCGTGTATAGGGAATAATGCTGGTCTTTCATCCGTGGTAACAGAATCTGATTTTGTTTCATCAAATTTGTTATGTGTTTGATGACTGAAAAAGGATTACTGGAAAAATTAGGAGAGAAAATAAGTACATAAGGCTGAACAAAAGAGAATCTGATAACTTACTAATTTGCAATCAAGAAGGTTCTCGTCATCACGAACATAAAGTTTGAACTGCTTTGCTGCATCGTCAACGTTAAACTTGCCGTGGACAAAAGGCAACACAATATTTCCATCTTCATCTCTATCCGCGTGATCATTCATTTGAAGCACATACTGCGTGTGGGTAATTCATAAAAGAACATTAATACAATTCCCCTTAAGATGTTCGCTCCGACGCTTAATCAAAAAAACGGATCACGCTTCTCTAAAAACAGTATGCAGTTCACAATTCTCCCCATAATTTGTTTCATTTAAGATGCATGGGTTAAACACAAAAAAAATGTATGCAGTACAGTACATTCTAAAACAAATTATTATACACTATTTACTGCAGTTCACTCGAGCAGAAAAAAAGAAAAAAAAAAGAAAAAAGAGAAATATCGTGATAAACAAAGGGGACAGCAGAACGCGTTCGCCAGATCGATAAACCACATTCATATGCTCGTCATTCTTCCAGTACCTGATGATATGATCCATCAATTCTGAGTCCATAAAACCACCTTTGGTGAAAGTTAAGAACATGTAGTCCACATTCACAGTGTAGACTTCGATAGGATTCCTGTGCATGAAAAGCGCGCACCTGCACAAAAGAAACGACGAAGGTGGGGGGGTTAGGAGCACAAAAGCAAAAACACAAAAGAACATTACACACATTAAAAATCAAAAAGAGAAAAAACTAACGAAAAAAGAACTGACTCGCTGTATTTCTGCCTGAATGGTGTGCTCGTGATGAGTTGCAAGACTTTCCTCATCTCCGCAAGATAGCCGAATCTCGCAGGATTCAACTTCTGTACAGGAGATCGAAACTTTGATGGCTTCTGCACAGGCCTCTTATTTGATAGAATTAGTGTCTCGCTGTCCGTCGGGCGTTCCACAGCTGTGCTCCTGGTCCTCATAGGCACTGGTGGTGGCCTCTCAAAATCATCATCACTATCTTCAGCATTCGGAGGGCTCGCAGCTTTCTTCCCATGCTTGACATTGACAGGAGTTTTCTCAAGAGCTTTTTCATTCGAAGTGCCGGCGCCACTCCTCAACATCTTACACACAGGTTCTTTCACAACCTTAATGGGGGGTTCATCAAGGACAACTTTCTTAATAGTTGGAGTATGAACCTGAGTTTCAAACAAGGAAATACCACCTTGGTGTGCGCCTTCGTCAAAGCCTGCACAAAAAAAATGGATAATGAGCAAAATGAAAAAAGAATCATCAAGTTCCCTAAGGAAAAGTCATTTTAAACACACAAATGGGGTTCTACTAAAAAGCTTAACAAAAGTAGTGGACCTCCCCTCTCTGTACCAATGAAGTTCACTTAATAAAAAAGGTGTGTGACTGAAAAAATGTAATAACCTTCTTTAAAAATTAAAAGTGATGTCAGGTCCAGACAGCAATGCGACGAGGTCAGCCAACTATAGAGCATAGCCTTCCTGATGTAGCCAATGTGCTCCTTCCCAAACTTGGCAATCGTTTCACCATCCCAGGTCTGCATGAATTGGAACATGTAAAATCCACAATCATGCCTGCAAAGAAAACCAACACAAAACACATTAATAATGCAGTTCACTCAGTAATGAAAAGTGCTACTGATGTTAGTAAAACAATGCAGCTCCATACACACAAGAAACCGAGGGAGAACAACCAATAACACATTAGTAATGCAGTTCGCCCAAGGGAAAAGGTGCTTTTAATTTAGTAAAAACAATGCAGCTCACTTACACAAAAAAAATGAAGGAGGAAAAAGAAAAAAGGAGAACAGGTACAAACCCGTTTCCTTGTTGCGGGACGTTAATATGAGTCAGCGCAAAGCCGTCCAGGGTGGGAGGGTTCAACGGCTCGTCGCAGCTTGCGCTGCCATCTTTCCAGACTTTTTTGATGTTCCTGACCATTTTCCTGAAGACAACATTTGCAGCAGCGCTGTCTCCTTCCTTCAATGAGTCCAGAAGCTCAAAACGCTTCTCTCGCAGGTTCAAAGTGACCAAGCAGTAGTGGCCTATTGCGTCCTTCATTGTTGCGGGAGGAGGGTCAAATGTTGCAAACATAATCTGAAATAAAAAAAGAATAAAACAAACCAGATGAGAAAAAATAGAAAAAACAGAAAACTTATTTTCAAGATGACGAAAAATGGTCAAGATGCGTTACCAAGTTTTTCTTGTCCACACGTTCCTCTGCGCTTGAAGAAAACATCTTTTTCAAAGCCCTATTTGTGGCACCGCCGTTCCAAATGGAATTCTGCAAAAAAGACAAAACCAGAGAGTTAATGAAAAATGGTTATAGCACAAATAAAAATTGGACGAGGGGATAAAATATAAATTAATGAAAATGCTTACACATAGGTTGTACGGGACAATCATAGTTTGAGATCCTTTGAACCTTTCAGCTAGCATAGAGACGCCAATGTTTGCGAGGCGCGTGCTAAGTGTTCCATACGACCAAAAAGACTCGCCAACATGGCCGATAGTAATATCACCAAACTCGCCCTTGAACGCAACTAGATGCCTTCAGACAAGAAGAAAAAAGCACAGCAAAAAGTGATAAGATGGGAGCGTCCCTGAAATAATAACATATTAATTAACCGGGGCGTAAGACAAAAAATGTCATACTGCTTCTTCTTGTCCATCCTAGCCCTCGTAACGGCGTCATACAACTCATTGTATCTCCTCATAAGAGCTGGATCAATCCTTGAAGGAGTAACAACAGGTAATTCCTCATCTGCATACAAAGTGGGAACGATATCAGATTATAAAACACACACGGTCCATTTCGCCCACGGGAAAAAGAACAAAAAATAATGCAGTTCGCTTACCTTCGGTTTCAGAATAAACTTCCTTCTGCTGCTCATATACATCTTCGCTGAGCGTCAAGTGCTCCAGCCCGGTAATATCATCGTCAAGCGGCGCTTGATTACTCATGTCCTGAGAGAGTCTTGGCTGTTCCTCTTCAGAATCAATCGAAACTATCTCAGATGGGACTTTGGTTGTATCGGCTGGGAAAGCCAGATTGCCGACAGATTGCTCGGGGGCGCGAGGGACCACACAAAATTTCTCAGGCACCTCGTCGCCAACCAACAAAACAGTAGGCCCAACAACACCATCGATGCCAGCGGAAGTCCCGGCATCGTCAAATCCGACTCTACGAGTTCCTTCTGTCTCTTGTGCAACTTCAACTGTAACACGAGGAGCTCCTTCTTTCTCTTCATGCTTATCACAATCCAGGATATCCTCCCTTCCTTCTCTCTCTTGTGCCTTATTAGCCTCAATAGGACACTCCCCTCCTTCTCTACCTTCTGCCTTATCAACCTCCGCATCAGGCTCCTCCCCTCCTCTCCCTTCGACGTTATCATCCCCAATGTTACGCTCTGCTTGGATTTCAACATTTAATCCGCAGTTCTGATGAGTTAAAAAATAAAACACATTACACAAAAAAGCTAGAATGCAGTTCACTAATAAAAACGGACCATGAAGCTACCATGAAAAATAAAAAATAAAACACAAAAATGCAAAAATTCTCTATACTCACCAGGGGAGCGTCGTCGCCTTCCATCTCTTTACACTTGTCAGCCTCCTCATCCTTGCCAGCGTCGTCACCATCTGCCTCCTTCCCATGTATCTCCACGTTTGATTCGACAACCTAAAAAACATTAAAACATAAATAAAACTATTATCCAAATCTGCAGTTCTACAACTAAAAAACCAACACCAGATCATGCAGTTCACTGCTAAAAAAAAGATGATGCTTCTTCTCTAAACAACAACTGCAGTGCACTACCACTTCTGGTGCGCAAAAATACAAAAAAAAAGTTAAAAACTGCAGTCCGCTGCCACTGCTGGTGCAAAAAAAATATGATTGTTTGTTTTGGACAATACAAAAAAATCAAACAATGAAGTTCACTGTAACAAAAAAAAATAGGAAGAAATCAAACCTTGTCGATGACAACTTCGTCAATAGGATTGTCTTTGGCAGCTTCGTCAACGGGAGATAATGGCCTGTCAAACAAGTAATTCAAGCTGTCATCCTGAGACTGCTTAAACTGAACGTACGAAGATCTGATATTCGTTACAGCCTGCTTAAGGAATTCAAGCTGCCCACGGTCAAAGTTATGAGCGGCCTCGATTTCTGCTTCAGAAGGGCCTTTGCCTTCAGGAAACAAACCGGCAATATTCCTCATCCTGGAACCGGATGTTGGGAAATCACTAGTTATATTGATGACCCTATCGAGAAGCTCATCGACCTGAACAAATTTATTACGATCAGCAGAAGCATGGCCAGAAAAACCTCCAGCAGCCGCCCTAGCAAAACCACGACCCCGTCGAATTGGAGCCACCCTAGCAAGAGGCTCACAAAACATTTCAGGGGCTTCGGCAACTGCAGTCCGCTTATACACAATGTCCGCTTCCGCCTTCCACTGAAAAATTAACAAAAAAAAAGAGATGCAGTTCACAAAAAAAAAGTACATAAGAGGTTCACATTTAGCATGCGCGAAAAAAAGGAATACAAACAAAAACAAAACATGGCTATGCACTCACCGGCAGCTTGCCAAACTTGTAAGAGTCCAGGTGTATCTTTCCCCTGACAACGATGTCGGTGTTGTGAATCTTCTTCAACTGCACATGGGACAGTATTGCGGCGCGTGGAGTGCGTTTATCCATCACCGATACTTTTCGAAGATTCAAGGAATCCAGGTACATGAACAGGGGAACGATGGTGCAACCCTCAGCGCAGTTCTGCTTGCTCCCTGTAGAATTCCACTTGTACACAGCGGCCTGCAGCTCGTCGACAACAAGCTGACAAAAATCCATGCTAGCCATAGATGCAATATCCAAGTTTTCAACCATAGCAGCTACCCTGGACAACCGAGTTGCGGGGCTAGGACAAAGCAAGCACTGGAAGACAATGAGAAAAAAACCTTCACCGTCTTATCAACCTTCGCAGGGTCCGCAGCCAGCGTGCGAAGTAAGGTAAGCAGGTCCTTCGCATCTATGCTACGAGAACGGTTGAAACCGAGTTCATCTTTCAGATTAGTCAGCGAATCATCATGGCCGCTGGCAGCAGGCCTGGGAGCTGTGTGAGAACCCATAGGGAAGTCAAAAATGTGATGGACAGCCTCGCGATTGATTTCCAGAACCTTGTTTGGCCCACAGTCCAGTCTCATCGTGTCGGGGTCGATCTTTCCCATCAGCTTGCACATCAAAACACGAGAAACATTCTTCTCTAATTTCAGGTCAAAGACAATGCCAAAACCTGCTTGCCGCACCAAAGTTCTGTGCACCACACCCAGCAAAGCGACAGCTTTGATTACATTTGGAATGGACAGCCGAACAGTCTTGTTGAAACGCCATTCATGTGCAACATCGTCTTCAGACCTCTTCCTCTTCGTACTCTTAGCAGCCTACAAAAAAAACAAAAAATAAAAAATGCAGTTCACATCAGCAAACTCATGCAAAAACAACTTAAAAAAATAGAAGAAAAAGTAAATAAACAGTGTATACCTTACTAACATCAACATCCTCCTCATCAGAATCACTGTCCAGAGCTTCTTCAGCTGCATTTTCCCGCGCAAGCTTAGATCGACGCTCAGAATCAACACCAGAGTGATCGTCCGCCCGTCTCCGCTTTCCTTGAATCCCAACCACATCAACCTCGGCATAATTAGGTCTCTTTGAGTAATCAACACGCGGGCTCCGGCGTGGAGAACTTAAACCTTGCTCTGCGACAGTGTTGAGTTTCCTCTTCACAGGATTCTTTGCGGGGGCAAATTTAGCAGACTTCTTTGAATCTGCAATCCTCCTTCCTATCTCCTTACCCTCCCCTAACTTTACTTGCTTCGCCCTATGAGCCTTCACGAAGTATTACCGAGCGCAATAGATTTCTGCCTTCTCCTCTCAACATCGGCTGCAATCTGATCAGGGACCATCCAATCCTGTGTAACTGGCTCTGTGCCATCAACAGATTGCGACTGGGTTTCACTCAATTCAGTTGGAATGTTGACCTGATCAGATGTACCGCCACCGACAACATCGGCTGTGAAATAACGTGTAATCAAATAGTTAACGCCACCATCCCCTGACCCACCAGGAGATAAAACTGTGGGTGAGAAAAAACATAAGAAAAGATGTGTGTGTGAGATGAAGACCTAAACTTAATGCAGCTCATATCAACTTGGAAAACAAAAAGATGTAGAAATGCAGTGCACTTTCCCAGCAGTTTGTGTTTAACAATTAAAAACATAACAGTAAACCTAAAAAATGCAGTTCATGTCGCTTGAATATCATATTCACGCGTGTCTGAAAGTGGACATTGGCACAGGGTTATATGATGCAGTGCACTAATTCGTTCAAGTGACCAATTGACCGCATATAAAAAAAGTGTGTTTAGATATGCAAAACAAAACAAATTCATGCAGTTCTGTGAGAGGCAAAAACTAAAACTTAATGCAGCTCATATCGATTTCGCAAACCGCATAGTGGATAGACAAAAAAATACAAAGCAGTGTCCAAAATGCAGTGTTCTTTTAGCAGTTTATGTTTAACAAAAAAAACATAACAACTAACTTAATGTCCTTCCAAAAAAGTAAAAAACAATTAACTTGACGCAGTTCATATCAGTTTGCCACACGTGTCTCAAAAAAAGGCCTTACTAAAAAGGAATCTAAGATGCAGTGCACTATTTCGTTCAACAAAAAGAAGTAAATTGACCCTGAATGAAAACTGCAGTTCACTTTGATGTAGTTACCAGATGGAGAAGCCGTTCTAACTGGTGACACATCAATTGGTGAGGAAGAAGCCATACTGTGCCTCCAATCAGCAAGGGATAATAATTAAACCCTAGACAGCAAACCCCAAATTCAGGCAGAGAAAAACTTTCAATCCATAGGGAGTTGCAATTTCAAGCATACAAAACAACCTTAAGAAGAGAATGCTGGCACGAAAAATAACCCTAGCACAAGATCTGGAACAAATTAGGGGCGATTTGGGGCTCACCGTGGGACGAAGTGACGACCGGACGAGGCGGGTGCGGACGGCAACGGCGGAGGAAGCGCCCTACGGACGGCGGCGGCTGCGGGCGTCGTCGCCCTCCACCACGAGAGAGCCCCTACGGACGGTGGCGGCTGCGGGCGTCGTTGCTCTCCACCGCGAGAGCACGAGGGCGGGGGGGATTTCTGTGCGGGCACGGGGGAGAGGGGAGTGGAAGCGGGCAAGGGGGCTGCAAGAGAGACTTAATGACTAAAAGCCCGTCCGACAGGCCCACAGGTCATAGACAAAAAATAAAAAAACGTCTCGGTGTTGTAACATGATGCAGTTCGCTTATGGAAAACCGCCTCGGCTTCTGAAGCGTTGCAGTTCGTTTTACGGGAAACGATTCCGCTTCTGAAGCGATGCAGTTCGCTTACGGCGGACGATTCGGTTCGCCTGCCCTAAGATAAATGCGCCCACTATCGCCCGAAGCGCCGCGCCCCGCCCCTCCTCTATCCTGCCGATTGCACGCCGCACGAACGCCACGATCATCACGAACCCACGATCGCCAACACGGTTGGGAGACGAGATCGTGGCCTCGGCAGAAGTTGCTGCCGCTCCCATTTAAATCCCGCGCTCCATCAACCAGACCGTCCGCACAAAACACACGATGCTGCGCCTTCCTCCTCCTCTTCCTCCTCTTTGCAGCCATGGGGTTCAGCAGGACCTACGACGACGTGCATGCGCACGGGAACACGAAGCTGAAGGTGATCTACACCACCGACGTCGCCGCCATGGCGACGTACGTCGAAGAGTTCAAGACAGTTCTCCAGCGGCGCCGCCGGAAGATCATCGGCATCGACGTGGAGTACACACCCGACCACGAGAGGGCGGCCCTGGTTCAACTATCCATCGGCAAGTACCACCCAGTGCTTCTTTTCCAGGTATGTGGTACATTGGGCAAGAGATGCATCCCCTTCGACAGGTTCCTCGGCGACCGAAGGTAAGCAATTCTCTCTGCCTAGTATGTGTTGCAGTTCTATATACCTATGTATGCAGTTCCGAAAGGTATAACTTGCGGTTCACTTTCCTTAGGTTCGAGTTCGCTGGCTTCGCCATCAAGCAGGACAAGGAGAAGCTCGCACGCTGCAACCTCCACATCCCCAACTTCGTCGACATCCAAACGAACTGGAGGGTGCCTGATGGAACGAATCCACTGGACTCGCTTGGCGATGTAGCTGCTGCCATCATCGACGACGAGTACGCAGACATGAAGATGAAGATGACAGACCACGACCACAGCCTGTGGACTTCGATTCTAAGCACCAAGCACATCGAGTATGCTGCCAAGGACGCCTATACTGCGTTCGAGATATGGAACCGTATCACCACAATGAAGAAAGGCCTCGCGCGCGCTGAAATAGAGAAGACCAGGAAGCGCCCGAGGTCATCCTGGAGGCCGTGGGGCAAGGGGGCATCAACTTCCACCTCCAACTCCAACGGGTGGAACTCATGAAGCAGGCCAGATGCTGAAAAGCCAAGGATTCCTGTCGGAAGTGCTCGATTAGTTTCCCTCTGAGTATGTAGATTAGTTTGCTTTCGTTGTAGTTTGCTTTGGGACAATGTTTGCTTATGTTGCGTTCATTTGCTTGATGATGTACTATGTTAATTATGAGCGCTGAACCTTGCTTTCTATATATCAACTATATGCAGTTCTCAGTAGTCTGTTTTCAGTATATATATTGCTTCAAAACTGCTGCTATAGCTAGGATACACATAAAAACAAAACTATCAGAGCAGTTCACATAGAGTATTCTTTCACAAAACTGCTCCTATTAAGAAGGTTGATGCAGTCCTCTTTTATTTAAAAAAACTCCAGTTCCGTATGTGGGTTAAAAAAAGGAAAAGCTCGGTGGGGGTTTCCAGTATGGATGTTCTTCAACTGCTGCTGCTGATAGGATGCACATGAAAAACTATATGTAAAAAAGCAGTTCACTTATACTCAGAATTCTCATAAGAAAATACACTAGAAGCCACGCAAAAAATGTCAAATTATTACAACAAAAATGTCTCATGCTGCTGCTGCTCAAGTGAGACTGATCTAAAGCAAATTTAACTTGATTTCCAAACACTTTGCATGCCTATAAAACATAGCCATAACAACATCCCCAGCCTGAAGACCAGCTTCCTCCACAAATTATTGCAGTCCACCGCGCTTGACCAATCAAAAAAACTTATCAAACTAGTCCCGCCACACCCCGTGGCTGTAATGCAGTTCATACAGGCTCGCATTGCATATTAATGCAGTTCGCCGCACTACAAAAATTCACCGCGCATTGCATATTACTGCAGTTCACCGCGCATTGCATATTACTACAGTCCACCGCTCTTGACCACGATTCACAGACGAAAAACACAGCCTACAAGGCAGTTCTAACAACTATATAATGCAAAAAAATCTCAAAAAACATCTGTGAGAAACGACCAGAGCCAGTGGCGCCGCAAAAAACATGGACAAAAAACTTAAATTCTTCAAAATTAACAACTTAATCCGCTCCAATTCATACGGATAGATCAAAAGCAGCCCGTAATTGCCGAAAACAACAGAATATTACATACAAAAGGCAACAATTTCGATCCAGACGGGGAAGAACAGAGAACAGACGTTTTTCCGCTAGAACAGAGAGATACTCGACAAATTATACTGAAATTTCAATCCTATTAGCAGATTAATCTGTCGCGGAATAACACAAACATCAACGCGATAATGGTAACACACTAGGATCACGCTATAAAATAGAATACGAACAGCCAACAGCAAGATGCGAAACTCCTCCACCAGCGGAAGAACGGATGCAGATCCGCCAAATCAAAGGATTTCCGTCATTTTCTCGCTGAATTCAGTGCTTAACCACATATTAAATCAGCGCACGCCCAAATAAACCAATAGAAATCGATCAAACTAGCCAGAAACGCTGCTAAATGAAGGTTTCCTGCTGTACCTCTATGTGGTTCGCAACAGAAGAAGGAAGCAGTGCGCATAGCTTTCCAATGCAGTTTTTCAATGCAGTTTTTCAATGCAGTTCAGAAGTGTTATGAGAATATTATTCTCATAATGTTATGAGAATAGACCGGCTGTATATATATATATATATATATATATATATATATATATATATATATATATATTGTCAAATGACTCATATGCTAAAGTAACAATCTATTCACAATGTCAAGTATGAATCAGAAACTTCATTGAAAACAAACAAACTATGATCTCGGTCATTGAAGCAATTGCAATTTATCGTTACATTGGAAAGAGTCAAAATAAGAGCTTTTCAGCAAGTCTGCATACTCAACTATCATCTAGTCTTTCATAATTGCTAACACTCACACAATATTTATAGGTATGGAGTTTTAATCGGACACAAAGAAAGATAGAGGCTTATAGTATTGCCTCCCAACCTTTTACCTCATGGGTAATGTCAACAGTAATGGACCATGATAACTTACATCCAATTGGGTATATATGTCAGGATCTTTCCAACACAATGTGCTTGCCAAAGGATAAAATGTAAAAAGGAAAGGTGAAAATCACCTTGACTCTTATAAGGTAAGAATAGTAGATAGGCCCATCGCAGAGGGAAGCAGAGGTTGTCATGTGCTTTTATGGTTGGATGTACAAAATCTTAGCGCAAAAGAACGTCAATTTATATTGCCACTTGTGATAGGGACCTTTATTATGCAGTCTATCGCTTTTATTACTTCCATATCACAAGATCGTATAATGCTTATTTTCTCCACACTAATAGATCATACATATTGTAGAGAGTTGCAACAATGACAACTTACTTGAAGGATCTTACTCAATCCATAGGTAGGTACGGTGGACTCTCATGGCAAAACTGGGTTTGAGGATGTATGGAAGCACAAGTAGTATCTCTACTTGGTGCAAGGAGTTTTGGATAGCATGAGGGGGAAAGTCAAGCTCAACATGTTGGATGATCCGTGACAATATACTTTATTTTGGATATAAGAAAACATAACTTATTTTGTTGTCTTCCTTGTCCAACATCAACTCTTCAGCATGTCATATTTGAATGAGTGATCACAATCATAAAAGATGTCCAAGATAGTATATTTGTATGTGAAAACCTCTCTTTCTCTATTACCACCTATTAATTGTAACGATCACAGAAACCAGGTTTGTCAACTCTCCAGAACTTTTATTCATCATACTCTTTATATATGAAGTCATTACCTTCCATAAGATCAATATGATCTCTTTATACTTTTTATATTTTCTTTTATTCTCTCATGACCATAGCGAGAAAATCAAGCCCTTGACTCAACACTAATGTTTATTATATATAGCTCATGGACTTGATTACAAAGGTAAAGATCAAAAAGAAAAAGCTCACAACTAGATCATACTAAACTTTATTCTACTAGATCAAGATATTACCAAAAGGATCGAACTAAGAAAAACGGTAAACATAGGAGTGTGATGGTTTTACGATACCGGGGCACCTCCCCCAAGCTTGGCAGTTGCCAACGGGAGTGCCCATACCCATATGATTATGTCTCCTTCTTCGGACGTGGTGATGGGGTTATTGATGATGTAGGCTTCTCGTCCATCTTCCAAGGCATGGGCTCACCATCGTAGAAGGATGATCGAGTCTCCAGGATCCGCAAATCTACAGCCAAACTCATCTTCTTGAATCTATATTCATACTCACAGTTTTGGTTTTGCAGGTCATAGATCTGGGCTTGGAGGTGCTCGATTTTCTCTTGGAGCTTGGAGATGGCTTCCCCAACGATCTTGGTGTCCAGCTTGTGGTTGTTGGCGAGCTCTGTGATCATCATGTGGTTGGCGTTGAGTCCTCGTTCCACCATACCTTAGCACTTGAAAACTTGCTGCTCCATTGCTTCAAGTCTTGTCTCCATGCTTCCGGTCCTCCTTGGTCCCTCAACATCGTGGATGTGCAGCACCCCCTCACGTACCTCGATGGTTTGAGGGTGTTGCAGCACCTCCGCGAGGTAGGGCTTGATGACCTTCTCGAAGAACTTGTCCTTGGGGGTGCTGGAAGACGTCATGATGATCTAGATATGTCAGACACAATAGCTCAAAATGAAAACAGAGGATTTTTGCGTGATACGGTGGTCAAAACCTTCGGGAGCATATATAGTGAATTTTTTTCGACCAAAAGAAGTAACGTGCAAGAAATCGGAGTCCGAGAGGCACACGAGGTGCCCACGAGGCAGGGGGCACGCCCAGGGGTAGGGCATGCCCTCCACCCTCGTGGACGCCTCGTGTCCTTTCCGCACTGCCTCTTATTTTCTATTTTTCTAAATATTCCAAAATGGTGAAAAATTGCCATTAGAACTATTTTGGAGTCGGTTTACTTACCGTACCACATACCTCTTCCTTTTCGGGGTCTGAATCGTTCTGGAAAGTGTCCCTTATGTATTCCTCCAGGGTTACGGTTTCAATAACATTGGTTTCAACATTTATAGGATTACATGAGATATAATGCTTTATTCTTTGACCATTCACCACCTTCGGATTTGTGCCTTCAAAGTTGTTGATTTTTATGGCACCGGAACGATAGACCTCCTCGATAACGTAAGGACCTTCCCATTTAGAGAGAAGTTTTCCTGCAAAAAATCTTAAACGAGAGTTGTATAGAAGGACATAATCACCTATGTTAAACTCGCCCTTTTGTATCTGATACGTCCATTTTGCATCATGCTTATAAGTTGATATTTATTGCATTGTGGGATATTCATACATGTTCTATCACAGTACTTATGCCTTTTCCCTCTTATTTTGCAAGGTTTACATAAAGAAGGGGGAATGCCGGCAGCTGGAATTCCGGGATGGAAAAGGAGCAAACTCTGGAAACCTATTATGCACAACTCCAAAAGCCCCGAAACTCCACAAAACTTTTTTTCAGAAAATATTAAAAATACCTGGCAGAAGAAACGCACGAGGGGGCCACTGGCTGGCCTCGAGGGTGGGGGCGCGCCCCCTTCCCAGGGTGCGCCCCCTGCCTCGAGGGCCAGCCGGTGGGCCCCAGGTGACCATCTTCTCCTATATGAAGCATTTTGGCCTGGAAAAATTCGAGAGGAGGCTTTCGGGACCAGACGCCGCCGTCTCGAGGCGGAACCAAGGCGGAAACCAATCTAGGGCTCCGGCAGAGCTGTTCTGTCGGGGATACTTCCCTCCGGGAGGGGGAAATCATCACCGCCGTCATCACCAACAACTCTCCCATCTTGGGGAGAGCTATCTTCATCAACATCTTCACCAGCACCATCTCCTCTCAAACCCTAGTTCATCTCTAGTATCCAATCTTTGTATCCAAACCTCAGATTGGTACATGTGGGTTGCTAGTAGTGTTGATTACTCCTTGTAGTTGATGCTAGTTGGTTTATTTGGTGGAAGGTCATATGTTCAGATCCATTATGCATATTAATACCCCTCCGATCATGAACAATATTATGTCTTGTGAGTAGTTGCTTTTGTTCCTGAAGACATGGGAGAAGTCTTGCTATTAGTAGTCATGTGAAGTTGGTATTCGTTCGATATTTTGATGAGATGTATGTTGTCTTTCCTCTAGTGTTGTCATGTGAACGTCGACTACATGACACTTCACCATTATTTGGGCCCAGAGGAAGGCATTGGGAAGTAATAAGTAGATGATGGGTTCCTAGAGTGACAGAAGCTTAAACCTTAGTTTATGCATTGCTTTGTAAGGGGCTGATTTGGATCCATATGTTTCAGGCTATGGTTAGGTTTACCTTAATACTTCTTTTGTAGTTGTGGGTGCTTGCATTAGAGGTTAATCATAAGTGGGAGGCTTGTCCAAGTAAGGGCAGCACCCAAGCACCGGTCCACCCACATACCAAATTATCAAAGTACCGAACGCGAATCAGACGATCATGATGAAAACTAGCTTGACGATAATGTAATGCCCAGGATGGGACTATTCCTCCTACGTGTCGAGGCACGACTTAAAGGTATAGTCCCATCCTGGGCGTTACAAGTTGGTATTCAGAGCCTTCTCCGACCTAAAAGCCCCCACTGATTGATCGAATCGTTGACGGTTGAGTCTAGGCACACACTTAAAATGTTTTGAGTCCTATATTTATATCGGAGAGTAGGATTTCTTTGCTCCTCATCTCTTTCCACTCTGGTGAGGACTCCTGACGATTACTCTTGCCTCTTCTACTCTCAAAAATTGCACCAAATTTTTTTTAGGAATCTCGCGAGTATTGTTTGGATTGTTCCGATGTCTTTGTGACGAGAACATTGTTCTCGATGCCTCCTGTAATTAGGGGTTGTGGCAGTGTCCCGGGGAGTTGAGCTCCGAGGTGTTGACGTCACAAACATATCGCGGAAGTTCTAGAATACTTAAGATGGCCGACATCGAAAACTCTCCTATACGGTTAGTGGCAAGATAACCCCGACATCACCCAGTACTGGGGAGGTAGTTCGGGAGTATTGCCATAGCTTGTATAGTAGATGCGTTTCGAAGGTCCGAGGTAGACGGTTTCCGAAAATAACTGGTTATGTGTTGAAGGATGGATACAGCTAGATTTAGGATTAGAATTGAGTGCGCGATGCTTCCCCTGTATCCCCAACACCTGATTGCATAACTGGAAACTTTCGGAAATTAATAGGTGGGTCCATCTAGTAGCTCGTAGGCATTCTTCCAACGAATGCAGGTTACGGAGTTCGGGGTTCTACATTGAGTGAAGTGGTTTTATGGCCGATGTTCCGATCGGGAGTTGCATCTTAAAGGGTCCTTGGCTATGCTGATCCGGGGATTGCAAAACCCTTTCGTAACATGTTCCATAAGCTTTCAGCATGAATATGTCGAACGAAGCTCCTATCTTGTATTTGTTCTATCTGCACCTTGTTGTTTTTCTTATTTACCTTTTGTCTCCTAAGTGGCTTCTCGTGAAGATTGTTGTTATCATTAAACTGAGAATTTCATTCGTTCCTCTTGTTCGAATGATTCTTGTGAAGACTATGTTGCAATTCTAGCCGTTGTTTCAGCTTATATCTTCTTTCAATCAAATGGCTAATGGTGGTCATCTCTTTCAGGATGGCTCCTAAAAGGGTTCCCAACGCTAACCCAGAGGGTGAAGAGGTTCCTGATCGTCCTCCTTCCCCTCCTCCTCCGTCTGAGGCCTGGAGAGCAATTATGCAAGTTACGAATGAGAACACCTAGATGCTTATGCAGATGATGCATCAAATGCAAGCAAAACAAGCAAATCAGGGTGCTCAGGGGAACCAAGGCAATTTGTTCAACCAACAGCACTTTGCTACGCTCAACCAGTTCTTGGCTAATCAACCAAAGGCTTTCAGTTACTGCGTGGACCCTCTCGATGCTGAAGACTGGATAACGGATATCAAGAAGCATTTTGAGTGCAGTAACGTCAGGCCCGAGGACTATGTGAAGTTTGCAGCCTTCCAACTCAAGGACCAAGCAGCTGATTGGTGGCAGCAGTACAAAGACTCCAGAGAAGGGCGTGTAATCTCCTGGGATGATTTCTGCAAGGACTTTCGTTCTCACCACATTCCAACAAGTGTCATCGAGGGTATGCGTGAGCAATTCCGCAACCTGAAGCAAGGCTCTATGACTGTCTACCAATATAATGTCAAGTTCCAGAACCTTGCCCGCTATGCCAAGCAAGACATCCCAGATGCCAAGAGCAAGATCTATCAGTTCCGTGGTGGTCTGAAGGATGAACTCCAACTTGCTCTCACCTTGTTCGAGCCTGATGAGTTTGACATATTCTATAACATGGCACTTAAGCAAGAGGCAGCCCAGCTCAAGATGGAAGCTTCCAAAAAGAGGATCAGAGACGCTGTTCACTCCTCCTCATCTTCTCAAGTAGTCGCGAAGCAACAGAAGTTTTGGCTTCCACCTCCTCCAGTGATCCGAGCTCCCTACAACAACAACAACAAGAACTCTGGTGGCCGTGGTTTCTCCCACCCACCCAACCCAAGCAACCAGTCAAAGAATCAGTTTCAAGGTTCCAAGTCAAGTGCTCCTCACTACCGTCCTCTCTCAGAAGTGGTTTGCAACAGTCTCCTTATCAAGCCATTCCAGCCTGAGCTTTGTGAAGCATTCAGGAAGCTCAACCTCCAAGTTGTTCCGCAAGGCTTTCTTGCAAATCTTCAAGTTGCTCCTACCTTGGAAGATCAGATCCGTGAGGCCCAACTCAGTGATGCTATGGTGCAGAAAGTGAAACATGGTATTGCAAAGGGTACTCCCAAATACAAGTGTTATCGCGTTGATGAGAGAGATACCTTGTTCTTTGAGGACAGACTTGTGGTTCCCAAAGGTGATCTCAGGAAGCTCATAATGGACGAAGCACATGATTCCCTCCTTTCGATTCATCCTGGAAGTTCCAAGATGTACCAAGACCTCAAGCAATCTTACTGGTGGACTCGCATGAAAAGGGAGATTGCCCAATTCGTGAATGAATGTGATGTCTGCAGAAGAGTGAAGGCAGAGCATCAACGTCCAGCCGGTCTTCTCCAACCTCTTCCTATTCCCGAGTGGAAATTCGACCACATTGAAATGGATTTCGTCACTGGCTTTCCTAAGTCCAAGAGAGGGAATGATTCTATCTTTGTGGTGATTGACAAGCTTACCAAAGTCGCTCACTTCCTTCCAGTCAAAGAATCCATCAATGCAGCTCAACTGGCAGAGTTGTACACTTCCAGAATTGTGTCCTTACATGGCATTCCTCAAGTTATCTCCTCAGACCGTGGAAGTTTATTCACTTCCAAGTTCTGGGACTCCTTTCAGTCTGCCATGGGCACTAAGATCCGTTTCAGCACTGCATTTCACCCTCAGACTAGTGGTCAAGTCGAGAGAGTGAATCAGATTCTAGAAGACATGCTCAGAGCCTGTGTCATATATTTTGGCATGAAATGGGAAGACTGCCATCCGTTTGCCGAGTTCTCTTACAACAACAGCTTCCAAGCAAGTGCCGGCAAAGCTCCGTTTGAAATCCTCTATGGCAGAAAGTGTCGTACCCCTCTCAACTGGTCCGAGACTGGTGAACGTCAACTTCTTGGCAATGACTTGATCTCAGAAGCCGAAGAGATGTGCAAAGTCCTACGTGAGAATCTCAAGGCCGCTCAGTCGCGTCAGAAGAGCTACTATGACGGCAAGCATCATGATTTGGCCTTCAACATTGGGGATCATGTCTATCTCCGTGTTTCTCCTATGAAAGGCACCCAAAGATTCGGTATCAGAGGAAAGCTTGCTCCTAGATACGTGGGCCCTTTCAAGATCCTTGGCAAAAGAGGCGATCTAGCCTATCAACTTGAGCTCCCTTCCAACTTCGGTAATGTTCATGATGTGTTTCACGTGTCTCAACTCCGCAAGTGCTTCAAGACACCTGAATGCACCATTCCGTTTGAGGAGATTTATCTTCAACAAGACTTGTCTTACCGAGAGCATCCCGTTGCTATTCTTGAAGAAACCGAGCGCAAGACCCGCAACAAGTCAATCAAGTTCTTGAAAGTCAAGTGGTCACACCATACCGACCGAGAAGCTACGTGGGAACGAGAAGATCACCTTCGTTCCGAGTACCCTTCCTTCTTCCAGTCCTAGATCTCGGGACGAGATCTTTTCGTAGTAGAGGAGAGTTTGTAATGCCCCGGATGTAATACTTTCCCTTTTTGGCAATATATAACTTTGGCTTCATCAATTCCATTCCGGGTTCTTCGTCTTTTCGGGTTTTTCGTCGTTTTGTCGTGTGCGTGTGTGCATTCATCCATGTCATGTTGTCATGTGCATTGCATTGCATTTGTGTGTCGTTTGCATCCGGTCCCACTCGTTCCTTCCCGTTGTCCGTTTCGAGTTCCGACGCTCTCACACGTGCCCGTGGCTTCCCGGAGTCCTTCTTTTGTGTTTGGCCGTGTAACGTTTCTGGTTTGGCGTGAGACTTGTCATGCGATGTTGTTTTGATACGCGTAACCCGCCTGTCAAGTTTTGTCGCGTTTGGAGTTCGTTCGGTACTCCAACAGTTATCCCCGTGGGCTAAAAGTACCTCCTCTTTGAGGCCCAAGACACCCCCTCCAACAGCCCACCAACCTAGCTCAAACCCTTCCCTTCATCTAGGCCGTTCAATTGCGGTCTCGTGGCCGAAAACCTCTCCTCATTTGGACTACCCTAGCTCCTTGTGCCTATATAAACGTCCACCCCCCTCCAATTTTGCGTCCAAAACCCTAGTGTTTCCACCTCCGCCGCGCAGTGTTTCCACCGACCGCCGCCCGTGCTTCCACCGTCGCCGCGCTGTGCTTCCGTCGCCCGCCGCTCAGTGCATCCACCCCGCCGCGTGGGCCCGCGGGGCCCAGCGCCGGCCCGCCACCGCGCAGATCTGGGCCGAGCCCCGACCGCGCCGGCTTCGTCTTCAACCTCTCCGCGCCGCCGCCGGCACCTCTCACCGACCCCCGCCGCCGTTCCTCGTGCGCCGCCGCCTCCGGCCAGGCCTCTCGCCGCCGGCCGCGCCACCCCTCGCCGCCGGGCTCCCAGCCGCCCGCCGTCGGCCTCCTCTCGCCGCCCGCCGCCGGACTCAGGCCGCCCCTCGCCGGCCGCCAGAAGGATCGAAGCCGCCAGCCGCCGCTGCTTCGAGGAGGAGCCTCGATCGATCCGATCGGGATCCAGTCGCTGCAACCCTAACGGGCCGGTGCGATCCGCCCGACCCGCGAACCCTCCAGACCCGTTGACCGCTCGACCCGATCCGCTCCAGATCCGCGCCCGTTTGACTGCTACAGGAGGTTGACTCTCGTTTTTTCCCTCTAAGTGTTAGTTTTTTTCAGTGTCTGATGCATTTTTGTGATGAGGATATCTTTTACTGTGCTTGTCCGTTTTGTGCATATGATATGTCAAAATGATCGCGGTGACATGTACTATGTTTTGTTCCATTGTGTCATGCATGTTTGAGGTCATCTAGATGTCTTAATCTTCATGAGAAGAGTGCTACTTGTTATAGACTGCTGCTATTAGTTGTTTTCATGCCATGTTTGATATGTGATAACTTGATGCATGTTTATCCAAATGAAGCAAATGATATGTCCACATGTTCATCATGAGATGCTCTACATGTTGGTTGCTTTAGCTTGCATGATAGAATTCATCTTGCCATGTTTATCTCCTTTGCAAAAGTGCTTGTGGCTATTAGGTTGTTAAACTTATTACGAGATGCCTAGTTGAGGAGCTCATTGCTATTGATGTGGTTGTCCCCTTGTTGCATGCTTATAGGTTTTGGATTCCCCATCATGTGTACTTTGCTGTGGTGCAAACCACTTGCCATGTTATGCTTTGAGGTGACTTAAACTTGCTCACAAACATGCCATGATATTACTGCTGTTTTAACACTTAGTGAAATTTCACTAAGTCTGGAATCTGTAATTTCCAGATGCCATGTTTGCTTGTTGTTCTAGGCAAATCCATGATAGTTTTGGGGTGACTATTGATGATTCCTTGTTGTATATGTTGTTGGCTATCCATTCATGCTCTCACATGCTCATTTGGGTGGTTGTAGCATATTTAATTCTTGCTCCCAAGTTGCTATAAATTACTGCTGTCAGGTTTCTGTTGTCATGTTCAAAATGTTATAGCTTGTTGCTATTGATCCATGCCTCCTATGGAGATGCTCCAATGGAATTGTTTGCTGTAGGTTATGTCTACTTTATGTCCATGCTCCTTGTCATGATGTTTGAGTGTTGTAGAGTATATATTTCTTGCTCCGAAGTTGCTATGTGGCTGTTAATTTCAGCTTTGCAATGTTTCTTGTTTCGGGTGTATCTTTTAGCCCGTTGCTCCGTTTTGAGCAAGTCCTATATGGAACTTGTGTGGTTTTGCATGTAGATTCATAATATCCTCTTGTTATCATGTTTTCAAGTATTTTGCTTGATGCATATTGTCATGTTGCTTGTGTTGTATCTATGTGTTTCCTATGTTGACTTTCTGTGCATCCTTAGTGCATCTGCAGTGCTTCCTTAGTGCATCAGCCATGCATCCTGTAGTTTGCGCATTGCATCTTGTTGATTTCGTGCCTCGTATGTTTTGTGTTGAGTAGAGCCGGAAGCCGAGAACGAGTACGAGAACGAGGTTACTACCGAGGTTGAGAACGAGGAGCCCGCTTACGATCCCATCGACGACTCAACAGGCAAGATGACCTGACCCGGATATCATTACTATCTTTGCCTATTGCTAGAAGTCTCGCTCTATAGCTTTTGCCTTGATGCCCATGTTTTCCTGTCAGCCTCCTATTGTAACCATGAATCTGTCTAACCACCCTACCTATGCAAACCTTTGTTTGGCTAAGTAAAACTTCGCTCAGCCCCTCTTATAGCATTGCTAGTTGCAGGAGAAGATTTGAAGATTCTTGCTTCATGTTGAAGCTTGTTGGGATATCACACTATATTAACTCTTAATGAAATCACCTATATATTGGTAATGGGTGGAAGGCTAAGCCTTTTGCTTGGTGATTTGTTCCACTCATGCCGCCCTAGGAACCGTATAAACCGGTGTTATGTTCCTTGATTATGCGTTCCTCACACGGTTGGGGTTATGGGACCCCCTCGATAAACCGCTAAGTGCTAAGTCTTTTCCAGCAAGTCCCAACATTGGTACTCCATTTGCCTAACAACTAAAAACTTGCCGAGGGAGTAATTAACCCGAGGATTAATTAATCAACCCCCCTGGGCCAGTGCTCGAATTGAGTGTTGGTCCAAAATGGGCGGACTGCAGGGCCACCTTGGGGGAACCCGAGGGCTGGTATTTTCCTGTAGGCTGACCTATCCGGTCGTGGCCTGAGACTAGATACGCACGGCTACTGTCAGGGTGTCGGCACGCCGGGAGGATTTGCTGGATTAGCCTTACCTTAGTCGGAGTATCTTGAGCACGGGATTCCGAGGATCCTCGGGCCTTCCCACCTTGGAGTTGCGACTCCGCGGATCGTGGGCTTGTCATGGGCCAAGTTGGAACACCCCTGCAGGGATTTGAACTTTCGAAAGCCGTGCCCGCGGTTATGTGGCAGATGGGAATTTATTAATATCCGGTTGTAGAAAACTTGACACCATGTTCAGAACACACTACCAGCGTGAGTACCGTGACGGTCATTTTCCGAAAGGGGTTCGGAAAGTGAACACAGTGGGGTTATGTTTGTCGTGTTTTAGTTAGGATCACTTCGTGATCATCTTATCATCCGAGGCACTTCTCTTCTCGCTCTCTTTTACGTAAGTTAGTGCTAGTGCTGCTGCAACCTCTTATTCTTTCTTCAGCCTTGTTCCACACCCAAGGCTTGGATAGTTGTGTACCCGGGAACGGGATTGCTGAGTCCTCTGTGGCTCACGGATTCTCCACCACACCAGATGCGGGTACTATGGTGAGCTACACAGGCGATGGCACCGAGCTAGACTGGGAGTACGACGAGGAACATAGCCGTTACTATGTGCACTATCCCGACGATCAGTAGAGGTTTCTACTAGGGGCGATTCAGACCTGTGGCTTTATGCATGTTTGGTATCTTTCATTTGGATCTTCACCCGTAGACGGGTTGTGATGTTTTGAATGATGTTTGGACATGTAATGAATTGTGTGACGTGGCGAGTGTAAGCCAACTATCTTTTTCGCTTTCATCCCTATTTTTACATGAGATGTGCAAAGATACCAAACTTGAGATCATTCCAGAATGGGCTTATACCTTTAAGTTGTGCCTCGACACGTAGGAGGTATAGTCCCATCCTGGGCATTACAGATAATTCCCATATGTCCTCGGGAGCGCTTTACCTTGCATAAGAGTTTGTCCAGGCTTGTCCTTTGCTACAAAAAGGATTGGGACACCTTGCTGCACCTTCTTTACTTTTACCGTTTGTCACTTGCTACCAATTATCTTATCACAAAACTATCTGTTTCCTACAATTTCAGTGCTTGCAGAGAATACCTTATTGAAAACTGCCTATCATTTCCTTCTGCTCCTCGTTGGGTTCGACACTCTTACTTATTGAAAGGACTACGATAGATCCCCTACACTTGTGGGTCATCAAGACCCTTTTCTGGCTCCGTTGCCGGGGAGTGAAGCGCCTTTGGTAAGTGGAATTTGGTAAGGAAAAATTTATATAGTGCGCTGAAATTTATTGTCACTTGTTACTATGGCTCAAAATCCTTTGAGGGGCTTGTTCGGGGTATCTTCACCCCGAGCAGAAGAGCAAAGAGTTGCTCCTCAACCTACTGCACCTATTGAAAATGTTTGCTTTGAGATTCCTTCGGGTATGATTAAGAAATTGCTTAAAAATCCCTATACAGGAGATGGAACACTTCACCCCGATTTACATCTAATCTATGTGGATGAAGTTTGTGGATTGTTTAAGCTTGCAGGTATGCCTGAGGATGTTATCAAGAAGAAGGTTTTCCCTTTATCTTTGAAGGGAGACACATTGACGTGGTTTAGGCTATGCGATGATATGGGATCTTGGAACTATAATCGTCTGAAGTTGGAATTTCATCAGAAGTTCTACCCTATGCACCAGGTTCATCGTGATCGTAATTATATTTATAATTTCTGGCCTCGCGAAGGAGAAAGCATCGCTCAAGCTTGGGGGAGGCTTAAGTCAATGTTATATTCATGCCCCAATCATGAGCTCTCAAGAGAAATGATCATTCAAAATTTTTATGCTCGGCTTTCTCATAATAATCGCTCCATGCTCGCTACTTCTTGTTCTGGCTCTTATATGATGAAGACTATTGACTTCAAATGGGATTTATTGGAAAGGATTAAACGCAACTCTGAAGATTGGGATCTTGACGAAGGTAAGGAGTCAGGTATGACCCCTAAGTTTGATTGTGTTAAAGCTTTTATGGGTACCGATGGTTTCCGTGAGTTTAGCACTAAATATGGACTTGACTCTGAGATAGTAGCTTCTTTCTGTGAATCGTTTCCTGCTCATGTTGATCTCCCCAAGGAGAAGTGGTTTAAATACCATCCCCCTGTTGAAATAACAGTAGTTGAACCTATTAAAGTTGAAGAAAAGACTATCACTTATAATGTTGATCCTGTTATACCTACTGCTTATATTGAGAAATCACCTTTCCCTGTTAGGATAAAGGATCATGCTCAAGCTTCAGCTGTAGTCCATAAGAGTAATACTAGAACACCTACACCCTCTAAGCAAATTAAAGTTGAACCTAGTGTTGCTATGGTAAAAGACCTCTTGGTAGAAGATTTAGATGGGCATGTTATTTATCTCCAAGAAGAGTCTGCTAGGATAGCCAAACCCAATGCTAGGAATAAACATAAACCTGTTGTAGGCTTGCCAGTTATCTCTGTCAAGGTAGGAGATCATTGCTATCATGGTTTATGTGATGTAGGTGCTAGTGCGAGCATTATCCCTTTTGATCTGTATAACGACATTATGCATGATATTGCACCTGTTGAGTTAGAAGGGATTGATGTTACTATTAAGCTTGCTAATAGAGATACTATTTCACCAGTTGGGATTGTTAGAGATATTGAAGTTCGATATGGGAAGGTTAAATACCCCGCTGACTTCCTTGTTCTTAGTTCCCCACAAGATGCTTTCTGTCCCATTATATTTGGTAGACCCTTCTTGAATACCGTTAATGCCAAGATAGACTGTGTGAAAGATATTGTCACCGTTGGATTAGGGGATATGTCTCATGATTTTAACTTTTCTAAATTCCGTAGACAACCCCTTGAAAAGGCACCACCTAGTAAGGATGAACTTATTGGTCTTGCCTCTATTGCCGTGCCACCTAATGATCCTTTAGGACAATACTTGCTAGACCATCAAAATGATATGCAAATGAATGAAAGAAGGGAGATAGATGAAATATTCCTTACACAGGGACCCGTATTGAAAAACAACTTGCCTGTTGAAATCCTAGGGCATCCTCCTCCACTCAAGGGTGATCCCGTGTTTGAACTTAAACCTTTGCCTGATAATCTTAAGTATGTTTATCTTGATGAAAAGAAGATATATCCTGTTATTATTAGTGCTAACCTTTGAGAGCATGAAGAAGAAAGATTATTGAAAACTCTGAAGAAGCACCGAGCTGCTATTGGATATACTCTGGATGATCTTAAGGGCATTAGTCCCATGATATGTCAACACAAGATAAAATTGGAAGAAAATGCTAAACTAGTTATTGATCATCAGCGACAGCTAAATCCTAAGATGAAAGAAGTGGTAAGGAAGGAAATTCTAAAGCTTCTAGAGGCAGGTATTATCTATCCCATTGCTGATAGCCGGTGGGTAAGTCCTGTCCATTGTGTTCCTAAGAAAGGAGTTATGACTGTTGTCCCTAATGATAAAGATGAATTGATCCCTCAAAGGATATTTACAGGTTATAGGATGGTAATTGATTTCCGTAAGTCAAATAAAGCTACTAAGAAAGATCATTACCCCTTGCCATTTATTGATCAAATGCTAGAAAGACTATCCAAACATACTCATTTCTGCTTTCTAGATGGTTATTCTGGTTTCTCTCAAATACCTGTGTCAAAGGGGGATCAAGAAAAGACCACCTTTACTTGTCCTTTCGGTACCTTTGCTTACAGACGTATGCCTTTTGGTTTATGTAACGCACCTGCTACCTTTCAAAGATGCATGATGGCTATATTCTCTGATTTTTGTGAAAAGATTGTTGAAGTGTTCATGGATGATTTCTCCGTTTAGGGAACTTCTTTTGATGATTTCTTAAGCAACCTTGATCGAGTTTTGCGGAGATGTGAAGACACTAACCTTTTCTTGAATTGGGAGAAGTGACACTTTATGGTTAATGAAGGCATTGTCTTGGGACATAAAATTTCTGAAAGAGGTATTGAAGTTGACAAAGGTAAAGTGGATTCTATTGAAAAGATGCCATGCCCTAAGGATATCAAAGGTATACGAAGTTTCCTTGGTCATGCCGGGTTTTATAGGAGGTTCATTAAGGACTTCTCCAAAATTTCCAGGCCTTTGACTAATCTTTTACAGAAAGATATTCCTTTTGTCTTTGATGATGATTGTCTAGAAGCATTTGAAATACTTAAGAAAGCATTGATCTCTGCACCTATTGTCCAGCCCCCTGACTGGAATTTACCCTTTGAGATTATGTGCGATGCTAGTGATTATGCTGTAGGAGCTGTTCTAGGGCAAAGAGTAGATAAGAAATTGAATGTTATCCAGTATGCTAGCAAAACTCTAGATAGTGCCCAAAGAAATTATGCTACCACTGAGAAAGAATTTCTAGCAGTTGTGTTTGCTTGTGATAAGTTTAGACCTATATCGTTGATTCTAAAGTAACTATTCACACTGATCATGCTGCTATCAAATACCTTATGGAAAAGAAAGATGCTAAACCTAGACTTATTAGATGAGTTCTCTTGCTACAAGAATTTTACTTGCATATTATTGATAGAAAGGGAGCTGAGAACCCCGTAGCAGATAACTTGTCTAGGTTAGAGAATATACTTGATGACCCACAACCTATTGATGATAGCTTCTGTGATGAACAACTAGCTGTCATAAATACTTCTCGTACTGCTCCTTGGTATGTTGATTATGCTAATTACATTGTTGCTAAGTTTATACCTCCTAGCTTCACATACCAGCAAAAGAAAAAGTTTTTCTATGATTTGAGACATTACTGGGATGACCCACATCTTTATAAAGAAGGAGTAGATGGTATTATTAGATGTTGTGTGCCTGATCATGAACAGGAACAGATCTTACGCAAGTGCCACTCCGAAGCTTACAGAGGACACCATGCGGGAGACAGAACTTCACACAAGGTATTACAATCCGGTTTTTATTGGCCTACTCTCTTCAAGGATGCCCGTAAGTTTGTCTTATCATGTGATGAATGTCAAAGAATTGGTAATATTAGTAGACGACAAGAAATGCCTATGAATTATTCAATTGTAATTGAACCATTTGATGTTTGGGGCTTTGATTATATGGGACCTTTTCCTTCCTCTAATGGGTACACACATATCCTAGTTAATGTTGATTACGTTACTAAGTGGGTAGAAGCTATTCCAACTAGTAGTGCTGATCATAACACCTCTATTAAGATGCTTAAAGAAGTTATATTTCCGAGGTTTGGAGTCCCTAGATATCTAATGACTGATGGTGGTTCACACTTTATTCATGGTGCTTTCCGTAAGATGCTTGCTAAGTACGATGTCAACCACAGAATTGCATCACCTTATCACCCACAGACTAGTGGTCAGGTACAACTAAGTAATAGGGATTTGAAATCAATCTTGCAAAAGACAGTTAATAGGTCTAGAAAGAATTGGTCCAAGAAACTAGATGATGCATTATGGGCCTATAGAACTGCATACAAAAATCCTATGGGTATGTCTCCATATAAGATGGTTTATGGAAAAGCTTGTCACTTACCTCTTGAGCTAGAACATAAGGCATATTGGGCTATCAAAGAGCTCAATTATGATTTCAAACTTGCCGGTGAAAAGAGGCTATTTGATATTAGCTGTCTCGACGAATGGAGAACCCAGGCCTACGAGAACGCCAAGTTATTTAAAGAAAAAGTTAAAAGATGGCATGACAAAAGTGTACAAAAGCGTGAGTTCAACGTAGGTGATTATGTTTTGCTATTCAACTCTCGTTTAAGATTTTTTGTAGGAAAACTTCTCTCCAAGTGGGAAGGACCTTACGTTATCGAGGAGGTCTATCGTTCCGGTGCCATAAATCAACAACTTCGAAGGCACAAATCCGAAGGTGGCGAATGGTCAAAGGATCAAACATTATATCTCAGGTAATCCTATAAATGTTGAAACTAATATTATTGAAACCATAACCCCGGAGGAATACATAAGGGACACTTTCTAGAACGATTCAGCCTCCGAAAAGGAAGAGGTATGTGATACAGTAAGTAAACCGACTCCAAAACAGTTCTAAGGGCAATTTTTCTCCGTTTTGGAATATTTAGAAAAATACAAAAATAAACCGCAATCTGGAGGAGAAACGAGGTGGCCTCGAGGGTAGGGGGCGCGCCCCCTGCCTCGGGGGCACCCCGTGTGTCCCCTGGACTCCGTTTTCTTGTGGTTTACTCCTTTTGTGCTAGAAAAATTCATTATATATACTCCCGAAGGTTTTGACCTCTGTATCACGCAGAACTCCTCTGTTTTCGTTTCAAGCCTCTCCTGTCACAGATAAAAGCGACACGTCGTCCCAAGATTCGGAGGGAGAAAGCTATGTAGCTAATTCCCTTGCTGACCCTAAGGTCTATGGTGATTTGGAGCATTATGGTTGGACCACGGAAGAAGACGAGGATCGGGATTCAAAGAGGAAAGATTGGACTAGTTCAGACGAAGACGAAGTCCCACTACCTCAACCTGGAGACATGCACGTGGAGTTCAAAAAGTCAAGCCTCCCGGACAGAGTAAAGAAACCTAAGATAGAATTTATCCCTTTTAACCTCTTGTAGGAAAACAAGCAGGCATTATGCAAGAGGATATTAAATCTTGAGCAGGAGATCAATTATCTAAAAGTGCAAAATTATGTCCTTAAGCGTAAGCTGAGGAAGAAGCCATCATCATCAACCCCGAAGAAGGAGACATAATCATATGGGTATGGGCACTCCCCTCAGCAACTGCCAAGCTTGGGGGAGTGACCCCGGTATCGTATCACCATCACTCCTATCCTTACCGTTCTACTTAGTTCGATCCTTTTGGTAGTATCTTGATCTATTAGAATAAAGTTAGCATGATCTAGTTGTGAGCTTTTGCTTTGTGAGCCTTATCCTTTGTAATCGAGTCCGTGAGCTATATAATAAAGATTAGTGTTGAGTCAAGGGCTTGATTTCCTCACCTTGGTCATGATAAAAAGAAAGAAAACAAAAAGAGTATCAAACAGATCATATCAATCTTATGGGAAGTAATGACTTCACGTAGAAGAGTATGATAAATAAAAGTTGTTGGGAGGTGACAAACATAGTTTTGGTCATCGTTGCAATTAATAGGAAGTAATAAAAGAAGAGAGGCTTCACATACAAATATACTATCTTGGACATATTTCATGATTGTGAGCACTCATTAAAGTATGACATGCTAAAGAGTTGATGTTGGACAAAGAAGACAACATAATGGGTTATGTCTTCTTATATCTGAAATAAAGTATATTGTCATGGATCTTCCAACATGTTGAGCTTGCCTTTCCCCCTCATGCTAGCCAAAACTTCTCGCACTAAGTAGATATACTACTTGTGCTTCCATATATCCTTAAACCCAGTTTTGCCATGAGAGTCCACCATACCTACCTATGGATTGAGAAAGATCCTTCCAAGTAAGTTGTCATGTTGTAAACCCACTAAATATGTATGATTTATTAGTGTGGGAGAAATTAGCTTTATACGAGCTTGTGATATGGAAGTAATAAAAGCGACGGGCTACATAATAAAGGTCCTTATCACAAGTGGCAATATAAAGCGAAGTTCTTCTATGCTAAGACTTTGTGCATCCAACCATAAAAACACATGACAACCTCTGCTTCCCTCTGCGAAGGGCCTATCTTTTATTCTTGTCTTATAAATGTCAAGGTGAGCTCCACCTTTCCTTTTTCATTTTATCCTTTGGCAAGCACACTATGTTGGAAAGATCATGATATATATACCCACTTGGATATAAATTCTCATGATCTATTACTGTTGACATTACCCTTGAGGTAAAAGGTTGGGAGGCAATACCATAAGCCCCTATCTTTCTCTGTGTCCGATTAAAACTCCATAAACATAAGTATTGTGTGAGTGTGAGCAATTGTGAAAGACTATATGATAGTTGAGTATGTAGGTTTGCTGAAAAGCTCTTATATTGACTCTTTCCGATGTTACGGTAAATTGCAATTGCTTCAATGACCGAGACCAAAGTTAGTTAGTTTCCAATTAAGTTTATGATGCATACTTGATATTGTGGATGAATTGTTACTTTTGCATAATGATCATATGACTACATTCGTATAAGTTGTTGTTATGAGAATGATCATGATGCCCTCATGTCTGTATTCTGTTTTTATCGACACCTCTATCTCTAAACATGTGGGCATATTTTTCGATATCGGCTTTCGCTTGAGGACAAGCGAGGTCTAGGCTTGGGGGAGTTGATACGTCCATTTTGCATCATGCTTATAAGTTGATATTTATTGCATTATGGGCTGTTCATACATGTTTTATCACAGTACTTATGCCTTTTCCCTCTTATTTTGCAAGGTTTACATAAAGAAGGGGAAATGCCGGCAGCTGGAATTCTGGGCTGGAAAAGGAGCAAACTCTGGAAACCTATTCTGCACAACTCCAAAAGCCCCGAAACTCCACAGAACATATTTTCGGAAAATATAAAAAAACCTGGCGGAAGAAACCCACGAGGGGGGCCACTGGCTGGCCTCGAGGGTGGGGGCGCGCCCCCCTTCCCAGGGCGCGCCCCCCTGCCTCGAGGGCCAACCGGTGGGCCCCAGGTGACCATCTTCTCCTATATGAAGCGTTTTGACCTGGAAAAATTCGAGAGGAGGCTTTCGGGACCAGACGCCGCCGTCTCGAGGCGGAACCGAGGCGGAAACCAATCTAGGGCTCCGGCAGAGCTATTCTGTCAGGGATACTTCCCTCCGGGAGGGGGAAATCGTCACCGCCGTCATCACCAACAACTCTCCCATCTTGGGGAGATCTATCTTCATCAACATCTTCACCAGCACCATCTCCTCTCAAACCCTAGTTCATCTCTTGTATCCAATCTTTGTATCCAAACCTCGGATTGGTACATGTGGGTTGCTAGTAGTGTTGATTACTCCTTGTAGTTGATGCTAGTTGGTTTATTTGGTGGAAGATCATATGTTCAGATCCATTATGCATATTAATACCCCTCTGATCATGAACAATATTATGTCTTGTGAGTAGTTGCTTTTGTTCCTGAAGACACGGGAGAAGTCTTGCTATTAGTAGTCATGTGAAGTTGGTATTCGTTCGATATTTTGATGAGATGTATGTTGTCTTTCCTCTAGTGGTGTCATGTGAACGTCGACTACATGACACTTCACCATTATTTGGGCCTAGAGGAAGGCATTGGGAAGTAATAAATAGATGATGGGTTGCTAGAGTGACAGAAGCTTAAACCCTAGTTTATGCATTGCTTCGTAAGGGGCTGATTTGGATCCATATGTTTCAGGCTATGGTTAGGTTTACCTTAGTACTTATTTTGTAGTTGCATATGCTTGCATTAGAGGTTAATCATAAGTGGGAGGCTTGTCCAAGTAAGGGCAGCACCCAAGCACTGGTCCACCCACATACCAAATTATCAAAGTACCGAACGCGAATGAGACGATCGTGATGAAAACTAGCTTGATGCTAATTCCCATATGTCCTCGGGAGCACTTTACCTTGCATAAGAGCTTGTCCAGGCTTGTCCTTTGTTACAAAAAGGATTGGGCCACCTTGCTGCACCTTATTTACTTTTACCGGTTGTCACTTGCTACCAATTATCTTATCACAAAACTATCTGTTACCTACAATTTCAGTGCTTGCAGAGAATACCTTACTGAAAACTGCCTATCATTTCCTTCTGCTCCTCGTTGGGTTCGACACTCTTACTTATCGAAAGGACTATGATAGATCCCCTACACTTCTAGGTCATCAGTATCCCTTTGTCATGCCATCTTTTAACCTTTTCTTTAAACAGCTTGGCATTCTCATAGGCTTGGGTTCTCCATTCATCTAGTGAGCTAATGTCAAATAACCTCTTCTCACCGGCAAGTTTCAAATCATAATTGAGCTCTTTAATAGCCCAATATGCCTTATGTTCTAGCCCAAGAGTTAAGTGACATGCTTTTCCATAAACCATTTTATATGGAGACATACCCATAGGATTTTTGTATGGAGTTCTATAGGCCCATAATGCATCATCAAGTTTCTTGGACCAATTCTTTCTAGACCTATTAACAGTCTTTTGCAAAATTAATTTCACCTCTCTGTTACTTAGTTCTACTTGACCACTAGACTGTGGGTGATAAGGGGATGCAATTATATGATTAAAATCATACTTAGCAAGCATTTTACGGAAAGCACCATAAATAAAGTGTGAACCACCATCAGTCATTAAGTATCTAGGGACTCCAAACCTCAGAAAAATAACTTATTTAAGCATCTTAGAGCATCTCCAACCGTTGGCACCCCCAAGAACATCACCGAACCAAAAAAGTTGGTGTCTTGGGGGTCATCGGGCGGAATTCGGCGAAATAAAAGAGGGCATCTTCCCAGTCACAGCCGACCCCAAGCAAAAGTTTGTGAGGAGAATGGTTAAGTGGGCCAAGAAAAAGGACATGTGGTGAGACGCGATTCGCCGAAACTTCCGCCGGCGTCCCCAAGAGACCCCCAGTGCACTGGGTTTCGCCTAGGTTTTGCCGGCGCTATTTTGACGTCCTGGGGGGCGTTGGGGGCGTGGCTGGGCTGTTTTTTAACGAAAAGGGCCGTCCGAGCCTAAAACCGAGCCTAAAAAGGTGTCCTGGGGGGCAAGTGGAGATGCTCTTAATAGAGGTGTTGTGATCAGCACTGCTAGTTGGAATAGCTTCTACCCACTTAGTAATGTAATCAACAGCAACTAAAATATGTGTATACCCATTAGAGGAAGGAAACGGTCCCATATAATCAAATCCCCAGACATCAAATGGTTCAATAACAAGTGAATAACTCATAGGCATTTCTTGACGTCTACTAATATTACCGATTCTTTGACATTCATCACAAGATAAGACAAACTTACGTGCATCCTTGAAGAGAGTAGGCCAATAAAAACCAGATTGCAATACCTTGTGTGCAGTTCTATCTCCAGCATGGTGTCCTCCATAAGCTTCGGAGTGGCACTTGCGTAGGATATGTTCTTGTTCATGCTTAGGTACACAACATCTAATAATACCATCTACTCCTTCTTTATAAAGGTGTGGGTCATCCCAGAAGTAATGTCTTAAATAATAGAAGAACTTTTTCTTTTGCTGGTATGTGAAACTAGGTGGTATAAACTTAGCAACAATGTAATTAGCATAATCAGCATACCATGGAGCAGTACGAGAAGCATTTATGACAGTTAATTGTTCATCAGGAAAGCTATCATCAATAGGCAGTGGGTCATCAGAAATATTCTCTAGCCTGGACAAGTTGTCTGCAACGAGGTTCTCAGCCCCCTTTCTATCAGTAATATGCAAATCAAATTCTTGTAGAAAGAGAACCCATCTAATAAGTCTAGGTTTAGCATCTTTCTTTTCCATAAGGTATTTGATAGCAGCATGATCAGTGTGAATAGTTACTTTAGAATCAACAATATAAGGTCTAAACTTATCACAAGCAAATACGACTGCTAAAAACTCCTTCTCAGTAGTAGCATAATTTTCTGGGCACTGTCTAGAATTTTACTAGCATATTGGATAACATTCAATTTCTTATCAACTCTTTGTCCTAGAACAGCACCTACAGCATAATCACTAGCATCGCACATAATCTCAAAGGGTAAATTCCAGTCAGGAGGCTGGACAATAGGTGCAGATATCAATGCTTTCTTAAGTATTTCAAATGCTTCTACACAATCATCATCAAAGACAAAAGGAACATCTTTTTGTAAGAGATTAGTTAGAGGCCTAGAGATTTTCGAGAAGTCCTTAATGAACCTCCTATAAAACCCGGCATGACCAAGGAAACTTCTTATACCTTTTATGTCCCTGGGACACGACATCTTTTCAATAGCATCAACTTTAGCTTTGTCAACTTCAATACCTCTTTCAGAAATTTTATGCCCCAAGACAATGCCTTATTAACCATAAAGTGGCACTTTTCCCAATTCAATACTAGATTAGTTTCTTCACATCTCTGCAAAACTCGATCAAGGTTGCTCAAGCAACCATCAAAAGAAGTTCCGTAAACGAAAAAATCATCCATGAAAACCTCAACAATCTTTTCACAAAAATCAGAGAATATAACAGGTTCTGCGTCCTCTTCCAACTTTATCTTGTGTTGGCATAGAGTAGGACTAATGCCCTTAAGATCATCAAGAGTATATCCAATAGCAGCACGGTGCTTCTTCAGAGTTTTCAATAATTTTTCTTCTTCTTGCTCTGAAAGGTTAGCACTAATAATAATAGGATATATCTTCTTTTCATCAAGATAAACATACTTAAGAGTATCAGGTAATGGTTTGAGTTCAAACACGAGATCACCCTTGGGTGGAGGAGGATCCCCTAGAATTTCAACAGGCAAGTTGTTTTTCAATAAGGGACCATGTTCAAAGAATATTTCATCTATTTCTCTTCTCTCATTCATATACATATCATTTTCATGGTCTAGCAGATATTGTTCTAAATGATCATTAGGAGGCACAGCAATAGAAGCAAGACCAATAATTTCATCCTTATTAGGCAATTCTTTATCATGGGGTGTCTACGAAATTTAGCAAAGTTAAAATCATGAGAAATATCCCCTAATCCAGTAGTAAAAATATCCTTTTCGCAATCTATCTTAGCATTAACAGTGTTCAAGAAGGGTCTACCAAATATAATGGGGCAAAAATGATCTTTTGGGGAACCAGGAATAAGAAAATCAGCAGGGTATTTAACTTTCCCACACAAGACTTCAACATCTCTAACAATCCCAATTGGTGAAATAGTGTCTCTATTAGCAAGCTTAATAGTGACATCAATACCTTCTAACTCAGTGGGTGCAATATCATGCATAATTTCATCATATAAGGAAATGGGTATTACACTCGCACTAGCACCTACGTCACATAAACCATGATAGCAATGATCTCCTATTTTAACATAAATAACAAGCATGCCTACAACAGGTTTATGTTTATTCCTAGTATCGGTTTTGGCGATTCTAGCACCTTCCTCTTGGAGGTAAATAACATGTCCATCTAAATTTTCAACCAAGAGATCCTTAACCATAGCAACACTAGGTTCAACTTTAATTTGCTCAGAGGTGTAGGTGTTCTAGTATTACTCTTACGAACCATAGTTGAAGCTTTAGCATGATCCTTTATCCTAACATGGAAAGGTGGTTTCTCAATATAAGCAGTAGGAACAATAGGATTAATATTATAAGTGATAGTCTTTTCTTCAACTTTAACAGGTTCAAATACATTTACTTAAATGGGAGGATGGTATTTAAACCACTTCTCCTTGGGGAGATCAACATGAGTAGCAAATGATTCACAGAAAGAAGCTCCTATCTCAGAGTCAAATCCATATTTAGTGCTAAATTCACGGAAAACATCGGTATCCATAAAAGATTTAACACAATCAAACTTAGGGGTTATACCTGACTCCTTACCTTCGTCGAGGTCCCAATCTTCAGAGTTGCATTTAATTCTTTGCAATAAATCCCATTTGAATTCAATAGTCTTCATCATAAAAGAACCGGTACAAGAAGTATCGAGCAAGGAGCGATTATTGAGAGAAAGTCGAGCATAATTTTTTTGAATAATCATTTCTCTTGAGAGCTCATGATTGGGGCATGAATATAACATTGACTTAAGCCTCCCCAAAGCTTGAGCGATACTTTCTCCTTCTCGAGGCCAAAAATTATATATATAATTACGATCATGATGAACCTGATGCATAGGATAGAACTTCTCATGAAATTCCAACTTCAATTGATTATAGTTCCATGATCCAATATCATCACATAGCCTAAACCATGTCAATGCATCTCCCTTCAAAGATAAAGGGAAGACCTTATTATTGATAACATCCTCGGGCATACCTGCAAGATTAAATAATCCACAAACTTCATCCACATAGATTAGGTGCAAATCGGGATGCAGTGTTCCATCTCCTGTAAAGGGATTAGCTAGCAGTTTCTCTATCATACCCGAAGGAATTTCAAAGCAAACATTTTCAGTAGGTTAAGTAGGTTGAGGAGCAACTCTTTGCTCTAATGGTCGGGATGAAGATACCCCGAACAAGCCCCTCAAAGGATTAAGAGCCATAGTAACAGGTGACAGTAAATTTCAGCACACTATATAAATTTTTCCTTACCAAATTCCACTTACCAAAGGCGCTTCACTCCCAGGCAACGGCGCCAGAAAAGAGACTTGATGACCCACAAGTGTAGGGGGTCTATCGTAGTCCTTTCGATAAGTAAGAGTGTCGAACCCAACAAGGAGCAGAAGGAAATGATAGGCAGTTTTCAGTAAGGTATTTTCTGCAAGCACTGAAATTATCGGTAACACATAGTTTTGTGATAAGGTAATTGATAACAAGTGACAAATAGTAAAAGTAAATAAGGTGCAGCAAGATGGCCCAATCATTTTTTGTAGCAAAGGGCAAGTCTGGGAAAACTCTTATATGACGGAAAGCGCTCCCAAAGACGCATGGAAATTATCGTCAAGCTAGTTTTCATCAAGTTCATATGATTCGCGTTCGTTACTTCGATAATTTGGTATGTGGGTGGACCAGTGCTTGGGTGTTGCCCTTACATGGACAATAATCCCACTTATGATTAACCTCTATTGCAAGCATCCGCAACTACAAAAGAAGTATTAAGGTAAACCTAACCATAGCATGAAACATATGGATCCAAATCAGCCCCTTACGAAGCAACGCATAAACTAGGGTTTAAGCTTATGTCACTCTAGCAACCCATCATATACTTATTACTTCCAAATGCCTTCCTCTAGGCCCAAACAATGGTGAAGTGTCATGTAGTCGACATTCATATGACACCACTAGAGGAAAGACAACATACATCTCATCAAAATATCGAACGAATACCAAATTCACATGACTACTTATAGCAAGACTTCTCCCGTGTCCTCAAGAACAAACATAACTACTCACAAAGAATATACATGTTCATAATTGATGGGCCTCGAACCCCTCGTTGGTTACCCCAAGTGGAAGGTGTAATATGTAGTGTTGTGGAAGTGTTTTCCCTTAGCAAAGATGCCAAGGATCGAATCCCCAGAGACTCCTAGGTTCAACAAGTAGGTGTCAACTGCTAACGGCGCCAGATATTAGCAATCAACGTGGACCTGCACACAGATACAAATAACTTTGCTCCCAACGAGTACAGAGAGGTTGTCAATCCCTCCGGCCATGTAGTTCACAAAGGATTAAAAGCAATGATAGTAGTGATAGATAATGTTTTGCAATAGTAAATAATAACGAAAAGTAAATAGCGGATGTGATCAATGATGGTAATATGGACCGGAGTCTCATGATGTTCACTAGTGATGTCTCTCTCCCAAAAGACGATAAAACAGCTATGTGAGGTAAACAAATTACAGCTGGGCAATTGACAGGACCCACGAGCGCAAACCAATGCTGATTACATTGCAAGAAAGGTTGAGGTTCAAAGCATGGGCGGTACGCCAAAGTAAGTAGACCGAAATCCATCAATATCTACTACTAATCATCCACCTTGAGATATCTATCCAGAACATCTCGCTGGTATTAAGTTGCGAGTCCCACCCATAGTGTAAACTCAATGCAACAGACAACTGCATTAAAAGAACTTTGCGTAAAGTAAACAATCCTTG
>LR738715.1:271021680-271034286 GCA_902687465.1 Secale cereale
TATGTTACTTGCCCGAGATTCGATCGTCGGTATCTCTATACCTAGTTCAATCTCGTTACCGGCAAGTCTCTTTACTCGTTCCGTAACACATCATCTCGTGACTAACTCATTAGTCCTTTTTGCTTGCAAGGCTTATTATGATGTGTGTTACCGAGAGGGCCCAGAGATACCTCTCCGACACTCGGAGTGACAAATCCTAATCTTGATCTATGCCAACACCACGAATACTTTCGGAGACACCTGTAGAGCATCTTTATGATCACCCAGTTACGTTGTGACGTTTGATAGCACACAAGGTGTTCCTACGGTATTCGGGAGTTGCATAATCTCATAGTCATAGGAACATGTATAAGTCATGAAGAAAGCAATAGCAGAAAAACTAAACGATCATAGTGCTATGCTAACGGATGGGTCTTGTCCATCATATCATTCTCCTAATGATGTGATCCCGTTGATCAAAATGACAACTCATGTCTATGGCTAGGAAACATAACCATCTTTGATCAATGAGCTAGTCTAGTAGAGGCATACTAGGGACATATTGTTTTGTCTATGTATCCACACATGTACTAAGTTTCCGGTTAATACAATTTTAGCATGAATAATAAAAATTTATCATGATATAAGGAAATATAAATAACAACTTTATTATTGCCTCTAGGGCATATTTCCTTCAGTCTCCCACTTGCACTAGAGTCAATAATCTAGCTCACATCGCCATGTGATTTAATACCGATAGTTCACATCGTTATGTGAATAACACCCATAGTTCACATCGCCATGTGACCAACACCCAAAGGGTTTACTAGAGTCAATAATCTAGTTCACATCGCTATGTGATTAATACCCAAGAGTAATAAGGTGTGATCATGTTTTGCTTGTGAGAGAAGTTTAGTCAACGGGTCTGTCACATTCAGATCCGTATGTATTTGGCAAATTTCTATGTCTACAATGCTCTGCATAGAGCTACTATAGCTAATTGCTCCCACTTTCAATATGCATCCAGATTGATACTTAGAGTCATCTGGATTTAGTGTCAAAGCTTGCATCGGCGTAACCCTTTACGACGAACTCTTTATCACCTCCATAATCGAGAAACATTTCCTTAGTCATCCAGTTACTAAGGATAATTTTGACCGATGTACAATGATCTACTCCTGGATCACTATTGTACCCCCTTGACAAACTCATGACAAGGTACACAACGTGTTTGGTACACAGCATGGCATACTTTATAGAACCTATGGCTGAGGCATAGGGAATGACTTTCATTCTCTCTATATTTTTCTGCCGTGGTCTGGCTTTGAGTCTTACTCAACTTCACACCTTACAAGTCAGGCAAGAACTCCTTCTTTTGACTGATCCATTTTGAACTACTTCAAAATCTTATCAAGGTATGTACTCATTGAAAGTCTTATCAAGCGTCTTGATCTATCTCTATAGATCTTGATGCCCAATATGTAAGCAGTTTCACCAAGGTCTTTCTTTGAAAAACTCCTTTCAAACACTTCATTATGCTTTCCAGAAAATTCTACATCATTTCCAATCGACAATATGTCATTCACATATACTTATCAGAAAGGTTGTAGTGCTCCCACTCACTTCTTGTAAATACAGGCTTCACCGCAAGTCTGTATAAATCTATATGCTTTGATCAACATATCAAAGCGTATATTCCAACTCCGAGATGCTTGCACCAGTCCATAGATGGATCGCTGGAGCTTGTACATTTTGTTAGCACCTTTAGGATTGACAAAACCTTCTGGTTGCATCATATACAATTCTTCTTTAATAAATCCATTAAAGAATATAGTTTTGTTATCCATTTGCCAGATTTCATAAAATGCGGCAATTGCTAACATGATTCGGACATACTTAAGCATCGCTACGGGTGAGAAAGTCTCATCGTAGTCAACTCCTTGAACTTGTCGAAAACCTTTTGCAACAAGTCGAGCTTTGTAGACAGTAACATTACCGTCAGCATGAGTCTTCCTCTTGAAGATCCATTTATTTTCGATGGCTTGCCGATCATCGGGCAAGTCAACCAAAGTCCACACTTTGTTCTCATACATGGATCTATCTCAGATTTCATGGCCTCAAGCCATTTTGCGGAATCTGGGCTCATCATCGCTTCCTCATAGTTCGTAGGTTCATCATGGTCTAGTAACATGATTTCCAGAACTGGGTTGCCGTACCACTCTGGTGCGGAACGTACTCTGGTTGATCTACGACGTTCAGCAGAAAACTTGATCCGAAGTTTCATGATCATCATCATTAACTTCCTCACTGATTGGTGCAGGAATCACTGGAACAATTTTCTGTGATGTACTACTTTCCAATTCGGGAGAAGGTACAATTACCTCATCAAGTTCCACTTTCCTCCCACTCACTTCTTTCGAGAGAAACTCCTTCTCTAGAAAGGATCCACTCTTAGCAACAAAGACCTTGCCTTCGGATCTGTGATAGAAGGTGTACCCAACAGTTTCCTTTTGGGTATCCTATGAAGATTTACTTTTTCGATTTGGGTTCGAGCTTATCATGTTGAAACCTTTTCACATAAGCATCGCAGTCCCAAACTTAAAGAAATGACAGCTTAGGTTTCTCGTCAAACCACAGTTCATATAGTGTCATCTCCACGGATTTAGATGGTGCCCTATTTAACGTGAATGTAGCTGTCTCTAATGCATAACCCCAAAAGCGATAGTAGTAGATCGATAAGAGACATCATCGATCGCACCATATCTAATAAAGTACGGTTATGATGTTCGGACACACCATTACACTATGGTGTTCCAGGTGGCGTGAGTTGTGAAACTATTCCACATTGTTTCAAATGAAGACCAAACTCGTAACTCAAATATTCTCCTCCACGATCAGATCGTAGAAACTTTATTTTCTTGTTACGATGATTCTCTACTTCACTCTGAAATTCTTTGAACTTTTCAAATGTTTCAGACTTGTGTTTCATTAAGTAGATATACCCATATCTGCTCAAATCATCAGTGAAGGTCGGAAAATAACGATACCCGCCGCGTGCTTCAACACTCATTGGTCCACATACATCAGTATGTATGATTTCCAACAAATCTGTTGCTCGCTCCATAGTTCCGGAGAACGGAGTTTTAGTCATCTTGCCCATGAGGCATGGTTCGCAAGCACCAAGTGATTCATAATCAAGTGATTCCAAAAGTCCATCATTATGGAGTTTCTTCATGCGTTTTACACCAATATGACCTAAACGGCAGTGCCACAAATAAGTTGCACTATCATTATTAACCTTGCATCTTTTGGTTTCAATATTATGAATATGTGTATCACTACAATCGAGATCCAATAAGAATAGACCACTCTTTAAGGGTGCATGACCATAAAAGATATTATTCATAAAAATAGAACAACCATTATTCTCTGATTTAAATGAATAACCGTCTCGCAACAAACAAGATCCAGATATAATGTTCATGCTCAACACTGGCACCAAATAACAATTATTTAGGTCTAAAACTAATCCCGAAGGTAGATGTAGAGGTAGCGTGCCGACGGCGATCACATCGACTTTGGAACCGTTTCCCACGCGCATCGTCACCTCGTCCTTAGCTAATCTTCGTTTAATCCGTAGTCCCTGTTTCGAGTTACAAATATTAGCAACCGAACCGGTATCAAATACCCAGGTACTACTACGAGCATTAGTAAGGTACACATCAATAACATGTATATCACATATACCTTTGTTCACCTTGCCATCCTTCTTATCCGCCAAATACTTGGGGCAGTTCCGCTTCCAGTGTCCAGTCCCCTTGCAGTAGAAGCACTCAGTTTCAGGCTTGGCTCCAGATTTGGGTTTCTTCGTGGAAGTAGCAACTGTCTTGCTATTCTTCTTGAAGTTCCCCTTCTTTCCCTTGCCCTTTTTCTTGAAACAAGTGGTATGGTTAACCATCAACACTTGATGCTCTTTCTTGATTTCTACCTTCGCCGATTTCAGCATCGTGAAGAGCTCGGGAATTACTTTTGTCATCCCTTGCATATTATAGTTCATCACGAAGTTCTACTAACTTGGTGATAGTGTCTAGAGAACTTTGTCAATTACTATCTTATCTGGAAGATTAACTCCCACTTGATTCAAGCAATTGTACTACCCAGACAATCTGAGCACATGCTCACTGGTTGAGTTATTCTCCTCCATCTTGTAGGCAAAGTACTGTCAGAGGTCTTATACCTCTCGACACGGGCATGAGTATGAAATACTAATTTCAACTCTTGGAACATCTCATATGCTCCGTGGCGTTTCAAAACGTTTTTGAAGTCCCGGTTATAAGCCGTAAAGCATGGTGCACTAAACTATCAAGTAGTCATCATATCGAGCTTTTGTTAAAAACGTTCATAACGTCTACATCTGCTCCTGCAATAGGTCTGTCACCTAGCGGTGCATCAAGGACATAATTCTTCTGTGCAGCAATGAGGATAATCCTCAGATCACGGAACAATTCCGCATCATTGCTACTAACATCTTTCAACTTGGTTTTCTCTAGGAACATATATAAAAAATAAACGTGGAGCAACATCGCGAGCTATTGATCTACAACATAGATATGCTAATACTACCAGGACTAAGTTCATGATAAATTAAAGTTCAATTTAATCATATTAATTAAAGAACTCCCACTTAGATAGACATCCCTCTAGTCATCTAAATGATCACGCGGTCCAAATCAACTAAACCATGTCCGATCATCACGTGAGATGGAGTAGTTTCAATGGTGAACATCTTATGTTGATCATATCTACTATATGATTCATGCTCGACCTTTCAGTCTCTAGTGTTCCGAGGCCATATCTGCATATGCTAGGCTCGTCAAGTTTAACCCGAGTATTCTGCGTGTGCAAAACTGGCTTACACCCGTTGTATTTGAATGTAGAGCTTATCACACCCGATCATCACGTGGTGTCTCGGCACGACGAACTTTCGCAACGGTGCATACTCAGGGAGAACACTTATACCTTGAAATTTAGTAAGGGATCATCTTATAATGCTACCATCGTTCTAAGAAAAATAAGAAGCATAATAAGATAAACATCACATGCAATCAAAATATGTGACATGATATGGCCATCATCATCTTGTGCTTTTGATCTCCATCTTCAAAGCACCGTTATGATCACCTTCGTCACCGGCGCGACACCTTGATCTCCATCGTAGCATCATTGTCGTCTCGCCAACTATTTCTTCTACGACTATCGTTACCGCTTAGTGATAAAGTAAAGCAATTACATGGCGATTGTATTTCATACAATAAAGTGACAACCATATGGCTCCTGCCAGTTGCCGATAACATTACAAAACATGATCATCTCATACAAAACCGTATAACTCATCATGTCTTGACCATATCACATCACAACATGCCCTGCAAAAACAAGTTAGACGTCCTCTACTTTGTTGTTGCAAGTTTTACTTGGCTGCTACGGGCTTAGCAAGAACCGTTCTTACCTACGCATACAAAACCACAACGATGTTTCGTCAAGTATGTGCTGTTTTAACCTTCACAAGGACCGGGCGTAGCCACACTTGATTCAGCTAAAGTGAGAGAGACAGACACCCGCCAGTCACCTTTAAGCAACGAGTGCTCGTAACGGTGAAACCAGTCTCGCGTAAGCGTACGCGTAATGTCGGTCCGGGCCGCTTCATCTCACAATACCGCCGAAGCAAAGTATGACATGCTGGTAAGCAGTATGACTAGTATCGCCCACAACTCATTGTGTTCTACTCGTGCATATCATCTACGTATAGACCTGGCTCATGATGCCACTGTTGGGGAACGTAGTATTTTAAAATTTTCCTACGATCACGCAAGATCTATCTACTAGATGCATAGCAACGAGAGGGGAGAGTGTGTCTACGTACCCTCGTAGACCGGGAGCGGAAGCGTCAAGTGACGCGGTTGATGTTGTCGAACTTCTTCGCGATCCAACCGATCAAGCACCGAATGTACGGCACCTCCGCGTTCAGCACACCTTCAGCTTGATGACGTCCCACGAGCTCTTGATCCAGTTGAGCTTCACGGGAGAGTTTCGTCAGCACGACGGCGTGGTGACGGATATGATGTATTCACCGGCGCAGGGCTTCGCCTAAGCTCCGCGACGGTATGACCGAGGTGTGTTTCTGTGGAGGGGGGCACCGCACACGGCTAAAACAATTCAACTTGTGTGTGTTTGGGTGCCCCCCTGCCCCCGTATATAAAGGAGCAAGGGGGGAGGCCGGCCGTCCCTTGTTTGGTGCGGCTAGGGTTGCAATCCTACTAGGAATAGGATTGCAATCCTATTCCTAGTAGGAACTACCAAAGAAGGAAGAGAGGGAAAGGAAAAAGAAGGAGAGGTGGCGCCCCCCAATCCTAGTCCAACTAGGATCCCTAGGTGGGGCGCCGGCCAGCCCCTATGGGCTGCCTCTCTCTTTTCCATAAGGCCCACTATGGACCATCCCCCCTCGTAGGGGGTTCCGGTAACCCCCTCCGGCAATCCCGTTAAATCCGAAACTTTTCCGGAACACTTCCGGCGTCCGAATATAGTCGTCCAATATATCAATCTTTATGTCTCGGACATTCCGATACTCCTCGTCATGTTCGTGATCTCATCCGGGACTCCGAACTACCTTCGGTACATCAAAACTCATAAACTCATAATACCGATCGTCATCAAACGTTAAGCGTGCGGACCCTACGGGTTCGAGAACTATGTAGACATGACCGAGACTCATCTCCGGTCAATAACCAATAGCGGAACCTGGATGTTCATATTGGCTCCTACATATTCTACGAAGATCTTTATCGGTCAAACCGCATAACAACATACGTTGTTCCTTTTGTCATCGATATGTTACTTGCCCGAGATTCGATCGTCGATATCTCCATACCTAGTTCAATCCCGTTACCGGAAAGTCTCTTTACTCGTTCCGTAACACATCATCTCGTGACTAACTCATTAGTCCTTTTTGCTTGCAAGGCTTATTATGATGTGTGTTACCGAGAGGGCCCAGAGATACCTCTCCGACACTCGGAGTGACAAATCCTAATCTTGATCTATGCCAACACCACGAATACTTTCGGAGACAACTATAGAGCATCTTTATGATCACCCAGTTACGTTGTGACGTTTGATAGCACACAAGGTGTTCCTACGGTATTCGGGAGTTGCATAATCTCATAGTCATAGGAACATGTATAAGTCATGAAGAAAGCAATAGCAGAAAAACTAAACGATCATAGTGCTATGCTAACGGATGGGTCTTGTCCATCATATCATTCTCCTAATGATGTGATCCTGTTGATCAAAATGACAACTCATGTCTATGGCTAGGAAACATAACCATCTTTGATCAATGAGCTAGTCTAGTAGAGGCATACTAGGGACATACTGTTTTGTCTATGTATCCACACATGTACTAAGTTTCCGGTTAATACAATTCTAGCATGAATAATAAACATTTATCATGATATAAGGAAATATAAATAACAACTTTATTATTGCCTCTAGGGCATATTTCCTTCACAACAGAGAACATGCAAGAATTACTTATGAACATAAATATAAAAGAGGTGAATCAAATATATTACTCAAGATCAATCTGAACATAATCTCATAATCCATCGCATCCCAGCAAACTCAACATAGCAACAGCATAAGGATTACATATGTGCCTCGATCATGTAGGGCAGCTCACGAGGACTAATTAGTGAAGCACAAGAACGGGAGGAGAACATCACATAGCTACTGGTCATGGACTCATGGTCCAAGGGAGACTACTCACGAGTCATCCGGGAGGCGTCCATGGTGGTGGAGAAGCTCCCGGTGGTGATCTCCGGCAGGGTGCCGGGAAGAGTTCTCCTGGTGCTCCCGATCTTAGAAGCGGCGGCGGCGGCGGAACAGAGATGGGATCGCGAAAAGAGTTCCTGTTCTGAGGGTTTCGGAGGACGCTTTAAATATATGCCAAAGGGGGGCATCGGGGAAGCTTCGGGGGGCCCAGGCGCCCCCCCGGCGCAGCCCAGGGGGGCGCGCCGCCAGGGCGCCTGGAGCCCTGGTGCCCCCCCCCCCGGCTATCCTTCGGACGCACGGTTGTTTCCGAAACGCTGATTTTTTATATAATTTTTCTGGATTTTTCCTGGCAGTTCTCGAAACATGAAAACCTGAAATACAAAAACAGACGAAAACATAAACTGGCACTGGGGTGCACTGGATTAGTAAGTTAGTCCAAATATGATCAAAAGTGTATGGAAGTGTATGAATATCATAGCAATATCACCCAAAAGTGGCATGGAGCAAGCAGAAATTATAGATACGTTTTGGACGTATCAACATCCCCAAGCTTAATTCCTGCTCGTCCTCGAGTAGGTAAATGATAACAAGAATAATTTCTGTGGTGACATGCTATTAACCATAGGACTTTTTATAGTCATATGACAAAAGCTTACTGAGACAATGATTCTATAGTAATTAAGTTGCCTCATGAGAAAATCACAAATGACTGAAAGTTTTACAATATGAAACTGAAACATCAAAAAGATTTGCAATGAACATGATGTGCAAATATGATAAAGTGTATCTAGCTTGCCCCCTTTAGTGATGCAAAACATAAATGCAGGGGCACCTTCAAGGTTTAAGTGATGACTAGATACAATCATTTCAGAATAAACGATATCACAATCATGCAAAAGACAATGCTACTTTGGGACAATGCACATTACACTCAGAATGACAATCATGCTCTCAGTAGTTGGTGCTTTAACATAAAAGTAAAAGAATGGTTATGTGCTAGAGATTTTTATTTTGAAAACATGGAAGCAATTTTGTCAATGGTAGTAGTACTTCATATGTGTCATGCATAAGACATCCTATAAGTTGCAAGTCTCATTCATCGAATACCAATAGTGCTCGCACCTTGTCCTAATTAGCTCGGATTTCCATGGGTTATCATTGCATTACATATGTTTCAACCAAGTGTCACAAAGGGGTACCTCTATGCCACCTGTACAAAGGTCCAAGGAGATAAATCACATTTGATTTCTCGTTTTTGATAGATCTCAACTTGAGGACATCCATACCGGGACAACATAGAAAATAGATGATGGACTCCTCTTCAATGCATAAGCATATTCTCATAAGAGATTGAGGATTAACGTCCAAGCTAAAACTTCCACCATGATGCATGGCTTTGGTTGGCGGCCCAATGTTCTTCTCTAACAATATGCATATTCATACAACCCATGGGAAATCACCCTTACTTCAGACAAAACGAACATGCATAGCAACTCACATGATATTCAACAAAAGTGTGACAGTTGATGGCGTCCCCAAAAACATGGTTACCGCTCAGCAAGCAACTTATAAGAAATAAGATACATAAGCAACATATTCTTTACCACAATAGTTTTTAGGCTACTTTCCCATGAGCTATGTATTGCATGGTTAGTTCGCTTAGTACAGGTGGAGGTTAGCAAAAGACTGGGAGCGACCAACTAAGAGAGCAATGACGGTCATAATCATGCAGAGCGACAAAGCAATATTGAATCATGCATGGAAGTTATATCGCTACTCAGAAATAAAAGATCATCAAGGCTTGACAGACTTTCTTTACAGTCTTAAATATGCGTGAGCATACGCCAAGTCAATCAAAATAAATTCTCGAAGGAAGATATTACTAAACCATACCACATCATAGGCAAACAAATCAAGTTGGTACTCCAATAACACATTGGGAACCCCCCAGCTATTTGAGATTAACCATAAGAAAACCTGAACTACTAAGCACCATCATGCAAGTAGCATCTTTATCATAGACACATTAACCAATGCAACGGAAGCAAACTCTCTTAATAAGGTGAGCATGATAATTAAAGAGAGTTCAAGCAACCAACTAGACAAAAGCTCTTTGAAAAGATAAGCATGAATACTAAGAGCAGAGCATGATAGTAGCTATTAAAAGACAAAGAACACACAGAGCAAAGATAGACATGAAAGTTCTATGTTATGTTCTAGGTAGAAGTGGAGCGTGTTTCTCTCCCACATAAAGAATGCTGAGTTCCGACTCGTTATGAAAAACTAAAAAGAAAACTAAAAGCAAGACGCTCCAAGCATAACACATAACACATGAAGTGATAAAAATATAGTGGAACGAAAGACGAACTGATAATGTTGATGGAGAAGGGGATGCACGGGGCATCCCCAAGCTTAGACGCTTGAGTCTCCTTGAATATTTCTTGGGGGTGCACGGGGGCATCCCCAAGCTTGAGCGCTTGACACTCCTGAATCTTTTTATCATCTTCCCTCGCACACTTGAAAACTCCCTTCATACATAACTCATCATAATCTGATTAGCGAGGTTAGTACCCTTAATAAAATAATTATACCTTGCTGGAAATAAAGATATTCTTGAAGTTCTACTGTTTCTCAAGATTGCCAAAAGTTTTTTTGCAAAGAAAAAGCAAGCTCTTGATTTGCAAAATGAAAGAAAGGCAAAACAGGACAGAATCTGTGAAAAACAGAACAGCAGGTAGTAATTGATCTGTTCGGGATACTTCTGCAACTCAAATCAAAAAACTCAGAACATATGCACGAAAGACAATTATATAGAGAACGCTGTCGAAAAAATTCAGACCAAAAAGATGACCTGGTGATTTTATACGAATTTTTCTATCCAAGGACAGAATCTGTTTCCTGGACAGCACCTCACAACTTTTGAACTTTCTAGCAATCAGAGGCTATACTTGGCACAAATATGAAAAGCAAAGATACAATGATTATGCTACAGCAGTAAACAACATCAAGACACAACAAAAGCAAAAAATTTATTCATGTGGGCTGCCTCCCAAAAGCGCTTTCTTTTATGCCTTTAAGCTAGGCATAATGCATAGAGGAATCAATAACCATCATAATAGTCGGAGTTATAAATTGATTCATATGGTTCCTCAACAAGTTCACTCTTGTTCCTCCTAGGAAGGGGTACACACCTTTTGCCTTCCCGCGTAAGCGGATTTGTCCCTTACCTATATCGATGAAGCCTTTTACCGCTCGGAGGAAGTCCCTTCCAAGCACTATATTTTCTTGGTTTGGCTCCATGATGAAGAAGTCAACCGTTGCAATCCCTTTAAGGAATTTAACTGGCACATCTTTTATTCTTCCCTGGATTTCAGAAATATCTCCATTAGTGTGTTCATGATAAGATGGTAATCTATCCATGTTAAATTTTAAAGAATCATGAACAATTTTTGGCATAGTAGAAACCATAGATCCAATATCACAATAAGCAAGGAAGTCTTGATTAGAGATGCTAATCCTAACAAAAGGTTCCCAATCATTGTCTATTTCCAAAATGTCCTTCTTATTGGGTTTAGGTTTCTCTACCTTCATCAAGTCTAGAGCATCCATTCTTTTCTCAATAGTAGCAAGTCTATCTATGATAGTATCAAAGTTGTGATCATAAACAAAGTAACTAGATAGACCATGTATAATCTCAAGAGCTCTAGCTTCATCACATTCTAGAAAATCTCCCTCAGCTATAATGTCAAGGGAGTGTTTACACCATTTAAAAAGACCATGGTAAAAATTTCTAAGCACAATTTTTATAGGTATCCAAGGCATAATTCTCCTATGTGCATCAGAAATTCTGTCCCATGCCTTCTTCATATTTTCTCCATCCCTTTGATGGAAATCTAGAACTTCTGATTCCCTCAAAGCACCAAATCCTAACATGTTTGGCTAAACAGAAAGGACTACTAATAAAAAGGCAAATAATTTTTTTTGTGATTTTTGATAAAGGATACTAAAGCAAAAACTGAAAGGTAAACTAACAAGACTAAAAAAGCAAAGGTAAAAGATAGCATGCAACTCCCCTATCCTGAAGAGTGGAGTCCCCGGCAACGGCGCCAGAAAATACTCCTTGATGGGCCTCAAACCCCTCGTTGGTTACCCCAAGTGGAAGGTGTAAGATGCAGTGTTGTGGAAGTGTTTTCCCTTAGCAAAGATGCCAAGGATCGAATCCCCAGAGACTCCTAGGTTCAACAAGTAGGTGTCAACTGCTAACGGCGCCAGATATTAGCAATCAACGTGGACCTGCACACAGATACAAATAACTTTGCTCCCAACGAGTACAGAGAGGTTGTCAATCCCTCCGGCCTTGTAGTTCACAAAGGATTAAAAGCAATGATAGTAGTGATAGATAATGTTTTGCAATAGTAAATAATAACGAAAAGTAAATAGCGGATGTGATCAATGATGGTAATATGGACCGGAGTCTCATGATGTTCACTAGTGATGTCTCTCTCCCAAAAGACGATAAAACAGCTATGTGAGGTAAACAAATTACAGCTGGGCAATTGACAGGACCCACGAGCGCAAACCAATGCTGATTACATTGCAAGAAAGGTTGAGGTTCAAAGCATGGGCGGTACGCCAAAGTAAGTAGACCGAAATCCATCAATATCTACTACTAATCATCCACCTTGAGATATCTATCCAGAACATCTCGCTGGTATTAAGTTGCGAGTCCCACCCATAGTGTAAACTCAATGCAACAGACAACTGCATTAAAAGAACTTTGCGTAAAGTAAACAATCCTTG
>LR738715.1:271060039-271071138 GCA_902687465.1 Secale cereale
ACGAAGTTTGGAATGTCATCCGAAATTACACCAAGAACAAAATCCGGGGGAGCTCCTAACCAAACCCTACAGAGTTCATCTCCCACCCCTACTTTAGCGAACTTATGCGCGGCAACATTGGCAGACCTCCTTACCCAAGAGACTTTGAAGTCCTCGAAGGAATGCAACAGAAGCTTTACTTCCTCCACCCATGGACCCGTGACGCCCAGGTTCCTCGTTGGCTGTTTTAGCATCCGTACCAAGCCTTGGCTGTCCAACTCAACATGAACACGCTGTGCATTGACCTCCCTGGCTAGTTCCAAAGCCCGTTTACATGCCAAGATCTCAGTCGCTTCCGGGTCCGCGATATTTGGGAAGTGGTGGCACAACCCGGCTCTGAACGCACCATGGTGATCTCTCACCACAGCTCCTCCCCCTCCCTTGTCTCCATGCCTGGATGTAGCTCCATCGGAGTTGATTTTGACCCAGCCATCATCAGGTGGTTGCCATTTCTGTCGGGTAGATGGGGCTACCGATTGTCCCCTCTTCATGTGCACGCTCCTCCACTCCTTCATATATGCTACAAATGTAGCCATGATTTCATGTGGCGCTGCAATCTTCCTTCCATCCCGTGCCTCATTCCGGGCCAGCCATAGACCATAGGTTGCTTGTATCATCGCTTCCCTCTCGTCGTCCGAAGCACCAGAGAACCAGTTCAGAAGCCAGCTAGCTAGCGCACTTTGGGAGCCGAGCTGAGGCGGTGGGATCGCCACCGCAACTCCCCTTTCCAAGTGTAGTAGCTGCCAGAATTGTACTGAATGTTGACACGCCCAAAACCTGTGATAGATCGTTTCCTCGCGACCGCATGCAACACAAAAAACTCCGGGCTTAATCCGACGTCGGTGAAGTTCAGCTCCAACAGCCAAACCATTTCTAATCAATCGCCACATATGAATCTTCGCCTTGGCCGGCGCTTGTGTGTCCCACAAGGCCATGTATCCTCTGTGTTTCGTCACTGAGCTCGACGTATCTGGCTGTCCAGACCTCGCTCTTATCTTTGCCATGCACATATGGTATGCCGATTTGACTGTGAAACAGCCATTCTTTGTGTAGTTCCATGCCTGGTAATCTGTCCGGCCTGGTCCTCCCACCGCGATTTGTTGTATGTCGTGTACGTCTTCCGGCGTGAACATTGCCTGCAGCCTTCCCATATTCCAGCTCTTGCCATCAGGTGACAGTAGATGTGCCACCCGTGTGACACCCGGCATGTAAACCTGGCCAAGCGGTTTCATGCTGTTGCTTTGTGGGATCCAGTTTGCATGGTGTATGCGCACTTGGGATCCATCCCCGATGCGCCAAATCAGCCCTTCCCTCAAAAGATCTCGACCATGCAAAATACTGCGAAAATTATAGGACGCCTTCGGTGGACATGTTGCGGTGAGTATTGAATCCTCGCTGAAATACCTCGCCTTGAGAACCCTTGCACATAGTGAGGTCGGCACCTGCAAAATTCTCCATGCTTGCTTTGCGAGCAAGGCTTGGTTAAATGCCTCCGGGTCTCTAAAGCCCATGCCACCATACCTTTTAGCCTCACACATTTTTTGCCATGAGATCCAATGTACCTTCCTCTCACCATTCGCCGCGCCCCACCAGAATTTCGAAGAAATAGAAGACAGATTCCCGCACATCTTCTTTGTAAGGCGAAAACAACTCATGGTAAAAGTCGGTACAGCTTGTAGACCCGATTTGACAAGTACTTCCCTCGCAGCCTTTGACAGTCCTTGCCCCTTCCAACCTCCTACCTTTCCTTTAGAGCTCTCAGTCACATATTTGAAGGTACCATCCTTTGATCTCCCAACCAGTGTTGAAAGGCCCAAGTACCGCTCACTTAGAGCTTCCGTCTGTACACCCAAGGAATTCTTTAACTCGACCTTTCTCGCTTCTAGACATCCTTTGACAAAGAAAATAGATGACTTCTGTAGGTTAACACGTTGACCAGATGCCACCTCATACTGTGATAATATATCCTTGAGTGCCTCCATATTTTGATTTGTCCCTTCGAGAAAGACAATGCTATCATCTGCGAAAAGGAGGTGCGTGACATGGGGGCCAGTGCTCCCAAAGTTCACCCCCTTGATCCTTTTATCCATTTGTGCCTTCTTAAGTAGCGCCGAGAAGCCCTCCACACAGAACAAAAACAGGTAGGGTGAGAGTGGATCACCCTGCCGTAATCCCCTGGAAGGAGAGAAACATCTTGAGCAGCCACCATTTAATTTCACCCGAAAGCTTGCTGTGGTTACACACCTCATTATCATAGCAATCCATTCAGGAGCAAAACCATATCGTCCTAGCATTTGCTCCAAAAAGATCCACTCCACACGATCATACGCTTTCATCATATCCAACTTTAATGCACACAATGCCTTCTTCCTCTTACATGTTCGAATAGCATGCACACACTCATATGCCACCAATACATTATCAGAGATAAGCCTCCCCGGCACAAACGCACTTTGCTCCTCAGAGATAAGTACAGGAAGGATGCGCTTCAAACGGTTCGCCAACACCTTTGTGGCAATCTTGTAGAGTACGTTACAGAGGCTAATAGACAGCCGGTTGAGGTTGGGAACACGGCTATTCGTAGACATCACGTGCCCACCACAGTGCAAACCATTTTTATTTTTATTTTAGTTTGCAAACTTGAGCCCTCCGAAAGGTGGGCCCAGGGCGCAGGCGGACGCTTCTGCATTCGTCCGCATGGTGAAAATTACACCGGTCTTCATTACTTTTAATATTTTTGTTTAGTGCGGGAGAGAGTCATGGACATGCTAACGCCGTCTGCTTGCATCCCTTGTGGGCCTACTCTCTCATATATTAGCACTTTTTTTAGAGAGAGTATATATTTTTTTTGCGAGAAAATTTCCGATCTATTCATCTTCAATCATGGCAGTACAACGAATACCAGAAATAATAGGCTTAAGCCTGAGCAACTCTAGCATAATCTTCATATCTTCGGTTATCATATGAGATGTGAGAGAGGTATGTGCCGCTCATACTAATTTCTGTCTAAGAATCATCTACACTGCAACTGCTATTGGGCTAGCCCATCACTGTAGCTGAGCATGACTTTTTTTCTGTGAGTTCTTTGTCAGGTTTTCACTGTTGTAGCATCGTTTTTCTTCATATATTCTCTGGTTTTCATTTTTATTTTGTTAGTTTTCTTTGTTTTTTCTTTGGTTTTTACTGGTTTTCTTCTTTTATTGATTCCCCCCCTTTTCTTTTCTCTATTTTTCATACACATTCAATGTTTTCCGTATGCATCAGGAACATTGTTATACATGTTTAATTTTTCTAAATACATGATTAATATTTTCTAAAATATATTTTTGATGTCCATTTTTTATTATATACGTTAGCATTTTTTAAAGACATGACTAACATTTTTTCAAATATTTCTTTTGGACCTATTTCTGAATACACATTGAAGCATATTTTTGTATGACACAAAACATTATTTTTAACTTGGAGAATGATTCTATACAATGAATAATCATTCTTTAAACATGAAAACCTTTTTGTTTGATTCTAAAAAAAACTTTTTGTTTGAACCGTGTGAACTTTTTTTAATGTAACATACATTTTTTGAATGGTATGGAACATGCTTTTTTGAATTACACAGACATATTTTTACATTGTATAACATTTTTCTTAAAATATCGCATACATTTCTTTGAAACAAGTGAACACTTATGTAATGTCACATACAATTTCTTGAAAGATACAAACATTTTGTCAAAGTTGAGCGAACATTTTTTTACATTGCATTAACAATTTTTTTTAAAAATGCAATGAACATTTTTTTTTAAGTTAAATATTTTTTCATAATACATACATTTTATATTTTAAAAAATATAAACAAATATAAAAAACATGTGTGAGGTCAGCATGATGAGGCCACATGGTTACTGGGCTGGCCCAACACCGGCTCCTGCAAGCGGCGCTCACATATAAGTTGCTGCTAGCGATGCATAGACGTGCCTTGTGGAACACTCCATATGGGTATGAACACCACGACTGTTGTGCGCAAACATTTAGATACATTAAAAACGAGCACTTTTCCAGCCCTCTCGGACCATCAAAAATTTTGGCCGTCAGATTTATGAGTTTGGACGTCTTTGGCCGTTGGATGTCCCTCTAATCCCGCGTGGGATTCGTTCGCTACACAAATCACGCCACACGGGCCGTGGGTCGATGCTCCCATAACAAAATCCATGATCTGTTGTTATTTGGGCCTACTGGGCCTTCAGCGGTTGGGAATGGCTTTCCTATCCATGACTTTCTAACGAGATAAAAATCATCGAGCACGCACAGAGACTCGTAGACTCACAACATCCCACGATCGTGGGTAAAATATGGTGATCGAGAGGCGAGCGATCTGCGAGAGAAGCGACGCGACCGACCGCACGTTCGATGGCCAGACGAGCGAGTGATGCGTTCGACCACACAACCTTCACGGTTGCCATGCGGGCGAGCTCATTGGGGCCGCGCCGATGCCGACCGCACGCAGCACCGTGAAGCGTCGTTGTGGTTGTTCCGTGAAGCATTCGAGTGAAGCTAAACTGTCGGGAGGAAGAAATCAATCTTCAGTTCATGGAAGCATTCATGGTTGATGATGTTCGCCACTTGCGAGAGGCAATTAATATAGGTATGTGTTTCAGTTTTTTCTGAAAATTGCAGCTACTTACGGCTGTCGCCCAACATTTAGTCATATGGGAGAAGACCCTGCATGCTAGCTGCAGAGAATTTGAAAGAGAGATCAGAGATGCAACGATGAGCACCGGGCCTAGCCAAGACGACCTAGAGTCAAACTAAGTGCACCGTCGTCGCCATTATCTCTGAACGTAGCCCCTCGGGTTTCTTCCTCTGCCTCCAGCTCGCAAATTTCACGGAGAAAGAAGATGAGAGAGGATTAGCAAACAAATGCAAGTTATAGAGCTAAATGAGTTTGAGAAGTAAAAGTCATAGCTTGACGAAGATATAAATTTGTTTGACCAGTTCGAGTTGGTGGCACAACTCTATGTGTGATTGGAGGGGCCGAGATTTAGCTCAGAGTACAATCTCCTCGCCATATTCTCTTGAGCTAAAGTCACTTAGACTTCGCCCAATCACTCGTGCTAGATCTCCTAGGTAGATTTCCGGCACCTTCACAGACGTGTTCTACGGCTATCCACAATTACTCTTGAAGTCTTAGAATCGCCACATGACCGTCTAGTGGATGCACAGTCCACAAGATGAATAGTTTTAAGTTACGTTTCAACTAGATCTAAGGGATCAAGCAAAGGTTTCCATATCGGTGCAAAAAGACCAAGGACGGCCAGGACGGCAGGACGGAGGTCATCGTGGAGCCCAGTGCGACGTCACCATCAGAGCTTTGGCAGGCGAAGACTACTTTTGTCAGGATAACTTGTACTACATGTTCCCCTTCAAATTTAGCCGTTGTGGGATCCCTTCCCGCCGATATTTGGGAAGAGGACCAAGGGCACTATAAATAGGACCTAGCACCACCATGGAAGTGATCAGATCCATTCCACCCTGACCATACTACAAGCTCATCCGAGCCCAAGAACACCTCTCCTCCGGAGGTTGTTCATCCCCTGTACTAGTTCATCCTCAGCCCCACGAGGAAATCCATCACACACACTGGAGTAGGGTATTACACCGCAAGGTGGCACGAACCAGTATGATCCTTTGTGTCCCTTTTTCTTTGAGTTCGTCGAGCTAGGTTGTGGAATCGTAGGGCGAGCGCGCTGGGAAGAGAGTGTTCTTCATGTGCACCCTAGAGTTCGAACCTCTCAAGGGTTTGCGGAACCCCTGACATTTGGTGCGTCAGGTAGGGGTGCGCTCAAGCCTCTCTTCCATCTCAGCTCATCGCCGCCCAATGACCCCGATGGCGCACGATGCAAGGGCTCTGGCCGACCGCTGGGCTGCCTGGCCCATCCAGGCTGCCCCGACCGCCTAGGAAGACCTCAACTCCGCGCTCCAGGCTGCCCGAACGCCAACCAAAGCCGCAGGACGCGGGCGGCGTGGACCGGCGCCCTCCGCCCTCACACCACGGCGCGCGCGCCGTCGTGCGGTCTTCAAACTACACTACAGTAGCGACACCACACACCAGGCGAGAGCAGGCGAACATGCGGGCCGCACTCATCGTGGCGCGGGAGCTGCTACGATACAGGTTGGCTGAGAGCGAATGCGATGTGCTGCTGGAGCGCGTCGCCGACCTACTGGATGCAGCCTACAGAGGTACGTCGCCTTTCTACTCTATTCCCACGCCTCAGGTTGTGGCGGAAGCGCGCGCGAGGCCCCGGCGAGCGAGCGCGTCCCCTGGAGCGCTAGGAGGACCAGACGGCGCCAACATGGACCCTGGCGCTGCCGGCCCTACGTCAGCAGCGCCATCACCAGGAGTGGCAGCAGCAGGCGGTCTACCGCGAGGACACGTCGGGATGCCACCCGGCGGCCACCGGGGCCATGTGCCATAGTTAGTGGCTCAAGGCGCGAGGCACCCAGGTGATGGCTCTGGCGGGGCAACCGCAGAGGCCTACGTGCCTCGCATGGTGAACCTGGAGTACGCGCCGGGGGAAGGCCCTGAGTCGTTCCCCGGGCCAGGATGGGACGTCCAATGCCCGAAGCGCAGGCCTCCTGTGAGTTGCCCGAAGGCTTCGTCGACCCCTTCAGCGACGATGACGGCAGGGCACGGCCAGTATCTCGGGAGCACAACCATGGGCCATATACGGACCGTGGTAACCTTGAGCCTGCTATAGGCCCTAGGATCCATGGGCCTCCTACGGGCCGTTGGATAAATGGGCTTCCAATGAGTCGTAGAATCGGTGGGCTTTGGGTCGTCGTAGAAATGGGTCCACATGGGCAGTAAACGGGTGTAATTGGTATCGGGCCAGCACCTTAATGGGTCGTTAACAGACCGGAAGACAGCAAAGGCTTAATTCTCTCACAGGCATAATGGGTCGTTAATGGGCTAGAATATAGGGCGGGATCGAAACGGCACAACGGGTTAACAGGCCACAAACGGGCCGATTCTAACCACGGTCCGAATTTGGCCCATTAGGGGAACATGCTAGTAATGTCCTAGAAATAATCGAGGGCCGGAAAGGAGCCCAAGAACGTATGAGCCGTCAGTAGCCCGAAAGCTAACACGGGCTGTAAATGGCCCATGTGAATCATGGGCCGTTAATGGGTACAAAGAAATTTACTGTTCATTATGGGCCAGAGTCACTGTGGGCCACTAAAGGGCCCAAAGATATGAAAGGCCTCATATGGGCCGAAAGACGTGATGGGCTATAAATGGGCCAAGAGTGAAACGGGTTGGTGTTATATTCGACGGCCCACATGACGCCGTTGGGCCAATTTTGGGAAAGGACCTAACGGGTCGTGAGTTACCGGGCCGTTAAATAGGCTATATGCGAACATACCGTTAACGGACTTTTCATGGCCCGGCCTGCTAACTTTTGACCAAGTCAAACGGGTCAGCCTTTGTAAGCTAAATGGGCCAGTGTTGGGCCGTCACACGCGTTGGCATATCATAGGTGCCCATCTGACCCAATGACGAGTTGTCACGTGTTTCCTTCGTCCAATGAGAATTTTACACGTAGAAAATCCCCATTGGTCTGGGCTGTTAACGGGTTATCGGATCAAAAACCAGACCCGATAGCTTAACGGTGACCCATTACGGTGGATGCCACGTGTCGGTTACCCTTGACGAAATCACTTCCATGACACGTCATTTATCGTCATGGAAGTGCACACTTCCGTGATGATAATTTTGGTATTGTCATGGAACACTTCTACAACAACACATGTATGACTATCTTGATTTTGTCATAAAATCATCATGGATGTACATACATGACAGAAAACGTGACCTAATGTGACAAACACGTATTATCACGAAAGTGTTTTTGTAGTGATGTGCATTGCATTAATCACGGCCTAGCATGTGCATCGAACTAGTTGAGTGAATCAGGTCTACCGTCAAGGATGCGCGTAGGCCCCCTCTCTCCCTCGCGGCATCCGAACGCCATAACATCTGTTGAACTGCACAAAAACAGAGATTGGAATGAGTCGACACTCCTCCTTCTACTGCCATACTGATCGGTACTGTCCTTTATGGCCTTATCCACATGATCGTGCTTTCTCATACTGTGCTAACGTTGTATTTTTTAATAAAGCTGTTCTATCACAATATTTTCTCATTTTGAAAATAATGTTGCTTCGACTAGTGCCACTATTATAGTAATCACGCTCTTTATTTATATGTGATAACAGGAATACTCAACTACAGATGTTGGTCTTGCGTTGTATGACACGGCTGGCCAACATGGATTTAAACCCGAGTTTCACTTTAGCCAAAGGTTCTGAGTGCCGTGAGTATGTGGAAGCTAAGCAACATCGTTAGCCTCACAAGCCTGGGAAGTAGAGACAAGTGGAACCATTACAACTCATCAGATCTGTGCGAGATGACTGGTTCCTTGACTAATGATGTGAATCAGTCACATGTGTCGGCATCTTTGTTGTACTTATTATTTGAATCTTATGGGTTGGTTCTGAATCTTGCAAGCTGGGAAACACGACATGATGATGTAGAGGACACCAACCATAAGAAGCTGTTCAAACTTGATAGTATTGTAATTGTAAAAGTGCGGCAAATGAGCTGATCGTGTGCATCCTCCGAATAATAATTCTCATTGTTTTGTGTGTTGATCCTGTTGCACTAATAGAAGGAGGTAATGATTTGCTTGTTTTAAGAATCAAATTTGATTAAAGTGAATAAAATTTAAGTAAAGTTACCCGTTCGTGAACGAACGTGTGGCCAGAATAGGTTTCTCGGCTTCCAGGCCGGTTTAATGGACACGTTTGAATGCGTTCCTGCCGCCTATACCCGCTACGATTACTCGTGATTGCAGTTCTCAAGAGTTGAAAAACTAACTAATGCCGCCGCATACTCTGCCTTGCCAAGTTCAAGCAATACCTACAGGAGGAGAAGCACAAGGTCGCGGGACTAGATCTTGTGCCCATCCATCCGTCTCATGGAAAGAACCAGCTGATACGTCCAAAACGTATCTATAATTTATGCTTGCTCCATGCCTTTTTTGTGTGATATTGCTATGATATTTATGCACTTCCATACACTTTTGATCATATTTGGACTAACCTACTAATGGTTGCAAAAGTGCACAATGTTCTTGTTTTACACTTTATTGTGTAGGAATTACTTGGAAATTGACAAAAACGCAAAAGGAGTCGTATTGGAGTAGGACTCTGACTTTCCTGAAATCTGTTTGAGAACGTTTTTTAAAGATGGTCACGTTCCGGCCCGAATACGACGTCAAACGTAAAAAGTCTAGTTGCGAAAGTTGTGGGGAATTTCGAGGCGATGCTTCTGGATATAAAATTCGTCCAAATCGGAGTCCGGACGACCGAGTAAAGCCCGTTTTACCGAGGCCCAAAATCTGATGACGGGAATCCGAGAGTCTATATAAAGAGAGGAAACCTAGGTCACCAAGGGCCACGAATTTTCCTCCTCCCGAGCCGCCGTCTTGGAGGGGAGGACCAGCACCATTGCAGCACCATCCACAAGGAAGAAGGGGGGCCAAGGAGCCGCTGCCCCCTAGGGCCGCCGCCGTCGCCGCGCCCCCAAGGGCCGCCGCCGCCGCCTCCGTGGCTGCCGCCGGCCATCTCCTCCTCGCGGGGCTGCACCTCTCCATCAACACCATCATCAACCTCCTCCTCACCATGTCCATGTGTGAGTAGTCTTCTCCGAGGCCGAGGGCTCGTACGTGTAGCTATGTGGTTATCTCTCTCTCCCATGATGTAATCTTCGTTGTGATCATAGGCTATGTTAATCTAGGGTGATCCCATGATGATTCCCCTTCCTCTATGTATTGGATTGATGTACTCACTTGTCTTTATCTAGTATAATCCCCGAGACCAAGGTGACAGCGGTCTATTGGACATGGATTAGAAAAATATTTTCATGAGTGATTTCCTCTCTTGTGTGTTGATTGAAGATTGAGAGTCTCTTGGTGCTTGTCTTTGACTATCCTTTAGATATGTTGTGGCGATTGTGGGACTCTCTTTGGATGGCCGCGGTGACATTGGGAAATCCTTAGATTGAGAGCTACGAACTTTGAGGTGTGCTTTTGTAGCCCTACATAATTCTCGTCCTCTCTTGACCACGAAGGAATGACCTCCGGGTGCGTCTCCATTGCATGTTTTATGGGAAATATCATGTGATTCGATTATGTTAATGTTGTTGGGAGTTGCCACTAGTGAAAGTATGATCCCTAGGCCTTGTTTCCACCATTGCAATACCATTTGTGCTCACGTTTACCACTTGTTTGCTTGCTGCACTTTTTATTATAGATTTTTATTACTTTGTTTTGCCATCCATATCACTTGCCATTTAACATCTCTTCGCCGAACTAGTGCACCTATACATCTAACAAGTGTATTAGGTGTGTTGGGGACACAAGAGACTTCTTGTATCTTAGTTGCAGGGTTGCTTGAGAGAGACCATCTTCAACCTCTACTTCCCTGAGTTCGATAAACCTTAGGTCATCCACTTGAGGGAAATTGCTGCTGTCCTACAAACCTCTGCGCTTGGAGGCCCAACATAGTCTACAAGAGTAGAAGCGTGTGTAGACATCAAGCTATTTCTGGCGCCGTTGCCCGGGAGGTGAGTGCTTGAAGGTATATCTTTAGATCTTGCAATTAAATTTTTTTGTTTCTTGTTTTTATTTTCACTAGTTTTGCTTAATGGAAAACAACAAAAATATGAGAGAGCTTTATAAGCTCTACCTTGAACTTGGACATGATGTGTTCGAAGAGAAAATTAAAAAACCTTTGGAACTTTATTATTTGCATAACAATCATGATGGTGGTGATGTTATTAGTATGTTTTTATTTAATATCAATATTGCTAATGACATGGAAAGCTCTAAGCTTGGGGATGACACGTTTGATGAACATGATATTTTTAGTCCCTCAACTTTTGAGGAGAAAATTTACTTTGATGATACTATGCCTCCTATATATGATGATTACAATGA
>LR738715.1:271072234-271095656 GCA_902687465.1 Secale cereale
CTTTTGTTTAGTTGGTTGCTGGAACTCTCTTTAGTTATCATGCTTATCTTGTTAAGAGAGTTGGCTTCTGTTGCACTGGTTGATATGTCCATGATAAAAATGCTATGTGCATAATGGTGCTTAGTAGTTCATGTTTTCTTATGGTTAGTCTCAAATAGCTGGGGGGTTCTCAATGTGTTATTGGAGTACCAACATGATTTGTTTGCCTATAATGTGGTATGGTTTAGTGATATCTTTCTCCGAGAATTTATTTTGATTGACTTGGCATATGTTCACGCATATTTAAGACTGTAAAGAAAGTCTATCAAGCCTTGATGATCTTTAATTTCTGAGTAGCGATATAACTTCCATGCCCGATTCAATGTTGCTTTGTCGCTCTGCATGATTATGACCGTCATTGCTCTCTTAGTTGGTCGCTCCCAGTCTTTTGCTAACCTCCACCTGTACTAAGCGGACTGACTGCTTGTGCATCCAAAATTCTTTAAACCAGTTATGCCATATGAGTCCACCATACCTTCCTATACATGGTATTTACCTGCCATTCCTAACGAAGACTTTCATGTACCATCTCGAAATTATTCAAAAAAACATTTATCTTTTGTGCCTCTGTTTTAGCTCATGAGGAAGTAGTAGTTAATTCATGATCTTTTTAAGTTGGACAAGCTTCACCCCGGGATTGCATGTCTAATGTACAAACCCCTAATACCAGAAGGAACTGGCATAGAGTGTGCCCGGCTCATTAAAAAATAATACAACAAACAAACCCTCCTTCACGCTTTGTTCATGAGAAATCAGAAAACTTTGGCAGTGATAAACAAAGGAGATTAAGAGGATGTGATCGTCCTCATGCGGGAGCCGTTCCTCGAAACTTGTCCAGCTCGAGAAGTAATTGAGTTATCTACTAGCATTCGTTGACGAAATATGCATCTCTAAAAAATTAATTTTTACCTCTGTTTTTAAAAACCAAGAGCTCTGGTACATGTTTAGTTTTTGTTTCCGACCACGGGTTTTCAACCTTGCCAACAAAAGCCATGGTTCGAGAGTCTCCACCTTCTTTAAAGCACCAATTATTGAGAGCATGATTGTCATTCTGAGTGTAATGTGCATTGTCCCAAAATACCATTGTCTTTTGCATGATTATGATATCGTTTATTCTGAAATCATTGTATCTAGTCGTCACTTAAACTTTGGAGGTGCCCCTGCATTTATGTTTTGCTTCACTAAAGTGGACAAGAGAGATATCACTTTGTCATATTTGCACACCATGCTCATTACAAATCTTTTGAGTATTTCAATATCATATTGTAAAACTTTCAGTTCTTTGTGATTTTCTCATGAGGCAACTTAATTACTACAGACCCATTGTCTCAGTAAGCACTTGTCATGTGACTATGAAAAGTTCTTATATGGTTAATAGCATGTCACCATAGAAATTATGCTTGTTAACATTTACCTACTCGAGGACGAGCAGGAATTAAGCTTGGGGATGTTGATACGTCCAAAACGTATCTATAATTTCTGCTTGCTCCATGCCTTTTTTGTGTGATATTACTATGATATTTATGCACTTCCATACACTTTTGATCATATTTGGACTAACCTACTAATGGTTGCAAAAGTGCACAATGTTTTTGTTTTACACTTTATTGTGTAGGAATTACTTGGAAATTGACAAAAACGCAAAAGGAGTCGTATTGGAGTAGGACTCTGACTTTCCTGAAATCTGTTTGAGAACGTTTTTTAAAGATGGTCACGTTCCGGCCCGAATACGACGTCAAACGGAAAAAGTCTAGCTGCGAAAGTTGTGGGGAATTTCGAGGCGATGCTTCTGGATATAAAATTCGTCCAAATCGGAGTCCGGACGGCCGAGTAAAGCCCGTTTTACTGAGGCGCAAAATCTGATGACGGGAATCCGAGAGTCTATATAAAGAGAGGAAACCTAGGTCACCAAGGGCCACGAATTTTCCTCCTCCCGAGCCGCCGTCTTGGAGGGGAGGACCAGCACCATTGCAGCATCATCCACAAGGAAGAAGGGGGGCCAAGGAGCCGCTGCCCCTAGGGCCGCCGCCGCCCCGAGGGCCGCCGCCGCCCCCCAGGGCCGTCGCCGCCGCCTCCGTGGCTGCCGCCGGCCATCTCCTCCTCGCGGGGCTGCACCTCTCCATCAACACCATCATCAACCTCCTCCTCACCATGTCCATGTGTGAGTAGTCTTCTCTGGGGCCGAGGGCTCGTACGTGTAGCTATGTGGTTATCTCTCTCTCCGATGATGTGATCTTCGTTGTGATCATAGGCTATGTTAATCTAGGGTGATCCCATGATGATTCCCCTTTCTCTATGTATTGGATTGATGTACTCACTTGTCTTTATCTAGTATAATCCCCGAGACCTAGGTGACAGCGGTCTATTGGACATGGATTAGAAAAATATTTTCATGAGTGATTTCCTCTCTTGTGTGTTGATTAAAGATTGAGAGTCTCTTGGTGCTTGTCTTTGACTCTTCTTTATATATGTTGTGGTGATTGTGGGACTCTCTTTGGATGGCCGCGATGACATTGGGAAATCCTTAGATTGAGAACTACGAACTTTGAGGTGTGCTTTTATAGCCCTACATAATTCTCGTCCTCTCTTGACCACGAAGGAATGACCTCCGGGTGCGTCTCCATTGCATGTTTTATGGGAAATATCATGTGATTCGATTATGTTAATGTTGTTGGGAGTTGCCACTAGTGAAAGTATGATCCCTAGGCCTTGTTTCCACCATTGCAATACCATTTGTGCTCATGTTTACCACTTGTTTGCTTGCTGCACTTTTTATTACAGATTTATATTACTTTGTTTTGCCATCCATATCACTTGCCATTTAACATCTCTTCGCCGAACTAGTGCACCTATACATCTAACAAGTCTATTAGGTGTGTTGGGGACATAAGAGACTTCTTGTATCTTAGTTGCAGGGTTGCTTGAGAGAGACCATCTTCAACCTCTACTTCCCTGAGTTCGATAAACCTTAGGTCATCCACTTGAGGGAAATTGCTGTTGTCCTACAAACCTCTGCGCTTGGAGGCCCAACATAGTCTACAAGAGTAGAAGCGTGTGTAGACATCACCAGCGGACCGCTGTCGCCCAGGTATGTGTGTGGGACAAGGTTCTCGTTTACCATTACTGTAGGGCCATCTGAGGTTCTAGAGCATTCACACATTTTATCGGCACCGCCGACTGCACCTTCACTACGATGGACAACAGGAAGAATACCACTTTGCTTTACGATTTGGCCATCTGGTGCAAAAAAACTCGTTGACATCCAGAAGCAATACAAGGTCGTCGACAAACGGGCAGGAGAAGGACTCCGTGGTTGACCACGCCACGGCAATCATCGACCCCTGCTCCGCCAACATGAAAGAAGACGTGGATATGACAGAACTGAACACGTGGGAGGTACCTCTGAATCTAGCCGACATCACCTACGTGGCCAATGACGCATAGGTATGCTACGACATGTACAACCGGTTCTGGTACATGAGGGCGTGTCTGCTTCGCGTAACCGAGGAGTACACGGACATCCGCATCGCCATGATCATGTGTGCCAGGAAGAACTAGATGGTGTACTTTGTCTTATTAAGCACCTTAATCATTTGTTCGTTTCATGCATTATCCTATGTGTCGCAATTATCAGTTTTATCCGAAATATTTCGTCTAAGAAACCACTAACCTATTTGCCTTTTATTTTTTGAGTGGCTATTTGCTTATGTACGTAACTAGTAGTTCATTGGGCTGCCGTGTTTCCTTTTTTAAGGTCAAGCAGGTATCAACTAGGCCGCGGCCACCCAGCGCATGTTTCTTTTTGTTAGGACATCTGCGGCCCACAACACGATTATGGGGATCCAACAGGTGCATCATTTTTTTACAGTGCGGTTTTTCCTTTCCTATGTTTTCCCTTCTATAATAGTATGTATATTTATACTTCTATTTATATTTTATTACATATATATTTTAAACGACCTAAGTGAAAGTGCAAGTTATCGACTAGAGGGGGGGTGAATAGGCGATTTTTATGAAAGACTTCAATACACGATATCTTTTGAAGACAAACAGATGAAAAGAACCTATATGATAAGCAGCGGAAGATAAACGACTCTAGACACACAATATTCAAGTAAGCATCATAGTGAAAATACGAAGACTATTGATAGCTAGATACCATGGATCAAGATGGAAGACATAATGAAGTTAAATAGGGAACAGTCTTCACACAGTGAAGTCAACCTGCTCAGACAAACAAGCAATGACTCCGTGAAGACAAACTGGAACGTAAATGAGTTGGAAGATAGAACCAGTTGTAATGCCCCGGATGTAATACTTTCCCTTTTGGGCATATAATATATCTCCGGCTTCATCTATTCCATTCCGGGTTCTTTGTCTTTCGGGTTTTCGTCATTTTGTTGTGTGAGTGTGTGGCATTCATTCATATCATGTAGACATGTGCATCGCATTGCATTTGTGTTGTCGTTTGCATCCGGTTCCACGCGTTCCTTCCCGTTGTCCGTTTCGCGTTCCGGAGCTCCCTCACGTGTCCGTGGCGTCCCGTAGGCCTACTTTGTTGTTGGCCGTGTAACGTTACCGGTTTGGCGCGAGACTTGTTGTGTGTTGTTGTTTTGTTGTGTGTAACCCGCCTGTCAAATCTCATCGCGTTTCGAGTCCGTTTGCTTCCCCAACAGTTATTCGTGTGGGCTCAAAGTGCCTCCACTTTGAGGCCCAAGACACCCCTCCAACAGCCCACTTCCCTCCTCTTGGCCCATCCTAACTCCCCTCGCGATCGGATCCGTCGGATCGCGATCGGAGGGCTCCAAAACACCCCAAATCCCTCAAACCCTATCACCTACCCTATATATAACATCCCCCATGCCATTTTGGTAGTCTAGATCCCCTCCTCCTACCTCTAGCCCCTCCTCTCCTCAATTTTCGTGCCACACCAGATCCATTTTTTTTGCCACTTGGAGTTCCCTCCCGCAAGCCAGGAATCCCGCTGGCTCGTTCGCAGCCATCAAGGCTTCTTCGCCGCCGCCGCTAGGAAGGATCGAGGGCGCCCGAGATCTCCCCCGCTGGATCCAATTGGGTCAACGCCCGATCGATCCGCCCGAAGCCGGCGCTCTCCTGGGCCCAATCGCTCCAGGCGCCAGGCGCCGCTACCGCGCCTCCCGCAGCGAGCCACTCGGTGGGCGCGGCCCACTTCCCCGGAGCCCCTCCAGGCCGAGGCCTCCCTCCAGGCCACTTTGCCCCGCCAGGCGTCAAGCCTCCCCCTCGAGCCGCAAGCGCCGCTAGCGCCGGGCCTCGCCTCTTCTCCTGGACCGCCAGCGCGCGAGCCAGTTCCACGCTCCAGCACCCGAGCCGGCCCACTCCGTCGCCTGGGCCAGCCGCCGCCACTTCCTGGGCCGCCTGCCCGAGCCCATCTCCCGCCTCCTCCGCGCCGGGGCCTCCAGCCACCGGGCCGCGCTGATCCAGCCGCCGGACCTGGGCCTCGCCTCCGCCGGGCCAGATCGGGCCAGATCTGCCTCCTCCGGCCCGATCCACGACAGCAGCCTGTTGACTTTCTTCAGATCTAGGTTATTTCAAAATCCCTAAGTCCCTGAGATGTTATCTGTCTGATGCTATATTCAAACTACAATATCTTTTTGTGTGGTTGTCCGTTTTGCGCAAATGAGGTGTCCAGATGTTCGTGGAGATTAGCACTACGATTCATTCCATTGTGCCATGCATGTTAGAGATCATCTAGATGCTTATTTTTCTGTTGCAAGAGTGCATCCCGATATAAACTGCTGCTATGTGTTGTTTTTATGCCATCTTTGCATAGTGATATCTTTTAGCTCGTTTATCCGATTGATGCAAATGACATGTCCACGTGTTCGTCTTGCCATGCTCTACATGTTGTTTGTGTTAGGTTGCATGATAGATTTATTCTTGCCATGTATATCTTCGTTGCAAAGTGCCATGTGTCTGTGATGTTGTTTCACTTGTTATGAAATACCATCTTGTTGAGCTCATTGCTATCGTTGTGTTTATCTCCATGATGCATGCTTGTGTGTTTCGGAATCACCATCATGTGTACTTTGATGTGGTGCTTACCACTTGCCATGTTTAGTTTCGAGGTGACTTAAACTTGCTCTTTTAGATGCCATGATGAAACTGCTGTTTTCACACTTAGTGGATTTTCACTAAGTCTGAAATCTGTAACGTTCCGATGCCATGTTTGCGTGCTGTTCTAGGACAAGCCATGATAGTTTTGGAGTGTCTCTTGATGGTTCTTGTAGTAGATATTGTTGGCTTTCCATTCATGTTCTCACATGCTTATTTGAGTGGCTGTAGCATGTTTAACTTTTGCTCCAAAGTTTCAATAAAATTATGCTGTCAGAATTTTATTGTCAAGTTCAATATGTCCAAGCTTGTTGCTATTGATCTGTGGCTCCTTTGGGGGTGCACCTTTGGACTTATTTGCTGTAGGATATGTCTAGTTTATGTTCATGCTCTTTGCCATGTTGTTTGAGTGCTGTAGCTTATTTTTCTAGTGCTCCGAAGTTGCCATGTTGCTGTAATTTTCAGCTTTCGCCTATTTCTTGTTTTGGGCATAACTTTTAGCCCGTAGCTCCGATTTCAGCGAGTCTTATATGAAACTTGATTGATTTTCCGTGTAGATTCATAATATCCTATTGTTATCATGTTTTAAAGTGTTTTGCTTGAGTGCTATTTTCCGTGCTCCGTGTGCTCTCTTAGTGCATCCATCATGCATCCATCATTTTGTGTGCGCATTGCATCTTGTTGATTCGTGCCTTGTGTGATTGTATTGTTTAGAGCCGAAAGCTGAGACCGAGAACGAGTACGAGCACGAGGTTACCAACGAGGTTGAGCACGAGGACCCTTCTTACGATCCGAACGACTACTCTTCAGGCAAGATGACCGAACCCCGATAACATTACTATCTTTGCCTATTGCTAGTAGTCTCGATCTATAGTTTTTCCTCGATACCCATGTTCTTCATGCCAGCCTCCTACTTGTAACCATGAACCTGTTTAACCACCCTACCTATGCAAACCGTTGCTTGGCTAAGTACGCTTCGCTCAGCCCCTCTTATAGCATTGCTAGTTGCAGGTGAAGTTGAAGATGCTTGCTTCATGTTGAAGATTTGTTGGGTTATATCACACTATATAAATGCTTAAAAATGAAATCATCTATATATTGGCAAGGGTGGAAGGCTAAGCCTTTTGCTTGGTGATTTGTTCCACTCATGCCGTTAGGAACCGTATAAACCGGTGTTATGTTCCTTGATTATGCGTTCCTTACACGGTTGGGGTGTATGGGACCCCCTCGATAAACCGCTAAGTGCCAAGTCTTTTCCAGCAAGTCCCAACATTGGTACTATTTGCCTAATAACTAAATAAACTTGCATAGGGAGTAATTAACCCTCTTTCTTAATCAACAACCCCGGGCCAGTGCTCCACATGAGTGTTGGTCCGAAACGAGCAGACTGCGGGGCCGCCTTGGGGCAACCCGAGGTATCTGGCATACACCTGTAGGATGACTCATCCGGTCATGTCCTGAGACTTAGATACGCGCGGCTACTATCAGGGTGTCGACACGCCGGGAGGATTTGCTGGATTAGCCTTACCTTAGTTCGGAGTATCTTGAGCACGGGATTCCGAGAATACTCGGGTCTTCCCACTTTGGAGTTGCGACTCCGCGGATCGTGGGCTTGTAATGGGTCAAGTTGGAACACCCCTGCAGGGTTATGAACTTTCGAAAGCCGTGCCCGCGGTTATGTGGCAGATGGGAGCTTGTTAATATCCGGTTGTAGATAACTTGACACAATGTTTCAATACACTACCAGTGTGTGTACCGTGACTGTCAATTTCCGAATAGGGATTCGGGAGTTGAACATGGTGGGGTTATGTCTTGTTGAGCTCTAGTCTAGGATCACTTCGTGATCACCTCTCGACCGAGGCACTTCTCTTCTCGCACTCTCTCACGTAAGCTAGTGCTAGTTGCTGCTGCAGACACTTATTCTTTTCTTCAGCCTTATCCTCTCCCAAGGTTTAAATAGTCTTGTTACCCGGGAACAAGATTGCTGAGTCCTCTGTGGCTCACAGTTACTTCACCACACCAGATGCAGGTCCAGTGGTGAGCTATCCAGGTGATGGCACCGAGCTAGACTGGGAGTATGACGAGGAGCGTAGTCGATACTATGTTCGTTATCCTGATGATCAGTAGTGGAGACTTCTACTAGGATTCGATCCGACCTGTGGATTTAATTTATGTTTGGTATCTTGCCATTTGGATTTTACCCTTAGAGGGCTGTGATGTTTTAATGTATGATGATTGAGACATGTATTGTATGTGAGTGACGTGGCGAGTGTAAGCCAACTATTTTATGTTTTCCATCCCCATCTTTTACATGAGTTGTGCAAAGATACCAGACTTGCGATCATTCCAGCATGGGGTTATGTCTCTAAGTCGTGCCTCGACACGTAGGAGATATAGTCCCATCCTGGGCATTACACCAGTAGCTTGGAGATGAGGGGAATTTACTAGACCAGTTCCAATTATTGTGACAACTGTACGTTTGGTTAGAGAGGCTGAGATTGAACTCTGAAGACCGTGTCTTCACCTTATTCCCCTTGAGCTAAGGACACCAAGTCCTCACCCAATCACTCTGATAAGTCTTCAAGGTAGACTTCCAAACCTTCACAGACTTCGTTCATCGGCGATCCACAATGATTCTTGGATGCTCAAAACACGATGTCTAACCGGTTGGAGGATACACAGTCATCAAGTGTAACAAGTCTTCAGATCACAAAGAAAGAAAGATTTTAGTGATGCCTAACACTCTTTGGCTCTGGGTGTTTTGGGCTTTGTCCTCGCAAGGATCTGTTCTCTCAAAGGCTTCGGAGGTGGGTTGCTCTCAAACGACAAAAGCCGTGCACTAACTCTGAGCAGCCACCAATTTATGGTGTAGGGGGTGGGCTATTTATAGCCAAGAGGCAACCCGACAGATATGTCCGAAATGACGCTTGGTCACTAAGGAACTGACACGTGTCCAACGGTCGGATTTTGAACACACGCGGCAACTTCGCTTGAGCTCCAAGCAAAGCTAACTCATCCAACTCTGGATAAGATTTGCTCTCATTGTCTTCGCTCTAAGACATAGGATTTTGGTTGAGCATCACATCAGTCTTCTGACTATGTTTCACTTGGACCCCACTTAACAGTACGGTGGTTCCTATGACTCAAGAAAGAACAAAAAGATATACGAAAGAAACTATGTCTTCACATTCCATAGTCTTCATTGAATGTATTCATAGGTCATTATCTTCACGTGAATGTCTTCACAAGCCACCACTTTCTTCAATGTCTTCACACATTTTTAGGGGTCATCCTGGAAGGTAAACTGAATGAGTGAGGGACAATTACATGTGTTATCCTGCAATTCTTCACAAACACGTTAGTCCCTCAACCACGTTTGTCATCAATACTCCAAAACCAACTAGGGGGCACTAGATGCACTTAAAATCTCCTCCTTTTTGGTGATTGATGAGAAACAGGTTGAAGTTATCAACGGGGATAAAATATGTGAAACTATAGGTAACATGGTCATTGGCTTCATGAGATTGAGAGGGCTCCCCCTGAAGATATGCATATAGTAAATTTGCTTTTGAATGCAAACGCACATGGTTTTGCTTTGTGGAGATCTCCTTCAATCTTATGAAGATAATCCATCATCCATACATAGATGTAGTGAAGATAATGATATGCAGAATGAAAAATGGACGTCCGCTGAATGACTTCATGCGCATAGGATAGATATTTAACCAAGCAGAAGAAACATCAGCAAATGTAGCAGGCGACCATCAATTTTAAGTGTTACAACTCAAGAGCCAAATGTTTCAAAACGAGAGTTGTGCGGACTTAGAAAAAATAAGGTACCCGACCCATATATGGACCCGCTTGAAGACTATCAGCTCATATGCTTCTCCCCCTTTTTTCAGTAAGGACCAAAAAGGTTTGAAGACATAGAGTATCTATGCGTTCGCAGGTGGTGAAGATGCTGGGGCAGCCGGGTCAACATTGGAGTTGGGCGGTGCAGAAGGTCCTGACGCAGAGTCGTGATGCAGTGAAGCGATAGCTGTAGAAGTGGCGTCGTCTTCTTCATCGATGACACAAGCAACAACAGTTGCAGCCGAAGATGAATACTCAGAATCTTCAATTGAGGGAGTGGGACGCCAAGTCGCATATTGTGGAGGCCTGGAGTCAAACTTGAAGCGCTCGGTGAATCCATCTGCTTGAAAATCATCTTCAGAGCAAAGCAATGTGAGGCTCTTCCAGGACCACCGACGAGCATCATGAGCAACGAAGGTGTTCTTAGTAGCCAGGTTGCGAATGTGATTCACATCAGTGAGAAGACTTTGCATCTGCCGCTTCAACCAATCATGGTGCTTATCCTGCTTCTAGTGAAGTGAAACGAGAAGCTCTCGGTCATTCGGACATGGGGACGCTTTTGAGGCCTTTGAGCAATTGTGCTACCAGTGGCATCAGTGTTTGCACGATGCGGTAGACACAGATTTCCAGCTAGAGGATAAGCATAGACATTTGCATTGGGCACATGGATACCTTCAACATGCTGAGTGAAGCTTTGATGATCAGCATTGAGCAGTTGAAGTGGTTGCTTGGTAGGCTCAGGATAGATGGCTTCATAAGACATATCAGCCTCAGGCAGAAATACAACATGATTGCGTGCAGAGGCTTGATAGTTGATAGTGGAGTGAAGCTTAATGAGCCGCATAACCCATGGAGCATAAAACTTGAGGCCAAACAGATCAATACCAGACGTAGCTAGTTGACGAATGAAGAAGTCATGCGTATTGAATATGATGCCATTGAGAATGTAAAATACCAAAGTCTTCATGGTGCCTTCCAGTTTGGCTTTAGAAGAGTGTCCCTTGATTGACCAGAGAGTACGCCTTAGAATATGGTAGATGGTGCGAGGCAGGTACTCGAGGTCCTTGACGAAGAATTCCTTTAGATATTAAGCTTCTAGGGGCAGTGGCTTCATCATGCTGAGCATTTCACTCATGTTGGGTTCAGCCTTTTTGAAGATGCTCTCCAGTTCCTTTTGATAAATCAAACAACATGGCTCGTATAGCTCACCAGGAGTGGGCGGGGAAGTAAGCTCAAGAAGAGTCTGAGATTTGGCTTCATGATGAATATCACCTGTCATCCACTCAAGGATCCATGTCTTCGAATCCCTGTTGTAGCCTATGATGTGGAGAGTAGCATAGAATTGCAGTAGAAGCTCTTCGTTCCAGTGTTCTTTGGCAGTGACAAATGGAAGTAATCCAACATCCCTAAAGCAATCAAGAGCTTCTTAAATGCATGGCAGCCCAACAATGGCATCACAATCAAGACGTTGGTGTGGAAAGATCTGGTCATGGTTGTACAGAATGCAAGAGTAATAGCTTCGTTGCCGAAAGCTCCAGAACCTATCAGAAGAGATCCTTGGCCTTTTGTATGGGTTCTTGTCAGAGTCAAAGAAAGTGGTGTTCTCTCTGAAGCTGTGCACACTGAAAGAGCCTTGTGTCGTCGCAACACTTGGAAGCTAGGCAACCTAGGCTTTGGCTTCTGTGTCTGAGGCCTTTGCTCCACATGATATTCATATTGTGGGCCTGGGGCAGTGGGAGGCATCAGTATTGGCCACCTAACAGTTACAAGCTCATCTGCTTGATTGAAGGCTTGGGCCATGATGTGTGGCACTGGAGGAGGAACAATCACTTCATTGGCAGCGATGACTTCCGGTTGCACATTATCTTCAGCCATGACTGCGTCATTGGCTTCAGTTGTAGTTGGAGTGGCAACCACATTTGCTTCACCATGAGTAGCTTCGTAGAGAGGGGACTCATGCATAACAGTTTCTTGGAGAGGGGGTTCTTGCCTTACGGGCACATCTTCTTGCACAACAGTTTCTTGGGAAGGGGGAGTAATTTCATGTGTTTCTTCTTTTTCCTCATCGCCTGATGCAGCCGGAATATCTTCAGCCACTTTGGCCTCAGATTCTGGAGCAGACGCTGAAGGAATAGCATCAGGGAACACTTGGCGTGCTACTGAGCTTGAGTTTTGCACTTTGTCTTCAGGAATTCTTGACATGGAGACCTGAGGCATGAGACCTTTGCGAAGCCTTCGAAACTTGGGTGACGCCATTGGTGAAGCATTGGTCTGCTCCATGTCTTCTTCAAGTGTTTCTTTGGGAGTCTCAAGTACCGGAGTGGTAACAAGAGACGGCGGAGTGCGAGGAATGACTTCATGTAGGGGGGTGTTTGGGTGTTGCTCTTCCCAACATTCATCTTGAGCAATGGGCATCGTGGGACGGCAAATGCTAATGAGTTCACTGCTCGTGTGAGAAAGTGATTGAGCCGGATGGGGTTCTAGTTGAGGAAGGAATTCATCATCATTGACATTGTCATCATGACCAATGTCTTCAGCTGCGGGAGAGTTGGCAGCTGGAATCTCTTCAGACTGATGAGCCTTTTGGTAGCAGGTTGATGTACAACAAGACGACACTCGCGGTTGGAGGAGGCAGGCAGGGCAACTGAGATAGGTTCAACAACCAGAGGTTCTTGGGAAGAGGCGCGAGGCTTATGAGAAGCCTTTGAAGCTTTGGTCTTCTGCTTCTTCTTGGAAGGAGTAGCATCAGTAACATCAAGATGCTTTCTTTTCTTGGCTTCAGCTTCAGCCTCCCTAGTCTTCTTTTGTTTCTTGACGGGACCTTTGGCTTCGTGCCAGTCATACTGGCAGGGAAGACAATGCTCGGTTTCTCCTGCCTTGGAGCTTCAGTGTCTTCAGCAGCAGGTTTCTTCTTCTTCTTCCTGAGCTTCTTGGCAGCCAACTTGGGATCAATGCCTGGACTGCCAAGAGCTTTCCTCTTTACAACTTTCATTGTGGGCTTGGACACATTTCTCATCATAGCGCTTGAGACGTTCCCTTGAGCCTCTTGCAACATCACGACGCTTGGCAAATCCAGCCTTGAGATCTGCCATCATGGTTTTGAAGTTTTGAACTTCTTGAGCACTGAAGCTTGCCATATGCTTCTTGAACAGAGCCTTTTCATGATCAATATTGTTCTTCTGCTCAATAACCTTTTGAGCAATGGTTAGTTCATGGGCAATGTACCCTTGAAAGGTTACACTGATATCAATCGGCAGTTGAAGATTATCAAGAGATAGTGACGTGTCTTCAAACCACTCATCAATGAAGTTGTTGATAATATCAGCATCAAAGAGAGGCAAGTCACTGAAGATTTATGCTTGTTACTTGCTCTTAATCATCATCTCAAGGGCGTCATCAACAAGATCTTCATCACTGGACAGATCTATTATGCCATCATCATTGTGCAGAATGCTGCCTGGAGTGAGCCCTTGACCATATGGCTTCATGAGCTGCTTGGACCTCTGTGAGATACGAGAGTGGTCCTCAGACTGCACACTTGATTCAGGAGGTACAATTTTTAAAGGCTTCACACTTGAAGCTTTTGTCTTCTTCTTTGACTTCACATGCTTAGGAATGTCTTCAGGTTCCACGTCTTCAGCAACATCCTCCATAGTCGCCCTTTGAGCAGCGATGTGGGAGAGAAATCCATCAAGGCCATTGAATGGGCCAACTCGATTTTCATTGGCTTCATGAGTTCCATCAGAACGAGGCCGAGATGGACCAGGATTGAAGTTGATGTCAAATTCCTTCTTGTTCTGGGTTGTAGAGTTCTTGACAAACTTGTAGTTTTCTTCAAACAATTCATCATCACGACACCATCAAAAGACTATATGGGTCAGCATTTTCAGGCATAGGTCCTCTAACCATGCAAGGATAGAAGTTTTTGGCAATGGCTTCAGACATGTTTTTGGGCTAAAGCTTCTTGTAGACGACATCACCCCATGGAGGGTGGATAGCATTTTTGGTTGCATATTTAGGAGTCACGAAGCGGTATAGAAACCATTGTTCTGCCCAATATCTTCGAATCCATTGGATTCAGGATTTGCGTTCTCCATAGGTTTCTTCTAGATCAGACTTGTACATGTTGAACAAATCCGGAGGAAGATCTTTGGCAGTGTTAGTACGTCTCTGCCTGCCACCTTTCTTTGACTGTTTCTCAGAAGCCATTGGACTCAGACAGAAGGGCTTCACAAAGCTATTTGTCTTCCTACGACTGGTCAGACAGGAACTGGCTTCAGGAGATTCAATGTGACGCTGTAAGAATTTGCACTGATGAACTGCTAGACGGGAAGAAATGGATGCCGAGCAGATTGATCTTCCGTGCCCAAACTTGGCGGCAGAAGACACCTACGGCGGCGGCGGAGAGACGAGGTCCGCGGTCGGCGGGAAGACGGCGTCGAAGAAGTCACGACAGCTAAGCGGTTCGTCTCCGGCGTTGATTTGAGCTAGCGGAGGCGCTAGGGTTTGAGCGAGTTGGCGTGATGTGGGAGAAGAAATTATGACCGCGTGGGTGGAGTATTTATAAGGAGAGAGGGCGGCGCAACGCAATTACGGAGGTACCCCTGGCGGTTCACATCTGAAGGACACATGGCAAGCATGCAACTTACGTAGAGTTGAGCGACGATCCCACGCACGCCTGGTTTGTCGGATGGACGTTCCGGCTTCTCCGGTTTTCAGGCAAAAAGGATAAGGCATTGAAAGCAGATTTAATTGTGTGTCACAATATCTTCAACTGACAAGGACACAGCGAAGACATTCGACATGTGTCAACAGAATGCATATGATGAGATAGAAAGAGTAGGTGAGATAAGCATAGAGAGGGTTAGGGTCCGATCACATTCACTTAGATCCAAAAACGTTTGAAGACATAGCTATAAGTATATATATATATATATCAGAGAAGCCAAACAAATCAACATTGCGAAGATAAATCTTGAGGACAAATGATGTTGAATACAAACCAAGTAAGAAGATAATGCAGTCATGACGCCAAAAGAAAATCTTCAAGAAAGTTTGGTGGTGGCGTTACCCACCGTATAGGAAGTATTAGACTAGGACACGGCGCACAATTATCGTGGCACTCCAGAGTCAAATTCCACATTAATGTATTCACACTCAGAGTGTATGTCTTCATGAATTGAAGACATACGTTATTTCGTGTGTTACACATCTAAGTCATCAAAATGCATAGGCGTTAGGATGTGTGTCCAATCACATGACATTCGAGGATTCTAGGATATTTAGCTCACACCACAGCTTGCAAAACCTTTTCTCATCCAAGGGCTTACTGAAGATATCTGCCAACTGCTCTTTGGTGTTGACATGTATAATTTCAATGTCCTTCTTGATCACATGATCCCTGTGAAAGTGCTCACGAATCTCAATGTGCTTTGTCTTCGAGTGCTGAACGGGATTGTGAGCAATCTTGATGGCGCTTTCATTATCACAGAAGAGGGGCACCTTCACCATGTTGATGCCATAGTCCTTAAGAGTTTTCTTCATACAGAGAAGCTGAGTGCAACAAGATTCAGCAGCAATGTATTCAACTTCAGCAGTGGAAAGAGACACTGAGTTCTGTTTCTTTGAAGGCCAACAGACAAGAGATCGTCCAAGAAAGTTACATGTGCCTGATGTGGACTTGCGATCAACCTTGTCACCAACATAGTCAACGTCTAAGAATCCAACTAGATCAAATATTGAGCCATTGGGATACCATAATCCTAGTGTTGGGGTGTGAGCCAAGTATCGAAGAATTCGCTTCATAGCGAGGTGATGCGATTCCTTTGGTGCCGCTTGGAATCGGGCACACATGCAAACGCTAAGCATTATATAAGGCCTAGATGCACATAAGTAGAGTAAAGAACCAATCATGGAGCGGTATACCTTTTGATTGAACTCTTTACCATTGTCGTCGGAGCCCAATTGACCTTTGGTTGGCATTGGCGTCGTGTACCCTTTGCAATCTTGCATTCCAAACTTCTTCAAGCAATATTTGAGGTATTTCTCTTGAGATATGAAGATGCCATTCTTCTGTTGACGAATTTCGAGTCCAAGGAAGAACTTCAGCTCACCCATCATGGACATCTGATATTACTCTTGCATCATGTATCCAAACTCATCACTGTATCTTTTGTCACTACATCCGAAGATAATGCCATCCACGTAGATTTGGCACACAAACAGTTCACCATCATATGTCTTCGTGAAGATTGTGGGATCTGGTGAACCAGTTTTGAAGCATTTGCTTTTCAGAAGTCTTTGAGTGTGTCATACCAAGCACGAGGTCCTTGTTTGAGGCCATATAGTGCCTTGTTGAGCTTGTAAACCATGCCAGGAAGCTTTGGGTCTTCAAAGCCAGGGGGTTGTGCAACATACACTTCTTCTTCAATTTTTCCATTCAGAAAGGCACTCTTTACATCCATTCGATACATAAATATGTTATGGTGGTTGGCATAGGCTAATAGTATGCGAATGGCTTCAAGCCTAGCCACTGGAGCAAAGGTTTCATTGAAGTCAATTCCTTCCACTTGAGTATAACCTTGAGCAACGAGACGAGCCTTGTTTCTGACAACTTGACCATGCTCATATTGTTTGTTGCGATAGATCCATTTGGTGTCAATGATGTTATGCTTCCGTGGATCACGACGCTTAACAAGCTCCCATGTATTATTTAGCTCAAACTGTTGAAGCTCTTCTTGCATTGCTTGAATCCATTCAGGTTCCATAAAGGCTTCATCAACTTTCTTGGGTTCAGATATTGAAACGAATGCAGAGTGTCCACAAAAGTTGGCTAGCTGAGTTGCTTTTGAACGAGTAAGTGGACCAGTTGCATTGAGGCTATCAAGAATCTTTTCCACTTGGACTTCATTAGCTACCCGAGGATGAGCTGTGCGAAGACTTTGCTCCTGCTATTGATCATCTTCTTGCTCAGGATTGGCTTCAGGCTGAGCATTGTCTTCGGATTGATTAGGTGGAGAGATGGTGATTTCCTGCTTAGCTGGTTCCTCGGTGGGTATAATTTCTCCTGTAACCATTTGTTTGATAGATTCACTGGGAGAAGCTTCATCTAGCACATTTGACAGGTGCTCTCTTTGTGAGCCGTTAGTTTTATCCAACCGCACATCTATGGTTTCAACCACTTTATAGTGAAAGAGGTTGAAGACCCGGTAGGTGTGCGAGTCCCTTCCATAACCAAGCATAAAACCTTCATGTGCTTTCGGTGCAAATTTGGAAGTGTGATGCGGATCTCTGATCCAGCACCTAGCGCCAAAGACTTTGAAATAGCTGTCGTTTGGCTTCTTACCAGTCAGAAGTTCGAATGATGTTTTCTTGAAGAACTTGTGAAGATAAACTCTGTTGATGATGTGGCATGCAGTATCAATGGCTTCGGGCCAGAACTTTCTTGGTGTCTTGTATTCATCGAGCATAGTACGTGCCATCTCAATGAGAGTCTTGTTCTTGCGCTCAACGACGCCATTCTGCTGAGGTGTGTATGGAGCGGAGAACTCATGTGTGATGCCCAATGTATCAAGATATGTGTCGAACCCTGTATTCTTGAACTCAGCCGCATTGTCACTTGTGATGTGCTTGATCTTGATGCCATAGTTGTTCATGGCTCGATTGGCAAATCATTTGAAGACATCCTGCACTTCAGTCTTATAGAGAATTATATGCACCCAAGTGTATCTGGAGTAGTCATTAATGATCACGAAGCCATATAAACAAGCAGTAGTAGAGAGAGTAGAGTAGTGAGTAGGGCCAAATAAGTCCATGTGAAGTAGCTCGAAAGGACGAGATGTAGTAATGATTGTCTTCGAAGGATGCTTGGCCCTTGTCATCTTCCCAGCTTCACAAGCGCCACACAGATGATCTTTCTTGAACTTGATGCCCTCGTTGCCTATGACGTGCTTCTTCTTGGCGAGAGTTTGCAGGTTCCTCATGCCTGCATGACCTAGTCTTCGATGCCAAAGCCAACACTCTGAAGCTTTTGCAAGAAGACAAACGGCGAGCTGTGGCCCTGCAGAGAAATCTACCATATACAGATCACCTTTTCGATGTCCTTCGAAGACTAGAGACTTGTCAGATTCCATAAGAACAAGGCAACGATATTTTCCAAATATCACAATCATGTTTAGATCACATAGCATAGAGACTGACATTAAGTTGTATCCAAGGGATTCAACAAGCATTACTTTGTCCATGTGTTGATACTTGGAGATAGCAACTCTACCGAGACCCAATACCTTGCTTTTACCAGTATCTGCGAATGTGACGTGGCTTTTGGGAGAAGGACGTAGGGTTGAGTCCATGAGAAGACGTCGATCACCAATCATGTGGTTGGTGCATCAACTGTCAATTATCCATTCAGTGGCTTCTGAAGTAGTTCCCTTGGCACCATGTGCCATGAAGCAGTAGGTTGGAGAAGAGTCGTCCTCATCTTTTGCTCCGCCGTCGGCGGAGTGACCATTATCGTCTGTGTTGAAGATGGACTTGGCGACAAATGCCGAGGCTAGCCACTCTTGAATCAGATTCCTCCTCAAATTCCACCTCTGCCTCCTCAAAAGCAGACTCCTCCTCTGAATCCATATTCTTGCCAATGAACGCACGAGCCTTGCCAGATGAACCCTTCCTGTAAGACAAAGAGTTTGATGAAGACTTGGAAGAAGACTTTGAAGATTTCTTCTTCTTCTTGTCGTCAGAATCATATTCCTTGCTCTTCTTCTTTCTCTTGGATTCGTTGTCCCACTGAGGACACTCAGATATGTAGTGGCTAGGCTTTTTGCACTTGTGGCATGTTCTCTTCTTGTAGTCATGAGAAGAAGCCTCATCGTTTCTTGAGATGGATCTTGAAGACTTTCCGAAGTTTTTCTTCCTTGAGAACCTTTGAAACTTTTCACAAGCATAGCTAGTTCCCCGCCAATGTCTTCAGGATTGTCTGAGCTGCAGTCAGAGTCTTCTTCAGATGAGGACATAGCTTTAGCCTTCAAGGCTCTGGATCGACCATAGTTGGGGCCATAGATATCTCTCTTCTCAGATAGTTGGAACTCATGGGTGTTGAGCCACTCAAGTATGTCTGATAGATCAAGACTTTTGAAGTGAGGTCATTCTTGAATCATCAATGCCAAGGTGTCAAATGAACTGTCAAGAGACCTCAATAGCTTCTTCACAACTTCATGCTTGGTGATTTCAGTGGCGCCAAGTGCATGAAGCTCATTGGTGATATCAGTGAGGCGATCAAATGTAAGCTGGACATTTTCATTGTCATTTCTCTTGAAGCGATTGAAGAGATTGCGAAGAATATTAATCCTTTAGTCTCTTTGTGTTGAGACGCCTTCATTGACCTTGGACGGCCAGTCCCAGACCAGCTTGGCTGAATCCAGTGCACTCACATGTTCGTACTGTCCTTTGGTCAGATGACCACAGATGATGCGCTTGGCGGTTGAGTCCAGTTGAGAAAATTCTTGACATCAGCAGGGGTGACACCTTCACCAGCCTCGGGAACACCAGTCTTGACGACATACCAGAGATCATTGTCGATAGCTTTAAGATGCATGCGCATCTTATTCTTCCAGTAGGGGTAATCAGTCCCATCAAAGACAGGGCACGCAGCGGAGACTTTGATTATCCCTGCAGTCGACATAACTAAAACTCCAGGTGGTTAAAACAAATCACACAGAACAAGGGAGCACCTTGCTCTCATACCAATTTTAAGTGCAAGTTATCGACTAGAGGGGGGTGAATAGGCGATTTTTACGAAAGACTTCAAGACACGATACCTTTTGAAGACAAACAGATGAAAATAACCTATATGATAAGCATCGGAAGATAAATAACTCTAGACACACAATAGTCAAGTAAGCATCATAGTGAAAATACAAAGACTATTGATAGCTAGATACCATGGATCAAGATGGAAGACATAATGAAGCTAAACAGGGAACAGTCTTCACACAGTGAAGTCAACAAGATCAGACAAACAAGCAATGACTTCGCGAAGACAAACTGGAGTGTAAATAAGTTGGAAGATAGAACCAGTAGCTTGGAGACGAGGGGAATTTGGTAGACCAGTTCCAGTTGCCGTGACAACTATACGTCTGGTTAGGGAGACTAAGATTGAACTCTAAAGACCGTGTCTTCACCATATCCCCCTTGAGCTAAGGACACCAAGTCCTCACCCAATCACTCTGGTAAGTCTTCAAGGTAGACTTCCAAACCTTCATAGACTTCGTTCACCGGCGATCCACAATGACTCTTGGATGCTCAGAATGCGACGCCTAACCGGCTGGAGGATACACAGTCCTCAAGTGTAACAAGTCTTCAGATCACTCAGAAAGACAGACTTCAGTGATGCCTAACACTCTTTGGCTCTGGGTGTTTTGTGCTTTTTCCTCGCAAGGATCTTTTCTCTCAAAAGCTTTGGAGGTGGGTTGCTCTCAAACGACAAAAGCTGTGCACTAACTATGAGCAGCCACCAATTTATGGTGTAGGGGGTGGACTATTTATAGCCAGGAGGCAACCCGACATGATATGTCCAAAATGACCCTTGGTCACTAAGGAACTGACACATGTCCAACGATCGGATTTTGAACACACGCGGCTACTTTGCTTGAGCTCCAAGCAAAGCTGACTCATCCAACTCTGGATAAGATTTGCTCTCATTGTCTTCACTCGAAGACATAGGATTTTGGTTGAGCATCACATCAGTCTTCTGAGTATGTTTCACTTGGACCCCACTTAACAGTACGGTGGTTCCTATGACTCAAGAAAGAAGAAAAATAACCACTAAAGAAACTATGTCTCGCATTCCATAGTCTTCATTGAATGTCTTCATAGGTCATTATCTTCACGTGAATGTCTTCACGAGCCACCACTATCTTCAATGTCTTCACACATTTTTATTTGTCATCTCTGGAAGGTAAACCGAATCATTGAGGGACTATTACCCGTGTTATCTTCACAAACACGTTATTCCCTCAACCACGTTTGTCGTCAATACTCCAAAACCAACTAGGGGGCACTAGATGCACTTACACTAAGGTTCCTGATTGACCTTTCCTTTGTCCAACCTTTGTATAGACCTTACGACTTCCTTTTTTCCCTTTTTATTAATCTTATCTCTAATTTTTCTCCCACTTTCTTTTTTGAGGTAATATGATTTTTCTCCCACTAGTTTTCCTTTCAACCAACTTGACTCTCCCACGTCTAATCTAAAAGATAATAATACCACATGTCTTATTAACTCATCAAATTAAATTATTATTGTATTTTGTAAATGATAAGTTCTTACAAAATAATAATAATAATAATAGTAATAATAATAATAATAATAATTGTTTAACAATAAGCTTGCAAGTTAATTCCTGCTGAACATAAGCTTGCTAATATTTTACTGACCAATGCAGTAATAGACATGCAACCATGTGTTTATGTTTCTATAACATTTCTCCGTCCAACCCAACATGATAACCCAACCCAACAAATCTTTGTATCTCGAAAAATATATTGTTAATGGGCTATAAACTCTGACATAACATACACATGGGTTGCATAGATGCTACATTATTGTTTCACCCAGCCCACCAAATGGACTCGCTGAAATGTGGGCCAATAGGCCGAAGCCTAAGCATGGCATTGGATTTACATCCAACGGCCGAAATTCTTCTTCAACTCTCGTCTTCTTCCTCCAGCGCTGGTGGGAGCGCATGCTCCAGCCTTCGGCGTCCAGCGGTGCTGCTTCGCGCGCCTCGAAGAGAAACACTACCCCACGGACGGCCAGGCCACCCCTCCCCTCCTCTGCACCTCCTGTCATTCTCCTCTGAGTGTAGCCCCAGCTCGCACATGAACCAGTCAAGTCTCGCACTCTTGTCCGTCTGTGACTCCACTGCCGCGTCTTCCCCATCTCTGGGTCATTCCCGTCTGGGTCCTCGCCGTCGACCACCGCGTTGGTGCTCTCGGCGCGTCGTGGTCAATGTGGTCAACGATCGACTTCCATCGGAAGAGGACTGTACATGGAGAGGCTGACAGCTCAGTCCACGGCCGCATGCAAGGAAGTGCCTCCTTATTACGTGCAAAATAATGATTCATCCACCTGACAGTGGGGACCTACCGGAAGGGCCTTTGATTGTCGCAAAAAATGTTCCTCCCGCTGACAGCTCAGACTCATCAGCTCTACCTTCACACGCAAGGAAGTGCCTCCTTATTACGCACAAAAAAATGAATACTCCTCGTGCTAGCTGGGACCCACCAGATTTGGAGGCTGACTTGTAAGTTGATGCGTACGGAGGGCTTTGTCAACTTAGTCAACAAACGATTCTAGGTGCAGTGACCGTTGGATGTCAATTCAGCCACCGTCGTACTTCTTCAACCTTTTTGGTCTTCTTGCTCCAGCCGCCCAAACCAGCGCCGGCCGTACTGCCTACTCATGCCTCCCGTGGCAGGCTGTGCTTCTGCGCAGGCCTTGATAACCCACAAGTGTAGGGGATTGATGTCTACACACGCTTCTACTCTTGTAGACTATGTTGGGCCTCCAAGCGCAGAGGTTTGTAGGACAGCAGCAATTTCCCTCAATGGATGACCTAAGGTTTATCGAACTCAGGGAAGTAGAGGTTGAAGATGGTCTCCCTCAAGCAACCCTGCAACTAAGATACAAGAAGTCTCTTGTGTCCCCAGAACACCTAATACAACTAGGAGTTGTATAGGTGCACTAGTTCGGCGAAGAGATGGTAAATGGCAAGTGATATGGATGGCAAAACAAAGTAATATAAATCTGTAATAAAAAGTGCAGCAAACAAACAAGTGGTAAACGTAAGCACAAATGGCATTGCAATGGTGGAAACAAGGCCTAGGGTTCATACTTTCACTAGTGGCAACTCCCAACAACATTAACATAATCGAATCACATGATATTTCCCATAAAACATGCAATGGAGACGCACCCGGAGATCATTCCTTCGTGGTCAAGAGAGGACGAGAATTATGTAGGGCTACAAAAGCACACCTCAAAGTTCGTAGTTCTCAATCTAAGGATTTCCAATGTCACCGCAGCCATCCAAAGAGAGTCCCACAATCACCACAACATATCTAAAGGATAGTCAAAGACAAGCACCAAGAGACTCTCAATCTTCAATCAACACACAAGAGAGGAAATCACTCATGAAAATATTTTTCTAATCCATGTCCAATAGACCGCTGTCACCTTGGTCTCGGGGATTATACTAGATAAAGACAAGTGAGTACATCAATCCAATACATAGAGGAAGGGGAAATATCATGGGATCACCCTAGATTAACATAGCCTATGATCACAACGAAGATCACATCATGGGAGAGAGAATTGACCACATAGCTACTGGTAGAAACCTCAGCCCCGAGGAGGAACTACTCCCGCATCATGGAGGGA
>LR738715.1:271096424-271110923 GCA_902687465.1 Secale cereale
GTAAATGATAACAAGCATAATTTCTGTGGTGACATGCTATTAACCATATAGGACTTTTCATAGTCATATGACAAAAGCTTACTGAGACAATGAATCTGTAGTAATTAAGTTGCCTCATGAGAAAATCACAAAGAACTGAAAGTTTTACAATATGATACTGAAACATCAAATAGATTTGTAATGAGCATGGTGTGCAAATATGATAAAGTGATATCTCGCTTGCCCCCTTTAGTGAAGCAAAACATAAATGCAGGGGCACCTCCAAGGTTTAAGTGATGACTAGATACAATGATTTCAGAATAAACGATATCACAATCATGCAAAAGACAATGCTACTTTGGGACAATGCACATTACACTCAGAATGACAATCATGCTCTCAGTAGTTGGTGCTTTAAAAGAAGGTGGAGACTCTCGAACCGTGGTTTTTGTTGGCAAGGTTGAAAACCCATAGTCGGAAACAAAGACAAAGCATGTACCAGAGCTCTTGATTTTTAAAAACAGAGGTAATAATTTTTTTTTGATTATGCATGTTCCGTCAACGAATGCTAGCAGATAGCTCAATCACTTCTTGAGATGGACAAGTTTCGAGGAACGGCTCCCGAATGAGGACGATCACATCCTCTTAATCTCCTTTGTTTATCACTGCCAAAGTTTTCTGATTTCTCATGAACAAAGCGTGAAGGAGGGTTTGTTTGTTATATTAATTTTGAGCCGGGCGCACTCAATGCCAGTTCCTTCTCGTGTTATGGGTTTGCACATTAGAAATGCAATCCCGGGGTGAAGCTTGTCCAACTTAAAAAGATCATGAATTAACTACTACTTCCTCATGAACTTAAAACAGAGGCACAAAACAGTAATGCATTTTTTTTGAATAATTTCGAGATGATACATGAAAGTCTTCGTTAGGAATGGCAGGTAAATACCATGTAGGAAGGTATGGTGGACTCATATGGCATAACTGGTTTAAAGGAATTTGGATGCACAAGCAGTCAGTCCGCTTAGTATAGGTGGAGGTTAGCAAAAGACTCGGAGCGACCAACTAAGAGAGCAATGACGGTCATAATCATGCAGAGCGACAAAGCAACATTGAATCAGGCATGGTAGTTATATCGCTACTCAGAAACAAAAGATCATCAAGGCTTGACAGACTTTCTTTACAGTCTTAAATATGCGTGAGCATACGCCAAGTCAATCAAAATAAATTCTTGAAGGAAGATATTACTAAACCATACCACATCATAGGCAAACAAATCATGTTGGTATTCCAATAACACATTGGGAACCCCCCAGCTATTTGAGACTAACCATAAGAAAACATGAACTACTAAGCACCATTATGCACGTAGCATTTTTATCATAGACATATCAACCATGCAACAGAAGCAAACTCTCTTAATAAGATAATCATGATAAATAAAGAGAGTTCAAGCAACCAACTAAACAAAAGCTCTTTAAAAAGATAAGCATGAAAACTAAGAGCTGAACATGATAGTAGCTATTGAAAGACAAAGAACACACACAGCAAAGATAGACATGAAAATTCTATGTTATGTTCTAGGTAGAAGTGGAGCGTGTTTCTCTCCCACATAAAGAAAGCTAAGTTCTGACTCGTTATGAAAAGATAAAGAACACTAATAAGGAAAACTAAAAGCAAGACGCTCCAAGCATAGCACATAACACATGAAGTGATAAAAATATAGTGGAACGAAAGACGAACTGATAATGTTGATGGGGAAGGGGATGCACGGGGGCATCCCCAAGCTTAGACGCTTGAGTCTCCTTGAATATTTCTTGGGGGTGCATGGGGGCATCCCCAAGCTTGAGCGTTTGACACTCCTGAATCTTTTTATCATCTTCCCTCGCACACTTGAAAACTTCCTTCATACATAACTCATCATAATCTGATTAGCGAGGTTAGTACCCTTAATAAAATAATTGTTCCTTGCTGGAAATAAAGATATTCTTGAAGATCTACTGTTTCTCAAGATTGCCAAAAGGTTTTTGCAAAGAAAAAGCAAGCTCAAGGTTTGCAAAATGAAGGAAAGGCAAAACAGGACAGAATCTGTGAAAAATAGAACAACAGGTAGTAAATGATTTTTTCGGGGCACTTCTGCAACTCTAATCAAAAAACTCAGAACATACGCCCGAAAGACAATTGTATAGAGCACGCTGTAGAGAAAATTCAGACCAAAAAGATGATCTGGTGATTTTATATGAATTTTTCTATCCAAGGACAGAATCTGTTTCCTGGACATCACGTCACAACTTTTGAACTTTCTTGCAATCAGAGGCTACACTTGGCACAAAGCTGAAAAATAAAGATACAATGATGTTGCTACAGTAGTAACAAACATCAAGACCACTTAAAACTGAAAGAACAAACTTAAAGCAAAGATAACAAGGGTTGTCTCCCTAGAGCTCTTTCTTTATAGCCATAAAGATAGGCTTAAGACTTTAATGATGCTCTCGTAGGAATAAGAGTTGAAGAACAAAAGAGAGCATCAAGAAGCAAATACCAAACACATTTAAGCCTAACATGCTTCCTATGCATAGGAATATTGCAATAGAATAATTCATTGAAGCACAAAGCAACTAGCATAGGAAGGCAAAACAAGCATAACTTCAAAATATTCACCATAAAGAGAGGAAACTTCTTATTATTAAGATATTTAGAACCAAGTATCCCTCTCTCATTATAAATTTCTGTGGCATCATGGATGAACTCAACAATATAAGCATCACATAAAGCATTGTTACCATGGTCCACATGCAAAAAGGTACTCTTACTCTCCACATAAGCATAATCTTTCTCATTGGTAATAGTGGGAGTAGGACTACCATAAACAACTTGAACACTATAGATTAATCGTGTATTAGGAGGGTGGTGTTCAACAATGGAGTAATTCCCTCCATGATTATGACAAGTTTCATAAGGATAATTTCTCCTTATGTCATAGGTACCTTTATAATCACTATAGATTGGAGTTATAACATCATCATAGTAGAGAAGATCATTATCATTGCTAGCAACTATATTTGTAAACATGCTGTCTTTATTCTTACTAGCAAAAGAATTATAAATTGTCACATTACTAGTGGGTAAAGGATTTGCAATCCTATCATCCCCAAGCTTAGAGCTTTCCATATCATCACTTTCAGAGTTGGTACCAAAAAGATTTTCAAGATCATAAGTAGCATTATCATCATTTTCCCAATCACAATAAGTAACATGCATATCATAATCAAAATCATCTTCAATAGTACCTACGGACGTATCATCAAGATGATAATTAAGGCAATAAACTTCACCTTCTTCTTTAAACTTACAACCGTTAGGATAAAAGTTGATGGGAGGAATATGCTCAGGCCAGGTTGATACCCATTCTTCTTCCTTCTTGCTCCTCTTCCTCGTCCTCTTCTTTTTCTTCTTCTTCACCTTAGGAGGGAGTGGTTGGAGATGGAGCTTCTCCACGTATCCTGGTTTATCATTAGAAACAATAGGGGAAACTTGGGAGAAACTCTCCTTTTTATTAGCAGAAATATAAGAGACATTTTTATACTTTGGTAAAGTTTCCTCCTTTCTAATCTTACTTATGTAATCATTTTCATGGCAATTAACAACACAATAGAGATGGCAATTTTGCAAAGTGTTTTTTATTCCTCTGGCATTAACATCTAACCAAGAAGTCTTTTCTGTTAACTCTTCACACATCAAAAATAACATAAGCTCATCATAAAGATCAGAGGTGATCATGTTATCACACAACTGGTTAACAGTTATGTTTTGAAAGTTCATGCATTGAAAATTAAAGTGACCCTCTATACAACAAAGTTCACAAGTAAAAGGATAAAGGTCACACAATTCTCTAGCAATTTCATTTAAATCTCTGACCCAAGTGATTGTTCTTTCATGCTTATGTTGCTTACAATACTTCTCTTCTTTAATCATAGGCCTTTCACAAGGTCTATCCACTCCACAAAAATTAACATGCTTATTTAAAACTTCATTTTTAGGAATTGGATCATGCATGTTGCAATCATCATGAACAATTTCATTTTCTTTGCAAATCTCTTTAAAAGGTTTATGACGCTTGATCCAATCCTCCTTAGGCATATTAAGATGTGAAGCAAAAGATTTGAGGAAATCAACAAGGAGTTGAGAATCAAGTCCAAACTTAGAACTAAACTTATTAAAACTTGTAGTTTCAACAAAGGACTTAATGCAATCATACTCATAAATTATACCTGACTCTTTACCTTTGTCGATCTCCCAATCTTCAGCGTTGCGTTGAATTCTTTCAAGGAGTTCCCATTTAGCATCAGTCTTTTCGTTTGTGAAAGAACCCATAAAGGAAGCATCGAGCAAATCTTTATCCTGTCGAGAGAGCCTCGCATAGAAATTAGTAATAATCATATCTTTGGGGAGCCCATGGTTAGGACATTTTAGCATTAATGTTTTCAGTCTCCCCCAAGCTTGAGCTATGCTCTCTCCGTCATGAGGATAGAAATTATAAACATAATTCCTATTCTCATGGACTTCATGAAGAGGATAAAACTTGGAGTAAAAGAGAGACTGGATCTCTTCCCAATCCAGCAGGTGAGAGTCATCTAGTAGCCTATACCATTCTGAAGCTTTATCTATAAGTGATACGGCGAACAATTTCCTCATGACAAACTCCCTTGATACACCTGCAAGCTTAAATAATGAACATAGTTGTGAGAGATATAGCAAGTGTTCACCGGGATGTCTGTCTCCTGCATAACGATTAGCCAAAACATAATCGATAATACCAGCTGGTATTTTATAGGGCACAATTTCAGTAGGGGGAGGAGCAACCACCACAGGTGCGGGGCGTCTTCCCGCAAGCAACGATCCAATAGCACGGTTTTCCATAAACATAACTAGTGAAACTAAAAACAAGAAACGAAAAGATTTAATTGCAAGATCTAAAGAGATACCTTCAAGCGCTCACCTCCCCGGCAACGGCGCCAGAAATAGCTTGATGTCTACACACGCTTCTACTCTTGTAGACTATGTTGGGCCTCCAAGCGCAGAGGTTTGTAGGACAGCAGCAATTTCCCTCAAGTGGATGACCTAAGGTTTATCGAACTCAGGGAAGTAGAGGTTGAAGATGGTCTCCCTCAAGCAACCCTGCAACTAAGATACAAGAAGTCTCTTGTGTCCCCAACACACCTAATACAACTAGGAGTTGTATAGGTGCACTAGTTCGGCGAAGAGATGGTAAATGGCAAGTGATATGGATGGCAAAATAAAGTAATATAAATCTGTAATAAAAAGTGCAGCAAACAAACAAGTGGTAAACGTAAGCACAAATGGTATTGCAATGGTGGAAACAATGCCTAGGGTTCATACTTTCACTAGTGGCAACTCCCAACAACATTAACATAATCGAATCACATGATATTTCCCATAAAACATGCAATGGAGACGCACCCGGAGATCATTCCTTCGTGGTCAAGAGAGGACGAGAATTATGCAGGGCTACAAAAGCACACCTCAAAGTTCGTAGTTCTCAATCTAAGGATTTCCCAATGTCACCACGGCCATCCAAAGAGAGTCCCACAATCACCACAACATATCTAAAGGATAGTCAAAGACAAGCACCAAGAGACTCTCAATCTTCAATCAACACACAAGAGAGGAAATCACTCATGAAAATATTTTTCTAATCCATGTCCAATAGACCGCTGTCACCTTGGTCTCGGGGATTATACTAGATAGAGACAAGTGAGTACATCAATCCAATACATAGAGTAAGGGGAAATATCATGGGATCACCCTAGATTAACATAGCCTATGATCACAACGAAGATCACATCATGGGAGAGAGAATTGACCACATAGCTACTGGTAGAAACCTCAGCCCCGAGGAGGAACTACTCCCGCATCATGGAGGGAGGAAGCAACGTCGATGGAGATGAATCCGGGGGCACTTCCCCGTCCCGGCAGGGTGCCGTCACAGGAATTCTGGTCCCCCGAAGCTTGATGGCGATGGCGGCGGAGATCGGAATCGCGTCTGGAGAAAAGGGGTCTGGAATCAGGGTTTCCTCGACGGGTGTTAAATATATGCCAAAGGGGGTCGCCAGGGGAGCTAAGGGGGGCCCAGGCGTCCTGGCCAGGCGGCCAGGGGTGGGGCCGCCTGGGCAGGGCGCCTGGAGCCCCTGTGGCCCCCCTCCGGCCCTACTTTGGCCGCATGGAAGCTTTCGGAACGCTGATTTTTTATATAATTTTTCCGGGATTTTTCTAGCAGTTTACGTAATGGGAAAACCTGAAATACAAAAACAGCAGAAAACAAAAACTGGCACTGGGGTGCACTGAGTTAATAGGTTAGTCCAAATATGATCAAAAGTGTATGGAAGTGTATAAATATCATAGCAATATCACACAAAAGAGGCATGGAGCAAGCAGAAATTATAGATACGTTTTCGATGTATCAGGGATCAGTTGTAGCCTCTTTCGATAAGTAAGAGTGTCGAACCCAACGAGGAGCTAAAGGCAAAACAAATATTCCCTCAAGTTCTATCGACCACCGATACAACTCTACGCACGCTTGACGTTTACTTTACCTAGAACAAGTATGAAACTAGAAGTACTTTGTAGTTTTTGTGGGATAGGTTTGCAAGAATATAAAGAGCATGTAAATATAAACTAGGGGCTGTTAAGATAAAGAAGCAATAAATTTAATGATAGCGAGTGTGGAAAAGTGGTGGTAGGAGTTGCGAAATTGCCCCTAAGCAATTGACTATGTTACTAGACCGATAGCAAGTTTTATGTGTGAGAGGCCACTGCTAGCATGTCCTCCCTTACTTGGAATTCTATGCATTTATGATTGGTACTATTAGCAAGCATCCGCAACTACTAACGTTCATTAAGGTAAAACCCATCCATAGCATTAAGATATATTGGTCCCCCTTCAATCCCGTATGCATCAATTTCTATGCTAGGTTGAATCTTCTGTCACTCTTGCCCTCCAATACGTAGTCCTGTCAACATACAACTAACCCTATGGTGTGATCCACGCACGCGCTCATATGATGGGCACCAAAGTACAGCAACATAACCACAAGCAAATTAAATCAATCATAGCAATTCACCAATCACCGATAGGACAACGATAATCTACTCAGACATCATAGGATGGCAACACATCATTGGATAATAATATGAAGCATAAAGCACCATGTTCAAGTAGAGGGTATAGCGGGTTGCGGGAGAGTGGACCGCTATAGATAGATGGGGGAAGGTGATGGAGATGTTGGTGAAGATGACGGAGGTGTTGGTGTAGATCGCCGTCACACGATGATGGCCCCGATGGCACTCCGGTGCCACCGGAAGCGAGGGGGAGAGAGCCCCCTCCTCCTTCTTCTTCCTTGACCTTCTCCCTAGGTGGGAGAAGGGTTTCCCCTCTAGTCCATGGCCTCCATGGCGGCGGAGGGGCGAGAGCCCCTCCGAGATAGAATATGTCTCTCTGTCTCTCTCTGTTTCCGCGTTTTCAGATTCTGGTCCTTCACCGTTTCTTAAATTCCCGGAGATCCGTAACTCCGATTGGACTCATCTTTTGACACGATTTTTATCCGGAAATTAGCTTTCTTGTGGCAAAAGAAGGGCATCAACAGCCTTACGGTGTGACCTCGAGGGCCCAGGGCGCACCCTGGGCAGGGGGGCGCGCCCCCACCCTCGAGGCCCACTCGGGTATCGTCTCGTGTTAGTTTCGCTTCCCAAAATTCACATATATTCCAAAAATTCTCCATCCGTTTTTATTCCGTTTGGACTCCGTTTGATATGGATATTCTGCGAAACAAAAAACATGCAACAAAAAAGAACTGGCACTGGGCACTGGATCAATATGTTAGTCCCAAAAAATAGTATAAAAAGTTGCCAAAAGTATATGAAAGTTATAGAATATTGGCATGGAACAATAAAAAATTATAGATATGACGGAGACGTATCAGCATCCCCAAGCTTAATTCCTGCTCGTCCTCGAGTAGGTAAATGATAAAAAAGATAATTTTTGATGTGGAATGCTACCTATTATAATCTTGATCATGTAATCTAATCATGGCATGAATATTAAGACACGAGTGATTCAAAGCAATAGTCTATCATTTGACATCAAATAATTTAATACTCGGGCATCCCAACAAACAATCAAGTCTTTCAAAATATCAATGCTAAAGAACGTTATCCCTACAAAATCATATAGTCTTTTATGCTCCCTTTTCTTAACACAAGGTACCCCTCATGCCTATCCCGGTATCAGCCAAGCAATTGTTTTCATACTTTACTTTTTCGAACATTTTCAACTCTTCACGCAATACATGAGCGTGAGCCATGGACATAGCACTATGGGTGGAATAGAAGGTGGTAGTAGACAAAAGTAGGGAGAAGGTCTCACATCGACCAGGCGTATCAATGGGTTATGGAGATGCCCATCAATAGATATCAATGTGAGTGAGTAGGGATTGCCATGTAATGGATGCACTAGAGCTATAAGTGTATGAAAGCTCAAAAGAAAACTAGTGGGTGTGCATCAACTTGCTTGCTCATGAAGACCTAGGGCATTTGAGGAAGCCCATCGTTGGAATATAGAAGCCAAGTTCTATAACGAAAAATTCCCACTAGTATATGAAAGTGACAACATAGGAGACTCTCTATCATGAAGAACATGGTGCTATGATGAAGCACAAGTGTGGAAAAAGATAGTAGCATTGCCCCCTTTTTTTCTTTTCCTTCTTTTCTTTTATTTTTATTTTTTTTGGGCCTTCCTTTTTTTATTTGGCCTTTCTCCTTTTTTTATTTGACCTTTCCTTTTTTTCTTTTGGCCTTTCTTTCCTTTTTCTTTTTTTTTCAAGGGACAATAGTCTAATAATGATGACCATCACACTTCTATTTACTTACAACTCAATATTACAACTCGATACTAGAACAAAAAATATGACTCTATATGAATGCCTCCGGCGGTGTACCAGGATGTGCAATGATCTAGCGTAGAAATGATATCAAAAAACGGACAAGCCATGGAAACATCATGCTAGCTATCTTACGATCATGCAAGGCAATATGACAATGATGGTGCGTGTCATAATAAACGGAACAGTGATGTTACATGGCAATATATCTTGGAATGGCTATGGAAATGCCATGATAGGTAGGTATGCTGGCTGTTTTGAGGAAGGTATATGGTGGGTGTATGGTACCAACGAAAGTTGCGCGGTACAAGTGAGGCTAGCAATGGTGGAAGGGTGAGAGTGCGTATAATCCATGGACTCAACATTAGTCATAAAGAACTCACATACTTATTGCAAAAAATCTATTAGCCCTCGAAGCAAAGATATTACGACGCATGCTCCTAGGGGGGAGGTTGGTAGGAGTTAACCATTGCGCGCCCCCGACCTTCACGCAAAGATAAACAATAAAAATACAATGCGCGCCAATTTGGTTACATAGTTAGGAGACCATACATGCATGCTTCGGGAATCACAAACCTTAACACCAATATTTTTACTAAACCATAATCATTCACTAGTTCCTCCCACATATTAGCATCTCTATATCGCAAAACTATTGCAAGGAATCAAACATATCATATTCAGCTATCTACAAGTTTATGTAGGATTTTATGACTAACCATGTGTATGACCAATTCCTGTCAACTCTATAAATAGATATAAGTGAAGCAAGAGAGTTTTAATTCTTTCTACAAAATTTATGACCACGCTCTAACAAATATAAGTGAAGCAAAAGAGCATTCTACAAATGGCAGTTTTCTATGTGAAGAGAAACAAGCAATCCAAACTTCAAATGATGTAAGTGAAGCACATGAAGTATTCTATAAAGCCATACTCAAAAGATATAAGTGAAGTGCAAAGAGCATTCTATAAATCAACCAAGGACTATCTCATACCAGCATGGTGCATTTATTAAAAGGAAAAATAGAAAGCACACGACGCTCCAAGAGTTGCACATATCACATGAATGAAATGAATCCGAAAACATACCGATACTTGTTGAAGAAAGAGGGGATGCCTTCCGGGGCATCCCCGAGCTTAGACGCTTGAGTCTCCTTGAATATTTACTTGGGGTGCCTTGGGCATCCCCAAGCTTGAGCTCTTGCCTCTCCTTCTTCTCCTCACATTGAGACCTCCTCGATCTCCGAACACTTCATACACACAAAACTTCAACAGAAAACTCGGTAAGATCCGTTAGTATAATAAAGCAAATCACTACTCTAAGTACTGTTGCAAACCAATTCATATTTTGCTTTTGCATTGTAGCTACTGTAATATAACTTTTCCATGGCTTAATCCACTGATAGAAATAGATAGTTTCATCAAAACAAGCAAACTATGCATGAAAAACAGAATCTGTCTAAAACAGAACAGTCTGTAAAAATCTGAACATTCACCATACTTCTGATTCTTGAAGAATTCTGCCAAAATTTGGAAAAATCAACAATTTGTATAGAAAGATAGTGCAAAAAGTTTCAGAACCATTTGACATTCCAGCAAAAAAAATGTAAAATCGTGCACTACAGCCAAAGTTTCTGTCCTGCATCGCACAAACAAACAAGCATTGTAAACATCCTAAAGGCAAACCTTGGCACATTATTGTTATAATACAATGGAATTGTACAAGGGGATAATTATTTTTGATGAAATTTTTTGTAATTCAAGATTTGCAAAGTTTCCATGGGCATGAACAAACTTCAAGGAGCTCCCCCATTTCAACGGTGCTCGTCCTTCTTACTTTCACTTTTCTTTTTGAAAAAGTTTTAGGTTCCCCTCTTTATTTATTTTGTTTTTAAACTTTCTAAAAGCACACAATAGAAATAAATGACTCTCTAAAACTTCCGGGTTGTCTCCCTGGCAGCGCTTTCTTTAAAGCCATTAAGCTAGGCATATAGTGCTCAAGTAATGGATCCACCCGGATCCCAAGGTATATCAAAGCCAATTTTAATTAGCAATGATTTGGCATTTAGTAGTGAGCACAAAGTGATATGTGTCATGAAACAACGAAGTATAACTCTCTTCCTATGCATAGGCATGTCCTAAAAGAACAATTCATGCACATCAATTAAAGGCCAATGCATAGTATAAGCAGTTTCTTGCAATTTTATCATGTTGGAAACATAGAGAGGCGGAGATGTAGTTCCTCTCTCATAATAATTGCAAGTAGGAGCAGCAAGCACATGCATATTATATTCATGAAAATCATCATGTGTAATGGAAAAAGGCAACCCATCAATATAATCCTTAATAAGTGCAAACTTATCCAATATAGTGTAGTTTGGAGAATTCAAAAAGATAATAGGACTATCATGTGTGGGTGCAATAGCAACAATTTCATGTTTAACATAAGGAACTATAGCAAGTTCATCTCCATAAGCATGATTCATATTGGCATCTTGGTCACAAGCATAGCAAGCATCATCAAAAAGGGATATTTCAAAAGAATCAACGGGATCATAACAATCATCATAGCATTCATCCTTCGATAAGCACGAAGGGAAATTAAACAATGCATGAGTTGAAGAGTTACTCTCATTAGAAGGTGGGCACGGGTAGCTAATCCTCTCTTCCTCCTTTTGTTCTTCGCTCTCCTTGTCATCTTTTTCATCCAATGAACTCACAATTTCATTAATTTCTTCTTCCATAGACTCCTCAAAATATTAGTCTATTCTTGGACATCGGAGACTTTCTCAATAAACGCATCAATATTGGAGTTATATTCATAATTTAAATAGCAATATTTCAATATAGCAAGATTTTCAGGCCTAGAAACATCATCATCAAAAGCATCATTCTTTCTAAACAGAGATTCAATTTCATAAGCACCCTTAAAAGCAACGAATTCTTCTATTTTTCCACATCATAATAATCATATATACCATTAGCATAAGAAGCTAAGGTTTCATTATCATTAAATTTGCATGAAAAGGGAAGTTGTGGAGCCTTCATCCTAGAGCAACAAGTATAATCATATCTCAAGCATAGTTGCCGAGCATACCAATGCAATAATGAATTTGATCCCATAACAGTTTCCCTTTTTGTGTCAAACGATAATCCCTAAAGTATTCACGTTGATCCAACGTTACTCCCATTACATAGTTGAATGGGGTTTTCTCAGGATTATCAAAGTAGTACATAATATCTTTCACATAATTGGCATCGAGGGTTTTAGGAGGTTCCCCATCTCCATGAGCAGCAAGTACACCTATGTTTTTTGGTATTTCGTGTTCCATATCCATAACTAAAGATAGAGAACAACTTAGAACAGCAAATAAAAACTACTTAGTGATAAAGCAAACAAGCACACACGAGAATATTCACCCCACGCTATTGCTCCCCGACAACGGCGCCAGAAAAAGGTCTTGATAACCCACAAGTGTAGGGGATCAGTTGTAGCCTCTTTCGATAAGTAAGAGTGTCGAACCCAACGAGGAGCTAAAGGCAGAACAAATATTCCCCCAAGTTCTATCGACCACCGATACAACTCTACGCACGCTTGATGTTTACTTTACCTAGAACAAGTATGAAACTAGGAGTACTTTGTAGTTTTTGTGGGATAGGTTTGCAAGAATATAAAGAGCACGTAAATATAAACTAGGGGCTGTTAAGATAAAGAAGCAATAAATTTAATGATAGCGAGTGTGGAAAAGTGGTGGTAGGAGTTGCGAAATTGCCCCTAAGCAATTGACTACGTTACTAGACCGATAGCAAGTTTTATGTGGGAGAGGCCACTGCTAGCATGTCATCCCTTACTTGGAATTCTATGCACTTATGATTGGAACTATTAGCAAGCATCCGCAACTACTAACGTTCATTAAGGTAAAACCCAACCATAGCATTAAGATATATTGGTCCCCCTTCAATCCCGTATGCATCAATTTCTACGCTAGGTTGAAGCTTCTGTCACTCTTGCCCTCCAATACGTAGTCCTATCAACATACAACTAACCCTATGGTGTGATCCACGCGCGCGCTCATATGATGGGCACCAAAGGACAGCAACATAACCACAAGCATATTAAATCAATCATAGATTTTCACCAATCACCGATAGAACAACGATAATCTACTCAGACATCATAGGATGGCAACACATCATTGGATAATAATATGAAGCATAAAGCACCATGTTCAAGTAGAGGGTACAACGGGTTGCGAGAGAGTGGACCGCTATAGATAGATGGGGGAAGGTGATGGAGATGTTGGTGAAGATGACGGAGGTGTTGGTGTAGATCGCCGTCACACGATGATGGCCCCGGTGGCACTCCGGTGCCACCGGAAGCGAGGGGGAGAGAGCCCCCTCCTCCTTCTTCTTCCTTGACCTTCTCCCTAGGTGGGAGAAGGGTTTCCCCTCTGGTCCATGGCCTCCATGGCGGCGGAGGGGTGAAAGCCCCTCCGACATAGGATCTGTCTCTCTGTCTCTATCTGTTTCCGCGTTTTCAGATTCTGGCCCTTCACCGTTTCTTAAATTCCTGGAGATCCGTAACTCCGATTGGGCTCATCTTTTGACACAATTTTTATCCGGAAATTAGCTTTCTTGCGGAAAAAGAAGGGCATCAACCGCCTTATGGTGTGGCCTCGAGGGCCCGGGGCGCGCCCTGGGCAAGGGGGCGCGCCCCCCACCCTCGAGGCCCACTCGGGTATCGTCTCGTGTTAGTTTCGCTTCCCAAAATTCACATATGTTCCAAAAAAATCTTCGTCTGTTTTTATTCCGTTTGGACTCCGTTTGATATGGATATTCTGCAAAACAAAAAACATGCAACAAACAGGAACTAGCACTGGGCACTGGATCAATATGTTAGTCCCAAAAAATAGTATAAAAAGTTGCCAAAAGTATATGAAAGTTGTAGAATATTGGCATGGAACAATAAAAAATTATAGATACGACGGAGACGTATCATGCCTCACTCTACCCTACTCACAATCCCTGGCCTGACCATCCCTGCACTCACCCAGACGTCATGTTATTCTCTGGCGACGGCAGCCTCACACTGCAGCCGAACCAATAAACCCTTGTACTCCCCTCCGCATGGGAAAGAACTGTCGAGTCTTCGTTGGTTATGGGTCATTCCCTTACTTGGCCTCTCCGAGTCGCCGTCGTCCACCGCCTTGGTGCTCTCGACGCGGCGTGGTCAACATGGTCAACGATTGACATCCATCGAAAGAGGACTGTGCATGGAGAGGCTGGCAGCTGGGTCCACGGCCGCACGCAAGGGAGTGCCTCCTTATTACGAGCAAAATAATGATTCATCCATCTCACAGCGGGGACCTACCGGAAGGGCCTTTGTTTGTCACGAAAAAAACATTCCTCTCGTTGAGAGCTCGAACCCACTAGCTATATCTTCGCACGCAAGGAAGTGCCTCCTTAGTATGCACAAAAGATGAACACTCCTCCTGCTAGCTGGGACCCACCCGATTTGGAGGCTGGCTTGTGGGCCTACAAAGTTGCCGCGTACGCGAGGGCTTTG
>LR738715.1:271136549-271147445 GCA_902687465.1 Secale cereale
TAGGCTAGATGATAGTGGGCCGAGGCCCAGTAGGTTAGGTTAGTTTAGCTTTTATTTTATTTTTGTTGTTTGCCTTTCCTTTTCTTTTATTTAATTATTTCTTTTCTGTTTTACTTTATTTAAAATACTTAGGCAATTTTAGAAATTGTAATAACTAGTCCATAATTGATCTTACAATATTTAGCACCGCCCGAACATTTTTAATTACCATTTTGAAAACTTATTTTGTTTATTTCTTTTTCGGGCTCTTATTTCGAACGGGTTTTCGATTAGCGTGATGCTATCAACAGTAACACGATGACGTGGCATCATTAGCAGGGAATTACTGTAGCGTGATTACCCGGGCGTTACAAAGAGTGGGGTCGATTTTCCCAATTTCAAACCCACGATCTTGTAACAACTCGGTAAGGTGCTCATACCACGCTTGTGGGGCTTGTTTAAGGCCATAGAGTGCCTTATCAAGTTGATACACCTGATTGGGGAACTTAGGATCCTCGAACCCCGGGGGTTGTTTATCATACACCAACTCATTAATGGGACCATTGAGAAATGCACTTTTCACATCCATTTGTTGCAATTTAAAATTATGATGGGAAGCATAGGCAAGCAACAAACGAATGGATTCAAGACGAGCAACGGGGGCAAAGGTTTCACCGTAGTCGATACCCTCGACTTGGGAGTAGCCTTGAGCCACCAGACGTGCCTTGTTGCGGATGACAATGCCATGGACATCTTGCTTGTTCTTAAAGATCCATTTGGTTCCAATGACATTATGGTTCTCCTTTGGTCTTGGCACCAGACGCCACACTTTGTTACGCTCGAAGTTATTGAGTTCTTCATGCATGGCATTGAGCCAGTCGGGGTCTTCGAGCGCCTCATAAACCTTCTTAGGTTCAACAAAGGAGACAAAAGCTTGATGAGCACAATAGTTTGCTAATTGTCTACGAGTGCTTACCCCCCTTTTGATGCTTCCTAAAATGTTCTCGATGTGATGCTCGTTGGAAGCAAGCCTGGAGGCAACTTTTGCAGCACGACGCTCTAATTGCTCTTCAAGTGATAACTGAGGAGCATTGAGTTGATCATCTTGAGCGTCATCATGAGCAAGATCTTGATCTTTAGCTTCCTCTTGACCTTGATCTTGCTCGGGGGACTGAACTTAGCCTTGTGCATCAATTGGTGGTTCTTCACCAACTTGGGATTGATCTTGCACTTGGCCTTGTTCATCATGCTGAGGGCCTTCACTTTGTTCTTCGAAAGCGTGTGGGTCTTGGGTTGGTGATGGTTCCACTTGAGTGGAACATTGTCCTTCTCCTTCGGCCACAAGGGGTTCCTCAACGGGTAGGATATATCCAACACCCATTCTTCTTATGGCTTGAGGAGGAATTTCATCACCTGCATCACAAATACCACTTTGCTCCACTTGGGAGCCGTTATTTTCATCAAACTCTACGTTACTCGTCTCCTCTATGAGTCCAGTGGACTTGTTGAGGACACGGTAAGCATGAGAGTTTGTAGCATAACCAACAAATATGCCCTCATGAGCTCTAGATTCAAATTTAGACAAACGAACACCTTTCTTGAGAATGAAACACTTACACCCGAACACCCGGAAGTACTTGAGATTGGGCTTGTTACCGGTAAGAATCTCATACGGAGTTTTGTTCAAGCCTTTGCGGAGATAGAGACGATTTGAAGCATGGCAAGCGGTGTTGATGGCTTCGGCCCAAAAGTTGTATGGAGAGTTGAATTCAGCCATCATGGTTCTTGCAGCATCTATTAAAGTTTGGTTCTTTCTCTCCGCAACACCGTTTTGCTGAGGGGTATACGGGGCTGCATATTGATGTTTGATCCCCTCATCACCAAGAAACTCATCCAGGGTGTAGTTCTTGAACTCGGTGCCATTGTCACTTCTGATCATCAAAATCTTTGCTTCATGTTGTCGTTGAGCTTCATTTGCAAAGTTGATGACGGTTTGTTGGGTCTCACTCTTCTTCTTGAAGAAGTATACCCAGGTATATCTTGAGTAATCATCCACAATCACCAAGCAATACTTCCTACCCCCAAGACTATCAAAAGTGGGAGGCCCAAAGAGATCCATGTGGAGGAGCTCTAGGGGTCTCTTTGAATAGATGATAGTCGTGGGAGGGTGAGCCTTCTCATGTAATTTTCCTTCAATGCACGCCCTGCAAGCACGATCTTTGGCAAAGCTAACATTTGTTAGTCCTCGGACATGGTCCCCCTTGAGAAGACTTTGCAAAGATCTCATATTGACGTGGGCCAAACGGCGATGCCAAAGCCATCCCACATCAACTTTAGCCATTAGGCATGTCGCGACCTTAGTGGGTTGCTTCGAGAAGTTAACCACATAAAGACCGTTCTCGACATGCCCAACATAGGCTACTTTAAGAGTCTTGCTCCACAAGAGGGCCACAAAATCAATATCAAAGAATGTAGCAAAGCCCATGAGTGCAAGTTGGCGAACAGAAAGTAAATTGTATGCAAGGGACTCAACAAGCATGACTTTCTCGATCGTGAGATCATGAGAGACAACAACCTTGCCAAGTCCCAATACCTTAGAAGATGAAGCATCACCCCATTCGACGTTGGTGGCCATAGATGAACCGAGATGCACGTCCACCACCAAGTCTTTGCTTCCGGTCATATGATTTGTGGCTCCGCTGTCGAGCAACCATGATCCCCCACCGGAAGCAAACTCCTACAATAGATCAATGCTTGGATTTAGGTACCCATTTGGTAATGGGTCCTTTGAGGTTAGTGACAAGGGTCTTAGGAACCCAAATGGACCATTCAATGTACTCATAAGAAGAACCAACAAATTTAGCAAACACATGGCCATCACTGGCACGGCATAAAACATATGAAGGATTAAAATCGCCGGCCATGTTTGATGGTATGGTGGAGTTTTTCTTGACACCACCACTTTTCTTCTTGGTTGACGTGCCCTCTCCTTCTTTCACAAAGGATTGTCGGAGAGGGGGTGGTTGCTTGGTCTTGTCATTCTTCTTCTTCTTGGGCTTAGGAACAAACCCAATTCCTTCCTTTGCCACAACTTCCTTTTGATTGCTCAAAAGGGCGTTGAGGTTCTTCTCACCTTGTATGCAAGTCACAAGGTCTTTCTCAAGTTGCTTCTTCAATTCGGCATTCTCTTCAACAAGATGCACATGCTCGCAACATGGGTTAGTAGCATTTGCATTATCAATTAAAACCATGCGAGGAAAGATAGCCTTTTCCTTGGTTAGCGAAACTTGGAGTTGATCATGAGACTCCTTGAGAGTAGCATGCATTCCTTTCAAGGCCTTGTGAGCCTTGTCAAGTATGTCAAACTCCTCTTTGAGTTTAGCATGGTCAACCTCAAGTTTTGCCTTCTCGGAGTTAAGGACACGAGAGACAACTAAAGCATGATCAAGATCTTTCTTTAATTTAGCATGATCATCGTTGTGTGACTCCTCAAGAGTCAAACGAAGACCACGCTCTTCCTCTAGGGCATTAGAGAGATCCGATATCTCATCGGCATAGTCTCGACTATGTCCTTCCATTTTAGTAATGGTTTCCTCGTGAGCCTCGATCATGTCATTGGCCTCACCGAGTTGTTCCAAGAGAGCAACAAAATGCTTCTTGGGTTTGCCCTTGAGATTCTTTATGAACAAATCAAATTCATTTTCTCCCTCCTTAATACCCTCACCCTCATCAATACAATTAGTCAATGAAGGATTAGAAGAGATAGTAGTATTGATGTTTGGGGTTACCTTGTTGGTGGCCTTGGCCATGAGACACTTGGCGGTGGTGTTCTCGTTTGGTGAGTTGAAGAGAGATGAGTGCGTAGTGGTAGCAATTGCAATTGTGGCCATAGTGGTCACCTCATCGTCTTCATCATTGTCATCATCCTCCACATATTCTTCTTGAGCCACCAACACTTTTATAGGAGTCTTCTTGATGAAGTTGTTCTTGTTGGGATAGGACTTTGACTTGTCCTTCCGAATAAGCTTGCCTCCAAAGTCTTCTCTCTTCTCATATGGGCAATCCACAACGAAGTGACTTACATTTCCACAGTTGAAGCATGTCCTTACTCGTTGCTTCCCTTTGTTCCCACTAGAGTTGTTCCTGTTAAAGTTGGACCTTGAGTTCTTCTTGCCCCAGAATTGCCTTGACGCAAGAGCCATGTGCTCATGATAGGCATATTTGGTGTCCTCGGGGCAACACTCATCATCATCTTCCACTTCCTCCTCTTCCACACAAGCCTTGGCCTTCAGAGCAAGATTAGGCTTCTTGGATCGTTGAGCTCTTAAGACCGCGTTGTCGGCGGTTACGTCAAGGATCCTCATGGCAACAAATTCATCCAACACTTCGTTTGAGGATAAAGTGTGGAAGTCCGGTCTCTAACGAATGACAGAGGACATGGCCTTATGATAGGGCATCATGGCCTTGAGGAACTTGCGCTTGATCCAATTGTCATCCGTATCCTTACTGCCATGATCTCGAAGAGACACTGCAAGAATAGTTAATCTTCGATAAAGTTCACGAGGATCTTCATCTTCGATCATAGCAAACTCATCAGCTTCATCTTGCACCACTTCATAGTTGGAGCGTTGAATACTGGTGCTTCCCTTGTACATTGTGCCAACATGCTCCCAAGCTTCCTTGGCCACAGTGAAGGGTTGAAGGTGAGCAATGTCTTCAGGAGGGATGGAATCTTGAAGAATGCAAAGAGCGGACTCGTTGAACTGATGATCTGCAGTTTCTCTTGGAGTCATGTTGTCGGGATCATATGGATAAAAACCTTGCTCAATGATTCTCCAAAGGTTAGTGGAACAATGATTAATATGACGTTTGAAACGAAACACCCAAGTAGCAAAATCAGTATTTTTAACAAACTTGGGAGGGGGCCCAACAAAATTTAAATGCGGTGTGGGAACGGGTCCTCCATAGTGAGTAGGAGGAGCAGATTGGGCAAATTTCCCACTCCCATTCTTAGTGACCGGGGCTTGCTCACTACTAGCTTCTCCCTTGTCGGGATTAGCCTCCGACACGTTGGTAGCGGGACGACCCACTTCCAACGGTGAGGTGGATAATTTAAGCCCCTCAAGCATTTCTTTAAACATGCCTTTGACCTCGCTCGCTAGTGATTCTTTCAATGTGGTCAAGGCCACATTGAACTCCTCACGAGTGACCGAGGCTCCCCCATATGACGTAGGCAAGGACGGATTTCCACCGAAATGGTCCTCCGCCTCGACTACGTTGTCAACCATACTCTTCGGACGATAAAGTCCTTAAAAAGAGATGAGGCTCTGATACCAATTGAAAGGATCGATATGGTTGACTAGAGGGGGGGGGGTGAATAGGCAACTAACAATTTTTAGCTTTTCTTAACCACTTTAAATTAAGCGACAAAATAAGTTGTCTAGATATTCTACTAGGATGACAACTAAGATAAAGAAAGACAACAACTACACATGCATGCTATAGGAGTTGAACAAGTAAAGCATGCAAAAGTAAAGGTAAGAAATAACCACAAGTGGAACCGGTGGAGACGAGGATGTGTTTCCGAAGTTCCTTCCCTTTGAGGGGAAGTACGTCTCCGTTGGAGCGGTGTGGAGGCACAATGCTCCCCAAGAAGCCACTAGGGCCACCATATTCTCCTCACGCCCTCACACGATGAAAGGTGCCGTGATTCCACTAGTGGTGCCCTTGAAGGCGGCAACCGAACCTTTACAAACAAGGTTGGGGCTATCTCCACAACTTGGAGGCTCCCAACAAACCACGAAGCTTCACCACAATGGAATATGGCTTCGAGGTGACCTCAACCGTCTAGGGTGCTCAAACACCCAAGAGTAACAAGATCCGCAAGGGATTAGTGGGGAGAATCAAATATCTCTTGGTGGAAGTGTAGATCGATGCCTCCTCAAGCAATCCCGAGCAAATCAACAAGTTTGATTGGCTAGGGAGAGAGATCGGGCGGAAATGGAGCTTTTGGAGCAACAATGGAGTAGTGGGGGAAGAGGTAGGTCTTCTTGGAGAAGAAGACCCCCTATATATAGTGGGGGAACAAATCCAACCGTTATTTGGGTTTTCAGCCCGCAGAGAGCGGTAGTACCGCGCATGAGATGCGGTACTACCGCTGGCTGAGCGGTACTACCACTTTGAGAGCGGTACTACCGCTTAGGCAAAACAGTGCGACATGATTGACAACCACGGATGAAATAAATTACATCCGTGGCTGCATCCGCAGGGAAAACGGTAGTAGCAAAATGCGACACGGTACTACCGCTTAGGGTAAGCGGTACTACCGCATTGGATGCGGAAGTAAAAAAAATTACTTCCGCATCAACTTCTGTACTTAGAATCAGCGCCTGAGCCAGATACACGGTACTACCGCTCTGGAGACACGGTACTACCGTCGGAGCGGTACTACCATGTCGGCAGGCGGTACTACCGTGTATCTGCGCGGTACTACCGCTTGGTTGAGCGGTACTACCGCTTGCCAGGCAGATGATCAGTTAAGAAGTCACAGTTTGCATATACGAAAAATATCCGGTTGGACCTCCAGAGAAGCAAGGAAAGGTGGTGTGGGGGTAGGATGTGTACGTGTTGATTCTACCCAAACCTTTCCGACGCGGACCCCCTCTTAATAGTACGGCTTTCCTATTACTCAAAGCCACCGACAGGGAGCAAAAAGAAAACACCGTCTTACATAGAATCCGAGGGGCAAACAATCGTCTTGTGCCTAAGGGAGATATACCTGTATGAGCTTAGAGCACACGATCAGTCCGCAAATGCATTGTCATCAATCACCAAAACTACTTAGGGAGAAATGTGCCCTTACAGCGGCACCCGGCCTCATGAGGCCCGAGTGACATGAGCCATTGCGACCAAGGCCAAGCCAGCACCAGCGGGCGTGATAACCCGCAAGTGTAGGGGATCAGTTGTAGCCTCTTTTGATAAGTAAGAGTGTCAAACCCAACGAGGAGCTAAAGGCAGAACAAATATTCCCTCAAGTTCTATCGACCACCGATACAACTCTACGCACGCTTGCCTTTACTTTACCTAGAACAAGTATGAAACTAGAAGTAACTTGTGGTTTTTGTGGGATAGGTTTGCAAGATAATAAGGAGTGCATAAATAAAAAGTAGGGGCTGTTAAGATAAAGACAAAACTAAATTAGTTTTAGTAGAGAGCTTTTTGTCACGAGAAAGTTATTTGTCCCTAGACAATCGATAACTAGACCGATAATCACTATTCCAATCTTATTTGAGGGAGAGGCATAAGCTAACATACTTTCTCTTCTTGGATAATATGCACTTATGATTGGAACTCTAGCAAGCATCCGCAACTACTAAAGATCATTAAGGTAAACCCAACCATAGCATTAAAGCATCAAGTCCTCTTTATTCCCATACACAAACAACCTACTTACTCGGGTCTGTGCTTCTGTCACTCACGCCACCCACCAAAAGCAAATCATGAACATATTGCAAACCCTACAGCGGGGATCCCTCACACTTGCGCGACACGGAGAGCACCATAGGATAGCACCAATAATAAAACATGTAACTCAAACCAATCACGATCATCAATTAACCCGTAGGACAAAACAGATCTACTCAAACATCATAGGATAGCCATACATCATAGGGAAATAATATATAGCGTTGAGCACCATGTTTAAGTAGAGATTACAGCCGGTAGAAGAGGGGTTACACCGCTGCATAGAGGGGGAAGAGTTGGTGATGACGGCGGTGAAGTTGTTGGTGTAGATTGCGGTGACGATGATGGCCCCTGCGACACTCAGGTGCCACCGGAAACGAGGGGGAGAGAGCCCCCCTCCTTCTTCTTCTTCCTTGACCTTCTCCCTAGATGGGAGAAGGGTTGCCCCTCTGGTCCTTGGTCTCCATGGCATGGGAGGGGCGAGATCCCTTCCGAGATTGGATCTGTCTTTCTGTCTCTCTCTGTTTCTGCGTTCCCAGATTCTGGCCTTCCACCGTTTCTTAAATTCCCGGAGATCCGTAACTCCAATTGGGCTGAATTTTTGACACGATTATTATCCAGATATTAGCTTTCTTGAGGCGAAAGAAGGGTATCAACCGCCTTACGGAGTGGTCACGAGGGCCTAGGGCGCACCTGCACCCCTAGGCGCGCCCCTCACCCTCATGGGCCACCCGGGCATCGTCTCACATTGGTTCTGCTTCCCAAAATTCACATATATTCCAAAAAAAATCTCCGTCCATTTTTATCCCGTTTGGACTCCGTTTGATATGGATGAAACAAAAAACATGCAACAAACAGGAACTGGCACTGGGCACTGGATCAATATGTTAGTCCCAAAAAATAGTATAAAAAGTTGCCAAAAGTAGATGAAAGTTGTCGAATATTGGCATGAAACAATCAAAAATTATAGATACGACGAAGACGTATCAGCATCCCCAAGCTTAATTTCTGCTCGTCCTCGAATAGGTAAATGATAGAAAAGATAATTTTTATGTGGAATGCTACCTAGCATAATCTTGATCATGTAATCTAATCATGGCATGAATATTAAGACACGAGTGATTCAAAGCAATAGTCTATCATTTGACATTAAGACAATAATACTTCAAGCATACTAATAAAGCAATCATGTCTTTTCAAAATAACATGGCCAAAGAAAGTTATCCCTATAAAATCATATGGTCTGGCTATGCTCCATCTTCACCACACAAAGTATTTAAATCATGCACAACCCCGGTTTTAGCCAAGCAATTGTTTCATACTTTAGTATTCTCAAACTTTTTCAACTTTCACGCAATACATGAGCGTGAGCCATGGACATAGCATTATGGGTGGAATAGAAGGTGGTGATAGACAAAAGGAGGGAGAAACTCTCACATCAACTAGGCAAATCAATGGACTATGGAGATGTCCATCAATCGATACGAATGTGAGTGAGTAGGCATTGCCATGTAACGGATGCACTAGAGCTATAAGTGTATGAAAGCTCAAAAAGAAAACTAGTTGGTGTGCATCAACTTGCTTGCTCATGAAGACCTAGGGCATTTGAGGATGCCCGTCGTTGGAATATACAAGCCAAGTTCTATAATGAAAATTCCCACTAGTATATGAAAGTGACAACATAGGAGACTCTATTATGAAGAACATGGTGCTATGATGAAGCATAAGTGTGGTAAAGGATAGTAACATTGTCCCTTCTCTCTTTTTCTCTCATTTTTTTGGAGGGGCTTTTCTTTTTCTTTTTTTAGCCTCCCTCTTTTTTTTGGGCCATCTCTTTTTTTGGCCTTTCTCTTTTTTTCCTCACACGGGACAATGCTCTAATAATGAAGATCATCACACTTTTATTTACTTACAACTCAAAGATTACAACTCGAAGCTAGAACAAAATATGACTCTATGTGAATGCCTCCGGCGGTGTACTGGGATGTGCAATGATCTAGTGTGGCAATGACATAAAAAAACGGACAAGCCATGGAAACATCATGCTAGCTATCTTACGATCATGCAAGGCAATATGATAATCATGGTGCGTGTCATAATAAATGGTACGGTGGAGTTACATGGCAATATATCTCGGAATGGCTATGGAAATACCATGATAGGTAGGTATGGTGGCTTTTTTGAGGAAGGTATATGGTGGGTGTATGGTACCGGCGAAAGTTGTGCGGTACAAGAAAGGCTAGCATGGTGGAAGAGTGAGAGTGCGTATAATCCATGGACTCAACACTAGTTATAAAGAACTCACATACATATTGCAAAAATTTATTAGCCATCGAAACAAAGTACTACACGCATGCTCCTACGGGAAGGGTTGGTAGGAGTTAACCATCGCGCGATCCCGACCTCCACATAAAGGATGACAATCGAAAAATAAATCATGCTCCGACTTCATCACATAACGGTTCACCTTACGTGCATGCTTCGGGAATAATAAACCTCAACACAAGTATTTCTACAATCCACAACTACCCACTATCATGACTCTAATATCACCATCTTTGTATCGCAAAACTATTGCAAGGAATCAAACATATCATATTCAGCAATCTACAAGTTTATGTAGGATTTTATGACTAACCATGTGAATGACCAATTCTTGTCAACTCTCTAAATAGATATAAGTGAAGCAAGAGAGTTTAAATTCTTTCTACAAAAGATATTCCCACGCTCTAACAAATATAAGTGAAGCAAAAGAGCATTCTACAAATGGCGGTTTTCTATGTGAAGAGAAACAAGCAATCCAAACTTCAAATGATATAAGTGAAGCACATGAAGCATTCTATAAAGCCATACTCAAAAGATATAAGTGAAGTGCAAAGAGCATTCTATAAATCGACCAAGGACTATCTCATACTAGCATGGTACATTTATTTAAAGGAAAAATAAAGAGCACATGATGCTCCAAGAGTTTACGCATAACATGTGAACGAAACGAATCCGAAAACATACCAATACTTGTTGAAGAAAGATGTGATGCCTTCCGGGGCATCCCCAAGCTTAGACGCTTGAGTCTCCTTGAATATTCACTTGGGGTGCCTTGGTCATCCCCAAGCTTGAGCTCTTGCCTCTCCTCCTTCTCCTCATATCGCGACCTCCTCGATCTTCGAACACTTCATCCACACAAAACTTAACCGGACTTTTAGTGGTGGGGTTAGTGCATATGATCAATAAAATCCCATCATGTACTGCTCTAGCATTATTTTATAATTATGAACAAACATTATCCACAATATGCTATCACAATTCTATGGCCCCAAGTCAAGTAGGCTTCAACAAGAATTCAAACATATGCAAATAATGAAGCTATAACAACAATCTGTGAAAATAGGACAGTCTGTAGTAATCTGAACATTAACCATACTTCTTTAACTCTAAAAATTCTGGCACAATTAG
>LR738715.1:271175885-271191806 GCA_902687465.1 Secale cereale
GGGGGGCTCGAAAAATCGCCGCCTGGGGGCGAACCGGCGCTAAAATCGGCCTGGGGGCCAATCTGGTTCCCAGCCGTCGGCCCCAGGCGCAGATTTTAAATTTTTACAAATTAGTAATTCGGCGATAATTCGGCAAACGGGACAAACATTCGGCGAAAGCGAACAGTTTTTACATAGAAAACATTAAAGAAAAAAAAACAAAGGCCACTACAGGGCGAAGAACTGGCTTAGCACGACGTAGTCGCCGTCATTCTTTTCCTCCTTCACGCTGACGCCGCTGCTGGAGCCCTGCCCAGGGGTGGCCGACGTCGGGGAGAGGAGGGACGGGCACGCCCCCGGCGCTGAGCCTCCACCGCCCCGGTGCGCGCACGTCATGGGGGGAGGGTAGTTCGCCTCGTACAGGAGGTGACCTTCCCACTCGTGTAGCGAACGGCGGCCGAAGCCGTTGGCCGCCGCCGCATCGCCGGGGAAGCTTTCGGCCATATCTACGGGAGGGAAGGAGGGAAGAGAGGCTCGGCGGCGAGGAAGGAGGCTAGGAGATGACTTTCCCAGCGAGGAGGGTGTCGTGGTTCTAAGTCTGACAGTACGAGTAGGGGGTACATAAGAGGAGGCAAGGTCCTAGCTACGATGAGATTGTACACGAGATGTTTACGAGTTCAGGCCCTTCTCGGAGGAAGTAAAAGCCCTACGTCTTGGTGCGTGGAGGCGGTCGCCTGGAATGTATATGTGTGTGTGAGTTACAGGGGGTGCGAACCCTTGTATTGGAGGAGGGGTGGCTTATATAGAGTGCGCCAGTACCCCAGCCATCCCCACGTTACAAAGGGTTCAATGTACATAAAGGCAGAACGTTACTGATAACGCCTGCAATAAAGGGTGATAAAGGCATTCATTACTGCAGAATGAATGCATGACCATTGCTGGCATAATGGGACGTTTGACCTTCGGGGGTCGAGTGTCTCTGCACGGTCGAGTGTCCTCATACTTCCGAGTGGAGTTGAGTCGTCTGAGTGGAGGTATGCAGTCAAGTGAAATGTCCTCTTGGGCCGTATCAGTCGACTGTTTCTGTTGTCTTCGAGTTGTCTCTTGAGCTTCCGGGGTAGTGACCTTGGGTGGGGTATCTGGGTCAGGCCCGTGACCCTACCCTAGGTATGTAGCATCATCAGTAGCCCCCGAATGGATTGAGGTCCGAGTGGAGGAGAGTGTTGAAGTTTGCTTTGGTCCAAGTTTGATGTCCCTGGGGGATCTCCCTTGAATCCGTGGGCCAGGCTGACCCTTCAACCTCGACCTAATCGCCTTAATTGATTCAAGAACTACCGAGTGTACTTGCATGTGTAGATCGTCGAGTGAACTTTTGCGCACGGCTCCGAGCGTCAGCGGGGCGCGCAAATTTCGGCGCGATTGGTTGTTCTCTGGTCTCCGGATCTCGAGGGATTTGAATTTTGGGGAAGCGCGCGAGACGGGGCGTGCCACAGGAATCAGATCGGATACGCTCGGGGCGCCTCGATCCCCGCATCGCCTTTTTCGCCACGTATTGGGTGTGCGCCTGTTGCGGGATTTGACAGGATAGCTTGGGTCCACCAGTTAGTCACTCAACCATCGTGCTATAAATAAGCACCGCAGCCGAGGTGAAAGCACTGTGCGCCCAATCTCTGCCTCTTCTTCCTCCGCTCTTCCATCGTGCCTTTGCTCTCCGCTCTCCATCGCTGAGCTCTCGCCGGCTCGCCTCCCATGGGCAAGGACAAGACGGCGGCTTTGGAGCGCTCGAAGAAGGCGGCGGCAACGGGGACGGGGAAGAGAACCAATCGGGGGTCGTCGTCGAGGTCCGGGCTCCCGCCTGGCCGGATCCAGGGGGATTGGATCAGGTTCACGATGCAGCCGGAGGACATGGAGGAGCTGGTGGAGGAGGGTCTGATCGTCAGCGACTCCTGGCGGTTGCCGGAGGACGAGCTCGAGCCCCAGCCGCAGGAGGGAGAGTGCGTTCTCCTCGCGACCCATGCCGATCGAGGTTTTTCCTTGCCTCCACACCCTTTCTTCCGCGGTTTCCTGGCTTTCTACGGCGCCCAGCTTCACCACTTCACTCCCAACACCATCACGTACTTGGCCGCCTTCGTTTCGCTGTGTGAGAACTTCCTCGGGTGCCGACCGCATTGGGGCCTGTTTAAGCATATTTTCACCTGTCGCTCCCAAACTGTCAAGAAAGCAAATCCGAGTGACGAGAAGACGCATGTTATCCAGACATGCGGTGGTTTGGGTATCCATACTAGGGGTAGGAGTACTTTCCCTGCCATGGTCCTTCCTGAGTCGGTCCGGGGATGGCAGTCAACTTGGTTTTATTGCAAGGACGTCCCGACTCCCGGTCAGTCGACCGGACTCCCTCCGTTTTCTTTAGATGGATTCGGCCAGCCACCGACGCTGCTTGTGAGTTGGGTCGAAAAGGTAGAGGTGGACATGTTAGTGGAGCGGGTGGTTCAGCTGGTCTGCGACAGGGTCACCGGGATGGATCTGCTGGAGGTGTTCCTCAAGAGGAGGATCCAGCCTCTCCAAGATCGGGACCATCCGATGTGGATGTACTCGGGCGTCGACGACACTTCTTAGGTCCACCCAAAGGAAGCCACCGCGAAGATGGTTGAACAGTGCCTGAAGTGCATGACGGGGAACAAGGATAATCCTCGGGGGACCGGAAGGGTTCACCCGTTCGACGCAAACCACCAACCAAACAAGGTTCGGCCTTAGTTTCCGAGTGATTTTTCTGTTTCTTATTTGCGGGCTTTTGATGAATCTGACTGGTGTATGCTTGTTTCTCCTTTCCGCAGATCTTTACCGAAATGTACTCGGTGCCCAATGGTGAACGGATCCAAGAGGGGGAAGAGGGCGTAGGCGAAGCTTTCAACTGGAAGTCCGGCGAGGAGTTGGCGGAGGAGAGCAAGGCTCTAGCAGCGGCGAGGAAGTTGAGTCACCTTCCCGCATTGAGAAGCGTTCCAAGGAGAAGTATGACCCAGAGATCGCGCGTGCCAGGACGGGTCCTTCCAGCTCCCAGGTGCAGAAGCGCACTCGGACGTCTACCCCAGATCCGACTAAGAAAGCGCCAAAACAGCCCAAGGTCGCCGCTTCCAAGCCTCGGAAGGCCTTGCCAAAGATCAAAGTGGACGTCCCGATTGCCTCCACGTAAGTGTTGCTCTGCTTCATTCTTCTTTCATCTTAGAAACCAGATTTGCCTTTGTCGACTCACTTTCCGTGAAATCTTCAGCGCTGCTGCTTCTGGGACCTCAATGGATGTCGATAAGGGTCGTGGCGACGAGGAGATCGTAGACGCGGCCACGTCCCACGCAGGTACGGCTTCTTGGCTATGCTTTGGCTTTTGTTAATTGGATTGTCAGTCGACTGAATTTCTTCTTGATTGTTCTCTGAAGGGCCGCACAATGTCATCGAGCTTCCCGATGACGATGATGATGAGGAGGACCCCGCGGAGGTGTCTCGAAGAGGCATGATGACCCACAAGTGTAGGGGATCTATCGTAGTCCTTTCGATAAGTAAGAGTGTCGAACCCAACGAGGAGCAGAAGGAAATGATAGGCAATTTTCAGTAAGGTATTTTCTGCAAGCACTGAAATTATAGGTAACATATAGTTTTGTGATAAGATAATTGGTAGCAAGTGACAAACGGTAAAAGTAAATAAGGTGCAGCAAGGTGGCCCAATCCTTTTTGTAGCAAAGGACAAGCCTGGACAAACTCTTATGCAAGGTAAAGCACTCACGAGGACATATGGGAATTATCGTCAAGCTAGTTTTCATCACGATCATCTGATTCACGTTCAGTACTTTGATAATTTGGTATGTGGGTGGACCGGTGCTTGGGTGCTGCCCTTACTTGGAAAAGTCTCCCACTTATGATTAACCTCTAATGCAAGCATCCGCAACTACAAAAGAAGTATTAAGGTAAACCTAACCATAGCCTGAAACATATAGATCCAAATCAGCCCCTTACGAAGCAACGCATAAACTAGGGTTTAAGCTTCTGTCACTCTAGCAACCCAGCATCTACTTATTACTTCCCAATGACTTCCTGTAGGCCCAAATAATGGTGAAGTGTCATGTAGTCGACGTTCACATGACACTACTAGAGGAGAGACAACATACATCTCATCAAAATATCGAACGAAGACCAAATTCACATGACTACTAATAGCAAGACTTCTCCCATGTCCTCAGGAACAAAAGTAACTACTCACAAGACATAATATTGTTCATGATTAGAGGGGTATTAATATGCATAATGGATCTGAACATATGATCTTCCACCAAATAAACCATCTAGCATCAACTACAAGGAGTAATCAACACTACTAGCAACCCACAGGTACCAATCTGAGGTTTGGGTACAAAGATTGGATACAAGAGATGAACTAGGGTTTGAGAGGAGATGGTGCTGGTGAAGATGTTGATGAAGATAACCCTCCCCAAGATGGGAGAGTTGTTGGTGATGACGGCGGTGACGATTTCCCCCTCCCGGAGGGAAGTATCCCCGGCAGAACAGCTCTGCCGGAGCCCTAGATTGGTTTCCGCCTCGGTTCCGCCTCGAGACGGCGGCGTCTGGTCCCGAAAGCCTCCTCCTGATTTTTTTCAGGTCAAAACACTTCATATAGGAGAAGATGGGCACCTGGGGCCCACCGGCTGGCCCTCGAGGCAGGGGGTGCGCCCCCACCCTCGAGGCCAGCCAGTGGCCCCTCTTGTGGGTTTCTTCTGCCAGATATTTTTTATATTTTCCGAAAAAATGTTCTGTGAAGTTTCGGGGCTTTTGGAGTTGTGTAGAATAGGTTTCCAGAGTTTGCTCCTTTTCCAGCCCAGAATTCCAGCTGCCGGCATTCCCCCTTCTTCATGTAAACCTTGCAAAATAAGAGGGAAAAGGCATAAGTATTGTGACAAAACATGTATGAACAACCCATAATGCAACAAATATCAACTTATAAGCATGATGCAAAATGGACGTATCAACTCCCCCGAGCTTAGACCTCGCTTGTTCTCAAGCGAAAGCCGATATCGAAAAATATGTCCACATGTTTAGAGATAGAGGTGTCGATAAAAACAGAATACGGACATGAGGGCATCATGATCATTCTCATAACAAAAACTTATAAATATAGTCATATGATCATTATGCTAAAGTAACAATTCATCCACAATATCAAGTATGCATTGTAAACTTCATTGGAAACTAACTAACTTTGATCTCGGTCATTGAAGCAATTGCAATTTATCGTAACATCGGAAAGAGTCAATATAAGAGCTTTTCAGCAAGCCTACATACTCAACTATCATATAGTCTTTCACAATTGCTCACACTCACACAATACTTATGTTTATGGAGTTTTAATCGGACACAGAGAAAGATAGGGGCTTATGGTGTTGCCTCGCAACCTTTTACCTCAAGGGTAATGTCAACAGTAATAGATCATGAAAACTTACATCCAAGTGGGTATATATATCAGGATCTTTCCAACACAATGTGCTTGCCAAAGGATAAATTGAAAAAGGAAAGGTGGATCTCACCTTGACACTTATAAGACAAGAATAAAAGATAAGCCCTTCGTAGAGGGAAGCAGAGGTTGTCATGTGTTTTTATGGTTGGATGCACAAAGTCTTAGCATAGAAGAACTTCGTTTTATATTGCCATTTTTGATAAGGACATTTATTATGCAGTTTGTCGCTTTTATTACTTCCATATCACAAGCTCGTATAAAGCTAATTTCTCCCACACTAATAAATCATACATTTTTAGCGAGTTTGCAACATGACAACTTACTTGGAAGGATCTTTCTCAATCCATAGGTAGGTATGGTGGACTCTCATGGCAAAACTGGGTTTAAGGATGTATGGAAGCACAAGTAGTATCTCTACTTAGTGCGAGGAGTTTTGGCTAGCATGAGAAGGAAAGTCAAGCTCAACATGTTGGAAGATCCATGACAGTATACTTTATTTCGGATATAAGAAGATATAACCCATTATGTTGTCTTCCATGTCCAACATCAACTCTTTAGCATGTCATACTTTAATGAGTGCTCACAATCATAAAATATGTCCAAGATAGTATATTTGTATGTGAAGCCTCTGTTCTTTTATTACTTCCTATTAATTGCAACAATGACCAAAACTATGTTTGTCACCTCCCAATAACTTTTATTTATCATACTCTTGTATGTGAAGTCATTACTTCCCATAAGATCGATATGATCTCTTTGATTCTCTTTTTGTTTTCTTTATTTTATCATGACCCAAGTGAGGAAATCAAGCCCTTGACTCAACACTAATATTTATTATATAGCTCGCGGACTCGATTAGAAAGGATAAAGCTCACAAAGCAAAAGCTCACAACTAGATCATGCTAACTTTATTGTAATAGATCAAGATACTACCAAAAGGATCGAACTAAGTAAAAAGGTAAAGATAGGAGTGATGGTGATACGATACCGGGGTCACTCCCCCAAGCTTGGAAGTTGCCAAGGGGAGTGCCCATACCCATATGATTATGTCTCCTTCTTCGGGGTTGGTGATGGTGAAGTTGCAAGTAATGATGGGGGATCTTCATATATCGAGCGTAGGAGATCTTCCAGCTTGCGGATAATACCTTTGAGAGTAGCTATGTAATCCTTCAACAAAAGATTTTCACTTGTGAGATGCTTGTTGCGGATCTGAGCTAACTCAATCATCCTAAAAGCTTCTGGCTCAGTTGTGGTAAAGAGATTAGGAAGGGATTTAGAGGTGTCTTCTTTTCCCGCTGCCGGAGCCGGATCCTCCACCTCCATCTTGATCTTCTTCTCCTTGTGGATCTCCTCAGGTCCTTCTCTCTTCAGATCTATCTTCATTAGCCAAGCATCATTGCCTTCGTTGTTGGAGGAGGGAGACGACATGATGCCCAGCTTCTCAAACCCTAGCAGAAAACGGCTCGAAACGAAAACATAGGAATTCTGCGTGATACAGAGGTCAAAACCTTCGGGAGTATATATAATGAATTTTTCCCGAACAAAAGGAGTAACCCACAAGAAAACGGAGTCCAGGGGACACACGGGGTGCCCTTGAGGCCACCTCGTGTCTCTTCTGGACTGTGGTTTATTTTTCTATTTTTCTAAATATTCCAAAACAGAGAAAAATTGCCTTTAGAACTGTTTTGGAGTCGGTTTACTTACCGTATCACGTACCTCTTCCTTTTCGGAGGCTGAATCGTTCTGGAAAGTGTCCCTTATGTATTTCTCCGGGGTTATGGTTTCACTAATATTAGTTTCAACATTTATAGGATTACCTGAGATATAATGTTTGATCCTTTGACCATTCACCACCTTCGGATTTGTGCCTTTGAAGTTGTTGATTTTTATGGCACCATAACGATAGACCTCCTCGATAACGTAAGGTCCTTCCCACTTGGAGGGAAATTTTCCTGCAAAAAATCTTAAACGAGAGTTGAATAGCAAAACATAATCACCTACGTTAAACTCACGCTTTTGTATTATTTTATCATGCCATCTTTTCACTTTTTCTTTAAATAACTTGGCATTCTCGTAGGCTTGGGTTCTCCATTCATCGAGACAGCTAATATCAGATAGCCTCTTTTCACCGGCAAGTTTGAAATCATAATTGAGGTCTTTGATAGCCCAATATGCCTTATGTTCTAGCTCAAGAGGTAAGTGACAAGCTTTTCCATATACCATCTTATATGGAGACATACCCATAGGGTTTTTGTATGCAGTTCTATAGGCCCATAATGCATCATCTAGTTTCTTAGACCAATTCTTTCTAGACCTATTAACTTTCTTTTGCAAGATTAATTTCAACTCCCTATCACTTAGTTCTACCTGGCCACTAGTGTGTGGGTGATAAGGTGATGCAATTCTATGGTTGACATCATACTTAGCAAGCATCTTACGGAAAGCACCATGAATAAAGTCTGAACCACCATCAGTCATTAGATATCTAGGGACTCCAAACCTCAGAAATATAACTTCTTTAAGCATCTTAATAGAGGTGTTATGATCAGCACTACTAGTTGGAATAGCTTCTACCCACTTAGTAACGTAATCAACAACAACTAGGATATGTGTGTACCCATTACAAGCAGGAAAAGGTCCCATATAATCAAAGCCCCAAACATCAAATGGTTCAATAACAAGTGAATAATTCATAGGCATTTCTTGACGTCTACTAATATTGCCAATTCTTTGACATTCATTACATGATAAGAGAAACTTACGGGCATCCTTGAAGAGAGTAGGCCAATAAAAACCGGATTGCAATACCTTGTGTGCAGTTCTGTCTCCCGCATGGTGTCCTCCATAAGCTTCGGAGTGGCACTTGCGTAAGATTTGTTCCTGTTCATGCTCAGGCACACAACGTCTAATAATACCATCTACTCCTTCTTTATAAAGATGTGGGTCATCCCAAAAGTAATGTCTCAAGTCATAGAAGAACTTCTTATTTTGCTGGTATGTGAAGCTAGGAGGTATAAACTTAGCAACAATGTAATTAGCATAATCATCATACCAGGGGGCAATACGAGAAGTACTTATGACAGCTAGTTGTTCATCAGGAAAGCTATCATCAATAGGTTGTGGGTCATCATGTATATTCTCTAACCTAGACAAGTTATCTGCTACGGGGTTCTCAGCTCCCTTTCTATCAATAATATGCAAGTCAAATTCTTGCAGCAAGAGGACCCATCTAATAAGTCTAGGTTTAGCATCTTTCTTTTCCATAAGGTATTTGATAGCAGCATGATCAGTGTGAATAGTTACTTTAGAATCAACGATGTAAGATCTAAACTTATCACAAGCAAACACAACTGCTAAAAATTCTTTTTCAGTGGTAGCATAATTCCTTTGGGCACTATCTAGAGTTTTGCTAGCATACTGGATAACATTCAATTTCTTATCAACCTTTGCCCTAGAACAGCTCCTACAACATAATCACTAGCATCGCACATAATCTGAAAGGGTAAATTCCAGTCAGGAGGCTAGACAATAGGTGCACAGATCAATGCTTTCTTAAGTATTTCAAATTCTTCTAGACAATCATCATCAAAGAAAAAAGGAATATCTTTCCATAAAAGATTAGTCAGAGGCCTAGAGATTTTGGAGAAGTCCTTAATGAACCTCCTATAAAATCCGGCATGACCAAAGAAACTTCGTATACCTTTGATATCCTTAGGGAATGGCATCTTTTCAATAGCATCCACTTTAGCTTTGTCAACTTCAATACCTCTTTCAGAAATTTTATGTCCCAAGACAATGCCTTCATTAACCATAAAGTGGCACTTTTCCCAATTCAAGACAAGGTTAGTGTCTTCACATCTCTGCAAAACTCGATCAAGGTTGCTTAAGCAATCATCAAAAGAGGTTCCATAAACGGAGAAATCATCCATGAAAACCTCAACAATCTTTTCACAAAAGTCAGAGAATATAGCCATCATGCATCTTTGAAAGGTAGGAGGTGCATTACATAAACCAAAAGGCATACGTTTATAAGCAAAGGTACCGAAAGGACAAGTAAAGGTGGTCTTTTCTTGATCCCCCTTTGACACAGGTATTTGAGAGAAACCAGAATAACCGTCTAGAAAGCAGAAATGAGTATGTTTGGATAATCTTTCAAGCATTTGATCAATAAATGGCAAGGGGTAATGATCTTTCTTAGTAGCTTTGTTTAACTTACAGAAATCAATTACCATCCTATAACCTGTAACTATTCTTTGCGGGATCAATTCATCTTTATCATTAGGGACAACAGTCATACCTCCTTTCTTAGGAACACAATGGACATGACTTACCCACTGGCTATCAGCAATGGGATAGATAATACCTGCCTCTAGAATATTTAGAATTTTCTTCCTTACCACTTCTTTCATCTTAGGATTTACTGTCGCTGATGATCAATAACTGGTTTAGCATTTTCTTCCAATTTTATCTTGTGTTGACATATAGTGGGACTAATGCCCTTAAGATCATCCAGAGTATATCCAATAGCAGCTCGGTGCTTCTTCAGAATTTTCAATAATCTTTCTTCTTCATGCTATGAAAGGTTAGCACTAATAATAACAGGATATATCTTCTTTTCATCAAGATAAACATACTTAAGATTATCAGGCAAAGGTTTAAGTTCAAACACGAGATCACCGTTGGGTGGAGGAGGATCCCCTAGGATTTCAATAGGTAAATTGTTTTTCAATATGGATCCCTGTGTAAGGAATATTTCATCCATCTCCCTTCTTTCATTCATTTGCATATCATTTTCATGGTCTAGTAAGTATTGTTCTAAAGGATCATTAGGTGGCACAACAATAGAAGCAAGACCAATAAGTTCATCCTTACTGGGTGGTGCCTTTTCAAGGGGTTGTTTACGGAATTTAGCAAAATTAAAATCATGAGACATATCCCCTAATCCGACAGTGACAATATCTTTCACACAGTCTATCTTGGCATTAACGGTGTTCAAAAAGGGTCTGCCAAATATAATGGGGCAAAAAGCATCTTGTGGGGAACTAAGAACAAGGAAATCAGCAGGGTATTTAACCTTCCCACATAAGACTTCAATGTCTCTAACAATCCCAACTGGTGAAATAGTATCTCTATTAGCAACTTAATAGTGACATCAATCCCTTCTAACTCAATAGGTGCAATATCATGCATAATTTCATTATACAAGTCAAGAGGGATAATGCTCGCACTAGCGCCTACGTCGCATAAACCATGATAGCAATGATCTCCTATCTTGACAGAGATAACAGGAAAGCCTACGATAGGCTTATGTTTATTCCTAGCATTGGGTTTGGCTATCCTAGCAGACTCTTCTTGGAGATAAATAACATGTCCATCTAAATCTTCTACCAAGAGATATTTAACCATAGCAACACTAGGTTCATCTTTAATTTTCTCAGAGGGTGTAGGTGTTCTAGTATTACTCTTATGGACTACAGCTGAAGCTTGAGCGTGATCCTTTATTCTAACAGGGAAAGGTGGTTTCTCAATATAAGCAGTAGGTATAACAGGATCAACATTATAAGTGATAGTCTTTTCTTCAACTTTAATAGGTTCAACTACTTTTACTTCAATAGGGGGATCATATTTAAACCACTTCTCCTTGGGGACATCAACATGAGTAGCAAAAGATTCATAGAAAGAAGCTTCTATCTCAGAGTCAAGTCCATATTTAGTGTTAAACTCACGGAAAACATCGGTATCCATAAAAGTTTAACACAATCAAACTTAGGGGTCATACCCGACTCCTTACCTTCGTCGAGATCCCAATATTCGGAGTTGCGTTTAATTATTTCCAATAAATACCATTTGAAGTCAATAGTCTTTATCATATAAGAGCCAGAACAAGAAGTATCGAGCATGGAGCGATTATTATGAGAAAGCCGAGCATAAATTTTTTGAATGATCATTTCTCTTGAGAGCTCATGATTGGGGCATGAATATAACGTTGACTTAAGCCTCCCCCAAGCTTGAGCGATGCTTTCTCCTTCGCGAGGCCAGGAATTATAAATATAATTACGATCACGATGAACCTGGTGCATAGGGTAGAACTTCTGATGAAATTCCAACTTCAGACGATTATAGTTCCATGATCCCATATCATCGCATAGCCTAAACCATGTCAATCCTCGGTCATACCTGCAAGCTTAAACAATCCACAAACTTCATCCACATAGATTAGATGTAAATCGGGGTGAAGTGTTCCGTCTCCTGTATAAGGATTTTCAAGCAGTTTCTCTATCATACCCGAAGGAATCTCAAAGCAAACATTTTCAATAGGTGCGGTAGGTTGAGGAGCAACTCTTTGCTCTTCTGCTCGGGGTGAAGATACCCCGAACAAGCCCCTCAAAGGATTTTGAGCTATAGTAACAGGTGACAATAAATCTCAGCACACTATATAAATTTTTCCTTACCAAATTCCACTTACCAAAGGCGCTTCACTCCCCGGAAATGGCGTCAGAAAAGAGTCTTGATGACCCACAAGTGTAGGGGGTCTATCATAGTCCTTTCGATAAGTAAGAGGGTCGAACCCAACGAGGAGCGGAAGGAAATGATAGGCAGTTTTCAGTAAGGTATTATCTGCAAGCACTTAAATTATAGGTTACAGATAGTTTTGTGATAAGATAATTGGTAGCAAGTGACAAACGGTAAAAGTAAATAAGGTGCAGCAAGGTGGCCCAATCCTTTTTGTAGCAAAGGACAAGCCTGGACAAACTCTTATGCAAGGTAAAGCGCTCCCGAGGACATATGGGAATTATCGCCAAGCTAGTTTTCATCACGATCATCTGATTCACGTTCGGTACTTTGATAATTTTGTATGTGGGTGGACCGGTGCTTGGGTGCTACCTTTACTTGGACAAGACTCCCACTTATGATTAACCTCTAATGCAAGCATCCGCAACTACAAAAGAAGTATTAAGGTAAACCTAACCATAGCCTGAAACATATGGATCCAAATCAGCCCCTTACGAAGCAACGCATAAACTAGGGTTTAAGCTTCTGTCACTCTAGCAACCCATCATCTACTTATTATTTCCAATGCCTTCCTCTAGGACCAAATAATGGTGAAGTGTCATGTAGTCGACGTTCACATGACACCACTAGAGGAGAGACAACATACATCTCATCAAAATATCGAACGAAGACCAAATTCACATGACTACTAATAGCAAGACTTCTCCCATGTCCTCAGTAACAAAAGTAACTACTCACAAGACATAATATTTTTCATGATCAGAGGTGTATTAATATGCATAATGGATCTGAACATATGATCTTCCACCAAATAAACCAACTAGCATCAACTACAAGGAGTAATCAACACTACTAGCAACCCACAGGTACCAATCTGAGGTTTGGGTACAAAGATTGGATACAAGAGATGAACTAGGGTTTGAGAGGAGATGGTGCTGGTGAAGATGTTGATGAAGATAACCCTCCCCAAGATGGGAGAGTTGTTGGTGATGACGGCGGTCACGATTTCCCCCTCCCGGAGGGAAGTATCCCCGGCAGAACAGCTCTGCTGGTACCCTAGATTGGTTTCCGCCTCGAGACGGCGGCGGCTGGTCCCGAAAGCCTCCTCCTGATTTTTTTCAGGTCAAAACGCTTCATATAGGAGAAGATGGGCACTTGGGGCCCACCGGCTGGCCCTCGAGGCAGGGGGCGCGCCCACACCCTCGAGGCCAGCCAGTGGCCCCTCTCATGGGTTTCTTCCACCAGATATTTTTTATATTTTCTAAAAAAAATGTTCTGTGAAGTTTCGGGGCTTTTGGAGTTGTGTAGAATAGGTTTCCAGAGTTTGCTCCTTTTCCAGCCCAGAGTTCCAGCTGCCGGCATTCCCCCTTCTTCATGTAAACCTTGCAAAATAAGAGGGAAAAGGCATAAGTATTGTGACAAAACATGTATGAACAGCCCATAATGCAACAAATATCAACTTATAAGCATGATGCAAAATGGACGTATCAAGGCACGGGGAGGAGGGGTCGGAAGACACCCTATGGCTCTGAGGCCCAGCAACAAGGGGACATGGCTCGAACCACTATCTCTTTTGCTATTCCCGTGTCGACTGACCGTCCCTCCGCGTCGACTGTTCCAGTTGCTGACCCTGCGACTGCCCCGATTGCTCCACCGTCCGTGCTTTTCGCTACCCACCATGTCCCGGAGGACTCCGTGAGTGCGGCCAAGGAGGTCGTTCGACAGGTGGGGTTGATGATGGAGCAGACGAAGGCGGCGTATGAGGCTAGCATGGCTACCTATAATGCTAGTTCGGCTCTTCGAACCAATGTCCAGGTTTGTATTTTCTGACTGACTTGTTGTGCTGAGGTCTTCATTCTGAAAACTGCCACTTTGTTCGTAAGATGATGTTACTGCTTTGTTCGTAAGATGATGTTACACCCACTGGGTGTTCCTGATCTCCTTGTAGCTTAGCTCTTGCAATCCAATCGGCCTTTCTGAGTCGATCGGATCGGTGGGGGCACGCTGAGTGCACCCACTGGGTGTAGTCCCTGAGGCCATCGTCGACTGACGTCAGTCGGCCGTGGTCTTAGAATTTGTCTTGTTTACTTGTTTCGAACTCTTCTCACTCGTGCAGGACAGATCTGGTCGAGTGAGAACCGGTGGGGGCACGCTTAGTGCACCCACTAGGTGTAGTCCCCGAGGCCGTGGTCGACTGCTGGTAGTCGGCCATGGTCTAAGAACGAAATGCACCTCTTTTTTTAAGCTCGGACAGGACTGATCCGGCCGAGTGAGAACCAGTAGGGTACGCTTAGTGCACCCACTAGGTGTAGTCCCCGAGACTACTGCTGAGTATTTGGCTCGACTGTAGTCTTAAAATTTTGTCTTCTTTTGTTGGCCGTAGAAATCTTGCGAGTTTGGAGCCAAATTCGCGGATCTTGAGAAGAAGCAGGCCTGACTCAATCTTGACCTGGAGCTGGCCAGGGAGCATTTGAAGAAAACCCAGGACGAAGCGTCTGGTAATAAAAGTGTAAAGCTTGTCGACTGAATTCCAGTGAATGTGCCATGTGCATCCTTATGTTCATCTGTCTAGTAATGTCCCTTGTAGATCAAATGAAAGCAGCTCTAGTGCAGAAGGACCTTGACCTGGCAGCAGCGCAGTAGAGGGCGCAAGAAAAAACTGAACTCGCAGAACAGAAGCTGGCTTCGGTCGGCAAGCTTGAAGAAGTGATCGCCCGACTGAAGGACTCTCTTGGTGAGGCCAACAAGGAGGTGACTCGACTGAAGAGGGCCAATCTCGCTCTGGACGAGAAGGTAGGGGGCCTTTTCTAGAAGAAGAACGGGTTGGAAGCTTATCTGGGTGATCTCACGAAGAAGTGGTATCTCATGCTTGAAGATATGTTCCTTTTGTCCGACTGAATCAAGGCGGTCGACTCATATCCTGCTCGCTAACTCATCGCGTTTTCGCCTATGTAGAATTATGTCATAACTTCGAGGAGGAGACTGGTCGAGTCGAGCCGGGTCTGGACCCCGCCAACTCTCTTGTAAAGGACGAAGTGGCGATGAACGTCTTGCGACTAGAGTCCTGCCTCACCAGCGCCACAGGCTACCTCTCTCAACTGAAGGCAGTGTGTCTCGGATCGACGCTGCACTCTGGAGGGGGACGGTGCAAGAGAATGACCTCGAGTCCCTGATGGCTCGACTTAATGAGATCCCCAGTCGAGTGCAGGAGTGGAAGAAATCATCTGCCCGTTGTGGTGCTGACGTGGCATTGTCTCTGGTCCATGTGCACTGCAAGGAGGTGAAGGAGGAGAGGTTGGTTGCGCTCAAGGTTGCCAACACGAAGAAGCTCCAGTTTCAGTCGTTCATGGAGACTTTCATGGAAGGTGCTACCCGTATTGCTGACGGGGTCAACTTGGAAGAGTACGTCGCGCCTGCAAGTCCTCCTCCCCCTGAGGAGTGAACAAACTTTAATACTCTGATTCAATTTTCCTCGGAGTGATTTTGTAACCGTTTAAAACTTTAGCGGGTCTGATGCCCGAGTACTTCTGCCCGAACCTTGCGGGGCTTTATCTGCACTTGATTCCCTTTTAGGACGTGTTTGCTTTACTTCCGATTCCTTTTGATCTCTTTTGAACTTTGAGTCGGCATTGTGTTTGTGGCGCAGCTCGGAGGGTCGAGCCACGTTGTACTTGTGGCGTAGCTCGGAGGACTGAGCCACATTCTATTTGTGGCGAAGCTCGGAGCATTGAACCACATTATACTTGTGGCGTAGCCGGAGGACTAAGCTGCATTGTAATTGTGGCGTAGCTCGGAGGACCGAGCCACATTATACTTGTGGCGTAGCTCGGAGGACGGATCCACGTTATACTTGTGGCGTAGCTTGGAGGACTAGGCCACTTTGTACTTGTGGCGTAGCTCGGAGGACTGAGCCACATTATACTTGTGGTGTA
>LR738715.1:271192088-271212216 GCA_902687465.1 Secale cereale
GATTCGCGGACTCGGAGTGGTTTTTTGTAACTTAGGCGATTACGGGGTCATAGCTAAGCCCCCGAGTGAGAGGGTTGCTCTTCACTCGGAGTGGTTTTTCGTAACTTAGGCGAATCGGATTCGCGGCTAAGCCTCCGAGTGAGAGGGTTGCTCTTCACTCGGAGTGGTTTTTGTAACTTAGGCGAATCGGATTCGCGGCTAAGCACCCACTAGGAGATTTGAGAACATGCATCTTTGTAACAGCAATCATTAAGGAATTGTTGCAAACTTGTCTTTGAAAAAACAAATTGGAAGGTTCTTAGTACAACTCGACTCGTCGAGTGCTTCAAGTGTAGAAGCGGCGGAGCAGATCCGCGTTCCACGAACGAGGCTCATCTTTCTTCTTGGCCACGTTGTAGATGTGGTACGCCCCATTGTGTAGTACCTTGGTGACGATGAAGGGGCCTTCCCAGGCCGGGGCAAGCTTATGCGGTCGCTTCTGACATACTCGGAGAACCAGGTCTCCTTCCTGGAATGTCCGGCTTCGGACATTGCGGGGCGTGGAATCGACGCAAGTCTTGTTGGTAAATGGTCGAGCGGATCAGGGCCATCTCGCGTTCTTCCTCTAGGAGGTCGACTGCATCTTGACAGGCCTGATCTGCTTCCGCTTCGGAGAAGAGTTCCACTCGAGGGGCATTGTGCAACAAATCGCTTGGCAACACGTCCTCAGCACCATAGAGCATGAAGAAGGGGGTACGGTCAGTCGACCAGTCGGAGTTGTCCTCAACCCCCATAAGACAGACAGTAGTTCAGTCACCCAAGCTCCAGCGGCGTGCTTGAGGTCGCGCATAAGCCACGGATTCAGGCCTTGAAGGATCAGGGCATTAGCTCTTTCTGCTTGTCCATTCGACTGCGAATGCGCTACGAATGCGTTGTCGACCCGAGTACCTTGGGAGGAACAGAATGTTCTGAATTCGTCCGAGTCAAAGTTGGAGCAGTTATCCATGATGATGCTGTGGGGGACTCCATATCTGAATATCAATTCTCTGATGAAGCTGATGGTGGTGCTTGAGCCGAGGTTCTTGATGGGCTTGGCTTCGATCCATTTAGTGAACTTGTCGACTGCCACGAGCAAGTGAGTGAATCCGCTCCTGCCAGTTTTGAAGGGACCGACCATGTCCAACCCCCAAACGGCAAATGGCCAAACCAACAAGATGGTCTTCAAGGCAGATGCATGATTGTGAGACATGTTGGAGTAGAACTGGCAGCCTTCACACTTGTCTACGATATCCTTTGCCATCTCACTCGCTCGAGGCCAGTAGAATCTAGCTCGGTATGCCTTGGCCACGATAGTCCGAGAGGAAGCGTGGTGGCCACAAGTTCCCGAGTGAATCTCATTTAGAATCATTCGACCTTCTTCAGAGGTGATGCAGCGCTGATGTGACGCCCGAAGACCGACGTCCCAGAAGATTCCAGAAGATTCCAGAAGATTCCAGATGTTCCGGGTTCTCCCGTGTGTTCTTTGTGCTTGTGTTATTATTTTTTTGCATTGCATCATGTCATCATGCCATCATGTCATATGTTTTTGCATCTCAACCTAAATAAATCGTGTGGACCTTCGGTCCATTGAAATCGAGGGAAGAATTTTCTTCTCTTTAAAACATATCCTCCCAATATTTAGGGAGCTATATTAATAAATATTCCATTGCTTCGGAATAACCCAACACACTTGCATGTATTTCCCCATGCCTTTTCTTCTCATTTCCTGGCCGTCTAACCTCCCTATATTTTCTTTTCCCATGTTTCGAGGTTCCTCCAAAACCCCCCCAACTATTTTATTAAATTCCTTACATTTTTGCGAGTCCGGGAATAATAGCCTCTTGCCCAAGTTCTACCCATAACCCTTCCTTTCTCCTCCTTTTTCTTCTTTGTCTTTTTCTATTTTTTTGGAGAAAACAAAAGGAAGGAGTCCAGCCTTTTGGCCCATCAGGCAATCAGCCTCCAGGGCCTCACAGCAGCCGCAGTGGGCTTCTCCTTCTCCCTGCAGTCCTTCTGGCCCGAGGCCCATTTTTTCCCACTAACCCTAGCGCGACCCTCTCCTCTCTCCCGATCCTCCCTCCGTTCCTTCTAGCGCCGCCAGAGGCCTCGAGCCTCGATCTCGTCCCCTCTGCCCCCGTTTCCCTCGCTCGCCTCCCTCTCCCCTCGAACATCTCCAGCTCGCCCCCTCATCCCTCGCGCGCCCCTCACCCCCTTCGTCGCGCCCTCGTCGAGGCCCCTCAAGCAGCGCCTGCGGGCCTCCTCCCTCCCCGCGCGGAGCCTTGACTCTCCAGCGGCCAGGAGTCCCGAGCCCCGGCGCCCCCGAGCCCTCCTCTCCAGTGCCGAGCTGCTGCCGTCCGCTGCAAGGGCGCCGCCCCTGCTGCCTTCATCCCCCGCGCGGAGCCGTGACCACGTCCTCGCCGCGGCCAGGCCCCGCATCGCCAGCGACCCCAGCCGGAGCCACCGCGCCAGAGCCCTCTTCGCCGCGGTTCCTCCTCTGCCCGCCATCGTCCTCCCTCGGCCAGAGGCGGCCAAGGCCATCGCCTCCAGCGGTCAAGGCCATCGCCTCCATCTTCTGCAGCGCAGGTGCAGCCGCGACCTGCCTCCAACCTTGCTGTCTCCAGCAAGGCCCGCGCCGTGGCCAACCTCCTCCTCGCCATGGTCGCCTGCACCTCGACCAGCCGGAGCTACCCCGCGAGCCGCCCCGCCGCCTTCTGCTGCTTCTCCGGCAGCCTCGTGCCTGCCATGGACGTCCTTGCTGCTGCCTTGGCCTCGTCGCCCCTTGTGTTGCCGTGACCGAGACCTGCACTGTCTTTATTTTTTTTGTGTTGCTTTGTGCTGATGAAGTTGCCAAGGAACCGTGTACGACTACCCGACGAGGCGGCAAGACCCGTAACCGGACCGTCAAGCACCGTTGTCGTGGATTACGCCAAGTACCTCGTCGACAAGTACCACTACCGTCGACAAGTTCGGAGACCACAAGTACCACTACGAACGCCGACGCGACAAGTACCTCTTCGGAAACGGAAACGCCTATGTGAACGACTACCGTCGCCCCGTGTACGTCTACGAACGTGTTCCTCGACTCACGAGAACGTCTACTTCCACTACTTCCTCTCCGACCGCGAGTACCACTACATCCACTACGAACTCAAACCGCCACGAAACGAGTGTTTCGAAGGTATAACCCGAGACGTGACCCGTGTGAATGCTTGTGGTTGTATGAGATGTTGCCCTTGTGTGCTTCGTGGCCGTTTCGTCCGTTGGTCATGTTCCTCGGTTGCCTCGTCGCCGACCCGTGGGAACCCGGCAACGGGATCACCCCACCTTTCATCTCGTTCGACTCGTTCACTCCACCTTTTGCTTTTGCACCGGTCTCTCAACGAGAAACCGGAACTGAGATGTTGCGTTGCATCACTTTCGGATCGTTGCCGTGCCACCCGTTCCTTCCACCACGGTGACAATACTTCATATCTTCATCATGTCCACTTTTAATAAAAGTTGCTAAACTTGATCATGTCATCCGCATCATTTAACAACATTAAATGTGTGAATTGTTGTTGCTTTAATAATTACTAAACATGCTCATGGGGATTTTTCCGGAATTGTTGTTGTTATTTCCGGCCTCATTTAAAATGCCTAAATAGTTAGTTTATTTATGCTTCACCTCTTGCCATGTTAACCAACATTTAATCTTGTCTTGTAAATAACGAGAGTCAATTAAATAATTAAATGTGGTGTTTCGTCAATATGCAACTCGTTGCATATTGAGCTCCACTTAACTTGTAGTATTGTTTGTGCACTTTGCCATGCCATGCATAATTAAACCGGACATGCATCATGCTCGCTTGTGCATCGTATGCCATGCTTATGCTTGCGTGTTTACCGTGTTGTTTCTTTCTTTCCGGTTGCTTCTCTTGTTAGCTTCGGTTTCGTTCCGGAGTTGTGAGGATTCGCTCGACTGTTGCTCCGTCTTCTTCATGGATCCGTTCTTCTCCCTTGTGGATTCCCAGGCAAGATGATCATACCCTTGGATACCTTTACTACCATTGCCATGCTTAGTTGTCTCGATGCTATCGTTACATGTCGCGCTACCCATCTTGTATGTCAGCCTCTCCTTGTTGCCATGAAACCTCTAACCTTTGACACCTTCCTAGCAAAACCACTGTTTGGCTATGTTACTCGCTTGCTCAGCCCCTCTTATAGCGTTGTTAGTTGCAGGTGAAGATGAAGTTCGTTCCAGGTGGGAACTTGTTGTTGGAATATCACAATATCTATAATTATTTTTAACACACCTATATACTGGGCATGGGTGGAAGGCTTGGCCTTTTGCTCGGTGTTTTGTTCCACTCATGCCACCTTAGGCGCCGATAAACCGGCATTATGTTCCTTGATTTTGCGTTCCTTACACGATGGGTGGATGGGGACCCCTTGACAGTTCGACTTTGAATAAAACTCCTCCAGCAAGGCCCAACATTGGTTTTAATTTGCCTCATAATAACAACTTAATTAATTAATTAAATTTGCATAGGGGGTCGCACCCTCGGGTTCTTAATTCTACATAGCAGGGGGGCAGTGCTGATGGTGTTGGTCCCAAACTAGAGCCACTTGCGGTACCACCCAGTTATCTGGGGTCTTCGATTACTGTACGTAGCGCTCATCCGGACGTGGCCTGAGACGAGATGCGTGCGGCTACCATCAGGGTGTCGGCACGCCGGGAGGTATTGCTGGACTTGTTTTACCATTGTCGAAATGACTTGTGCTACCGGGATGCCGAGCTTGATCGGATTTTCCCTAAGATAAGGAGTGATGATATTATATTTATCACTTCAGCTAATCGTGAGAGCTTGTGATGGGCTAAGTTGGGACACCCCTGCAGGGTTATGATCTTTCGAAAGCCGTGCCCGCGGTTATGTGGCAGATTGGAATTTGTTAATGTTCGGTTGTAGAAAACTTGACAGAGGATCCGAAGTAAAACACACAACTGTGTGAGTAACCGTGACTGTCTCTTTTCACTTTGAGAAGAGAACACGGTGGGGTTATGTTTGACTCGTATGTAGTTTAGGATCTTTAGCGATCACTACTTTTGCGACCGTTTGCGTAGATGCTCATCTTATTCTGGTACTCGTAAGTTAGCCACCATATTATGCTTAGCCGCTGCTGCAACCTCACCACTTAACCTCTTCCTACCCACAAAGCTTTGCTGGTCTTGATACCCATGGTTATGGGATTGCTGAGTCCTCGTGGCTCACAGATACTACAACACCAGATGTAGGTTCAACCGAGAATGATGCAGGAGCTGGTTCAAGTACTTCACCTGGAGCTCGATGAAGAGTTGGCCGTTTGCTTGTGACGTTTTCGACGATCAGTAGTGGTTCTTCTACTAGGATTAGATCCTGACCTGTGGCTTTATGTTGTTTTGGTATCTTGCTTTTGGATCTTACCCTTAGATGGGCTGTGATGTTTTGAATGATGTCTTGCTTATGTAATGTATTGTGTGAAGTGGCGAGTGTAAGCCAACTATCTTCTTTTGCAATTTAATCCCTCTTTTACATGAGTCGTGCAAAGATACCAAACTTGAGATCATTCTAGGATGGGCTTATACCTTTAAGTCGTGCCTCGACACGTAGGAGGTATAGTCCCATCCTGGGCATTACAAGTTGGTATCAGAGCCTTCTCCGACCTAGAAGCCCCCACTGATTGATCGAATCATTGACGGTTGAGTCTAGGCACACACTTGAAAATGTTTTGAGTTCTATACATATCAGAGAGTAGGATTTCTTTTGCTCCTCATCTCTTTTCACTCTGGTGAGGACTCCTGACGATTACTCTTGCCTCTTCTACTTTCAAAATTGCACCAATTTTTTTTCTAGGATCTCGTGAGTATTGTTTGGATTGTTCCGATGTCTTTGTGATGAGAACATTGTTCTCGATGCCTCCTGTCATTAGGGGTTGTGGCAGTGTCCCGGGGAGTTGAGCTCCGAGGTGTTGTCGTCACAAATCCATCGCAGCATTACTAGAATACTTAAGACGGCCGACATCGAAAACTCTCCTATGCGGTTAGTGGCAAGATAACCCCGACATCACCCAGTACTGGGGAGGTAGTTCGGGAGTATTGCCATAGCTTGTATAGTAGATGCGTTTCGAAGGTCCGAGGTAAACGGTTTCCGAGAAAGACTGGTTATGTGTTGAAGGATGGATACAGCTGGATGTAGGATTAGAGTTGAGTGCGCGGTGCTTCCCCTGTATCCCCAACACCTGATTACATAACTAGAAACTTTCGGAAATTAATAGGTGGGTTCATCTAGTAGTTCTAGGCATTCTTCCAACGGATGCATGATTTGAAGTTCGGGGTTCTACATTGAGTGAAGTGGTTTATGGACTTGTTCTGATCGGGAGTTGCATCTTAAAGGGTCCTTGGCTATGCTGATCCGGGGATTGCAAAACCCTTTTGTAACACGTTCCATGAGCTTTCAGCACGAAGATGTCGAACGAAGCTTCTATCTTGTATTTGTTCTATCTGATCCTTGTTCCTTTTTTATTTACTTTTTGTTCTTCCAAGTGGCTTCTCGTCAAGTTGATGTACCTGCGGAATTCATTCGTTCAATTCTCTGTTCGGATGATATTGTGAAGATCATGTTGCATATCTATCCTTTGTTCTTGTTTTGATTCTGGTATTCGAGTTGCTTCGATGTCAAATGTTGATTCCATACCTTTCCTAATCGGTGTTCTCATATTTCTATGGGAGCGCTAGTCCTTCTTAATCATCAAGATCTTCATGTTAATCCTTTTCAACCGACGTGCCTTCGCTTCAAGTTATTCCATACGGACGCCGTTGAGAAATCTGACGATTTGTCTGTTTCATTCATCCCAAGTTGTCTTTATTTTCCCCACCCTCCCACCCTTCTTCTTCTCGGAGCAAGGAATTCTCAAATGAAATATCCATTTTATTCATGTGATATTTCCTCATTCTTTTCCTTCAATGTTCTTATCCGGTGCCTTATCGTGAAGATGCTCAAGAGCATCAAGTTCATCATTCTTTTGTTCTCAAATTCTGCCGGTGGATGTAATTCAAGATTTCGGTGTTGATCTTATCATTTTCCTCTTTTCACAATGCTTTCTTATTTTGATGCACCAATTAATCATTCTCCTCTTGTTATTCATATCCGGAGTGCTGAAGATTCATAATTCCATTCTTAATCATGTCAAGCTATTTTGAGCATTGTCTTCTTATTCAAGCCATTTAATTCAACCGGTGCAATATCTCTTAAGCAATCTTTTCCAACGGTGATTTCTTTGAGTGGGCCCTAACCCACAGGTCTTTTTCCAGGATCTTACCTGACTCTTCTATTTTTCCGGAGTTATACTCAAATTCTTTTCAAAGTGTGACGTAAGAATGATTCCCATCAGTCACATGCCTTCTCCAAGATCGCTTTCAAATTCTTGTTCATCATTGTTTCAACCTTTTTTTTAATTATTCATTCCGGAGTGCTCAACAATCCTTCATGGCATTTCTCGTCTTCATTCTCAACATTTGAAGATCGGAGAAGTGTTTCTCTTAAATCTTGGCCCGTTCTCTTCAAGATTCGTGGTTCTAGCTTCTTGCCATCCTCATTACTGTTTCGATTGTGAGGAATTCTTTTTATACCCGTCCGAAGCATTTCATGAATTCTTTTCTTTGTGATCCTCCGAAGGCCATCATTTCAGAAGACTTCTTCGTTCTCTGTTTGCAACTTCGTCCTCCAAATATTCTTCATTGATGTCTCTTCATTCGTCTCCCTATTCTTACAGTGGTTCTTTCAAGTTTACTCTTCCTTGTTATCGTATCAATTAAATTGTTCTTTTCACAATCCTACCGGTGGTTCGTCGAAGATTTACCAAAGTTCGTGCGAGATCTCTCTTTAATTCTTTCCTATGAGAATAAGTAGTATGCCAAATCCTTGGGTTGTCATCAATTTAAATTGGTGAAGGAGATGCATGACATAATTCTTATTCTTATTTTTTCCTCGAAGTGATTAATCTCTTTCTTCAGAGCTTGTTCATCATATCATATCCTTGGTTCTAAGTTGTTCATCTTGTTTTCCGGAGCTCCAAGTTATTTCAATTATCATTTCAAAGCTCCATATAATTCATCGCAGGCCTTGAATCTTATTCTTTTCATCTTCCACTTCTCATGCTTTCATTACCGGAGTTCTCATGGTGGTTCATCATCATTTAATTCATCCTCGTAGTTTTCATCAGGATTCTTGTTGGAGCTCAAGCATTCTTCATCATGCTTTCAAATTGCAATTCTTTCTACCTTATCTTTTCAGATGGTGTTATGTCATTCTTGACAATTCCTTCATGTTTCATGATTCACGAGTTATCAAGAGTGAGATATTTAAAACCATCATTTCTTTTTCTTAGGAGATCCTTTCAACCCCTCATTGTATCTCTTGGAGTTATCTTGGGTTATATTTCACCTAAAAGCTTTCCCTAAGGATTGTTGCTATTATGGTGCTTATAAATGACCCAAGTTCTTCATTTATCATTCCGGCGAAATAAGTTTTTCATCTCCTTGTTGATCTCAATCCAATTAAATGTTTTCGTCAGTGGCTGGTTGTCACCTCATAATTTTGAGATGTTTTTCATAAGACCACATCAAGCTTATTCTTTCGTTGTTGAATTTCCAACAACTCCGTTCAACCCTTCTTCGTAAGGATGCTCTTTCAAATTCAATTTTGGGAGAAGTTGTCTTTTTCTTCTCCGTTCTTTCTTTCCAACGATCTAGCATATATTCTTTCATTTCGGAGGCTTGGTGATATTGCTCTCTTTAACCATCATCTCGTTTTATCGAGATCTTGTTCTTTTCCTTGCTTATCATTTAACTGGAATGTTGTCACCTACATTCTAGTTCCCTCATCTTATCTAGTTTTGCCTATCTTTTAACCAGAGTGCTGTCTGAATCCTTCTTACCCTTGTGCATTCTTTTAATTGTTTCGGTGGCAATGTGTTGTTGTTTTCATCAAGTATCATTCCAACTTGGCAAGTTCATGCTCAATTCCTTCCATTTTCAGACGTAGTGCTGTCCAAATTCTGTCATTCTTTTCCTTGGCTATACCATTGCGGTTTCATATTCTTTTGGTTCGTAAGCTCTTGTTTCATGTCTTTCAACCTACAAGGTTCTCATAGTGCTCCTTGTTCCTCTTTTCTAACGGAGTGTTTCATCTTCGTTCATCTCTGTTGTATTCTTTCCTTCAATTCGTTCAACCTCTCAAAGTTCTTTGGTTTCACTCGTCTGTCAAAGAAGCAACTTTGTTTTACCTCTTCTTTTCGTTTCTACCCGGTGCTATCTCTAGGATCTCGGGTGGAGATCCTCTGTTAGTGTGGGAGAGTTGTGACGCCCGAAGACCGACGTCCCAGAAGATTCCAGAAGATTCCAGAAGATTCCAGATGTTCCGGGTTCTCCCGTGTGTTCTTTGTGCTTGTGTTATTATTTTTTTGCATTGCATCATGTCATCATGCCATCATGTCATATGTTTTTGCATCTCAACCTAAATAAATTGTGTGGACCTTCGGTCCATTGAAATCGAGGGAAGAATTTTCTTCTCTTTAAAACATATCCTCCCAATATTTAGGGAGCTATATTAATAAATATTCCATTGCTTCGGAATAACCCAACACACTTGCATGTATTTCCCCATGCCTTTTCTTCTCATTTCCTGGCCGTCTAACCTCCCTATATTTTCTTTTCCCATGTTTCGAGGTTCCTCCAAAACCCCCCCAACTATTTTATTAAATTCCTTACATTTTTGCGAGTCCGGGAATAATAGCCTCTTGCCCAAGTTCTACCCATAACCCTTCCTTTATCCTCCTTTTTCTTCTTTGTCTTTTTCTATTTTTTTGGAGAAAACAAAAGGAAGGAGTCCAGCCTTTTGGCCCATCAGGCAATCAGCCTCCAGGGCCTCACAGCAGCCGCAGTGGGCTTCTCCTCCTCCCTGCAGTCCTTCTGGCCCGAGGCCCATTTTTTCCCACTAACCCTAGCGCGACCCTCTCCTCTCTCCCGATCCTCCCTCCGTTCCTTCTAGCGCCGCCAGAGGCCTCGAGCCTCGATCTCGTCCCCTCTGCCCCCGTTTCCCTCGCTCGCCTCCCTCTCCCCTCGAACATCTCCAACTCGCCCCCTCATCCCTCGCGCGCCCCTCACCCCCCTTCGTCGCGCCCTCGTCGAGGCCCCTCAAGCAGCGCCTGCGGGCCTCCTCCCTCCCCGCGCGGAGCCTCGACTCTCCAGCGGCCAGGAGTCCCGAGCCCCGGCGCCCCCGAGCCCTCCTCTCCAGTGCCGAGCTGCTACCGTCCACTGCAAGGGCGCCGCCCCTGCTGCCTTCATCCCCCGCGCGGAGCCGTGACCACATCCTCGCCGCGGCCAGGCCCCGCATCGCCAGCGACCCCAGCCGGAGCCACCGCGCCAGAGCCCTCTTCGCCGCGGTTCCTCCTCTGCCCGCCATCGTCCTCCCTCGGCCAGAGGCGGCCAAGGCCATCGCCTCCAGCGGTCAAGGCCATCGCCTCCATCTTCTGCAGCGCAGGTGCAGCCGCGACCTGCCTCCAACCCTGCTGTCTCCAGCAAGGCCCGCGCCGTGGCCAACCTCCTCCTCGCCATGGTCGCCTGCACCTCGACCAGCCAGAGCTGCCCCGCGAGCCGCCCCGCCGCCTTCTGATCCTTCTCCGGCAGCTTCGTGCCTGCCATGGACGTCCTTGCTGCTGCCTTGGCCTCGTCGCCCCTTGTGTTGCCGTGACCGAGACCTGCACTGTGTTTATTTTTTTTGTGTTGCTTTGTGCTGATGAAGTTGCCAAGGAACCGTGTACGACTACCCGACGAGGCGGCAAGACCCATAACCGGACCGTCAAGAACCGATGTCGTGGATTACGCCAAGTACCTCGTCGACAAGTACCACTACCGTCGACAAGTTCGGAGACCACAAGTACCACTACGAACGCCGACGCGACAAGTACCTCTTCGGAAACGGAAACACCTACGTGAACGACTACCGTCGCCCCGTGTACGTCTACGAACGTGTTCCTCGACTAACGAGAACGTCTACTTCCACTACTTCCTCTCCGACCGCGAGTACCACTACTTCCACTACGAACTCGAACCGCCCCGAAACGAGTGTTTCGAAGGTATAACCCGAGACATGACCCGTGTGAATGCTTGTGGTTGTATGAGATGTTGCCCTTGTGTGCTTCGTGGCCGTTTCGTCCGTTGGTCATGTTCTTCGGTTGCCTCGTCGCCGACCCGTGGGAATCCGGCAACGGGATCACCCCACCTTTCATCTCGTTCGACTCGTTCACTCCACCTTTTGCTTGTGCACCGGTCTCTCAACGAGAAACCGGAACCGAGATGTTGCGTTGCATCACTTTCGGATCGTTGCCATGGCACCCGTTCCTTCCACCACGGTGACAATACTTCATATCTTCTTCACGTCCACTTTTAATAAAACTTGCTAAACTTGATCATGTCATCCGCATCATTTAACAACATTAAATGTGTGAATTGTTGTTGCTTTAATAATTACTAAACATGCTCATGGGGATTTTTCCGGAATTGTTGTTGTTATTTCCGGCCTCATTTAAAATGCCTAAATAGTTAGTTTATTTATGCTTCACCTCTTGCCATGTTAACCAACATTTAATCTTGTCTTGTAAATAACGAGAGTCAATTAAATAATTAAATGTGGTGTTTCGTCAATATGCAACTCGTTGCATATTGAGCTCCACTTAACTTGTAGTATTGTTTGTGCACTTTGCCATGCCATGCATAATTAAACCGGACATGCATCATGCTCGCTTGTGCATCGTATGCCATGTTTATGCTTGCGTGTTTACCGTGTTGTTTCTTTCTTTCCGGTTGCTTCTCTTGTTAGCTTCGGTTTCGTTCCGGAGTTGTGAGGATTCGCTCGACTGTTGCTCTGTCTTCTTCATGGATCCGTTCTTCTCCCTTGTGGATTCCCAGGCAAGATGATCATACCCTTGGATACCTTACTACCATTGCCATGCTTAGTTGTCTCGATGCTATCGTTACATGTCGCGCTACCCATCTTGTATGTCAGCCTCTCCTTGTTGCCATGAAACCTCTAACCTTTGACACCTTCCTAGCAAAACCACTGTTTGGCTATGTTACTCGCTTGCTCAGCCCCTCTTATAGCGTTGTTAGTTGCAGGTGAAGATGAAGTTCGTTCCAGGTGGGAACTTGTTGTTGGAATATCACAATATCTATAATTATTTTTAACACACCTATATACTGGGCATGGGTGGAAGGCTTGGCCTTTTGCTCGGTGTTTTGTTCCACTCATGCCACCTTAGGCGCCGATAAACCGGCATTATGTTCCTTGATTTTGCGTTCCTTACACGATGGGTGGATGGGGACCCCTTGACAGTTCGACTTTGAATAAAACTCCTCCAGCAAGGCCCAACATTGGTTTTAATTTGCCTCATAATAACAACTTAATTAATTAATTAAATTTGCATAGGGGGTCGCACCCTCGGGTTCTTAATTCTACATAGCAGGGGGGCCAGTGCTGATGGTGTTGGTCCCAAACTAGAGCCACTTGCGGTACCACCTAGTTATCTGGGGTCTTCGGTTACTGTACGTAGCGCTCATCCGGACGTGGCCTGAGACGAGATGCGCGCGGCTACCATCAGGGTGTCGGCACGCCGGGAGGTCTTGCTGGACTTGTTTTACCATTGTCAAAATGACTTGTGCTACCGGGATGCCCAGCCTGACCGGATTTTCCCTAAGATAAGGAGTGATGATATTATATTTATCACTTCAGCTAATCGTGAGAGCTTGTGATGGGCTAAGTTGGGACACCCCTGCAGGGTTATGATCTTTCGAAAGCCGTGCCCGCGGTTATGTGGCAGATTGGAATTTGTTAATGTCCGGTTGTAGAAAACTTGACAGAGGATCCGAAGTAAAACACACAACTGTGTGAGTAACCGTGACTGTCTCTTTTCACTTTGAGAAGAGAACACGGTGGGGTTATGTTTGACTCGTATGTAGTTTAGGATCTTTAGCGATCACTACTTTTGCGACCGTTTGCGTAGATGCTCATCTTATTCTGGTACTTGTAAGTTAGCCACCATATTATGCTTAGCCGCTGCTGCAACCTCACCACTTAACCTCTTCCTACCCACAAAGCTTTGCTGGTCTTGATACCCATGGTTATGGGATTGCTGAGTCCTCGTGGCTCACAGATACTACAACACCAGATGCAGGTTCAGCCGAGAATGATGCAGGAGCTGGTTCAAGTACTTCACCTGGAGCTCGATGAAGAGTTGGCCGTTTGCTTGTGACGTTTTCGACGATCAGTAGTGGTTCTTCTACTAGGATTCGATCCTGACCTGTGGCTTTATGTTGTTTTGGTATCTTGCTTTTGGATCTTACCCTTAGATGGGCTGTGATGTTTTGAATGATGTCTTGCTTATGTAATGTATTGTGTGAAGTGGCGAGTGTAAGCCAACTATCTTCTTTTGCAATTTAATCCCTCTTTTACATGAGTCGTGCAAAGATACCAAACTTGAGATCATTCTAGGATGGGCTTATACCTTTAAGTCGTGCCTCGACATGTAGGAGGTATAGTCCCATCCTGGGCATTACAGCTGAGCGACTCTCATGACACTCTCCATGTAGAGTTGACCTTGAATGACACTAAAGGCTTTGGATCGACAAAAAATCTGACGCGCCTCATCTTCATCCTCTCGGAGTTCTTGCCTGAGCAAGTACGCTATATACGACATAGTACAGTCGGGCGTGATCACCAGGATCTCCATGATTAAGTCGACCACCGCAGGAACTTTGACTTCAGTCGGATCTGATGCACTTATCGGCTGCGGGGGCTCCTCTGTGAAGGGGTCCTCCTTGACGGAGGGGGTGTGCAGATGCTCTAAGAACACATTCTTGGGTATAGGTTTCCGAGTGGACCCTATCTTCGCGAGGTCATCAGCAAGCTGGTTCTTGATTCTGGGCACGTGGTGGAGCTCTAAACCTTCAAATTTCTTTTCCAGCTTCCGCACCACACTGCAGTAACTGGTCATTGCTGGGCTTATGACATGCCACTCCTAGATCACCTGATTGACCACTAAGTCTGAGTCGCCGTATACCATCAGGCAACGGACGCCGAGTGAGATGGCCATACGCAACCCGTACAAAAGCGCCTTGTATTCAGCTTCGTTGTTTGAAGAATCGAAGTGGATTTGAAGGACATTACTGAGTTTGTCGCCTCTGGGGGACACCAAAACCACACCTGCACCAGATCCGTTCAACATCCTAGATCCAGCGAAGAACATGGTCCTGTGATCCGACTGGATCTGAGCCGGTTGCTCTTGCTCGATCCACTCGGCCACAAAATCTGCTATTGCCTGAGACTTGATAGCTTTCTTCACCTCAAACTTGATATCTAGCGGAAGGAGTTCAATCGCCCATTTGGCCACTCGACCGGTTGCATCTCGATTGTTCAGAATTTCTGATAGTGGGGCGTAGCTCACGACTGAAATCGAATGATCCGAGAAGTAATGAGAAACTTTCTTTGCGGTCAAGTAAATCCCATACACAAGCTTCTGGTAATGCGGGTATCTTTGCTTGGAAGGAGTCAATACTTCAGAAATGTAATAGATTGGGTGTTGGACTTTATAGGCTTTGCCTTCTTCTTCCCGCTCGATCGTGAGTACAGTGCTGACAACTTGTCCGGTGGCTGCGATGTACAGTAAAAGAGGCTCTTTGCTGACTGGGGCAGCAAGCATCGGCTGGGTGGAGAGCAGGGCTTTGAGCTCCTCAAACATTGCTTCAGCTTCAGAATTCCACTTGAACTTTTCAGACTTCTTCATTAGTCGGTAGAGAGGCAATGCCTTCTCACCGAGACGAGAAATGAACCGACTCAATGTGGCCAAGAAACCAGTTAGCTTCTGGACGCCGTGTACATGCACGAGGCGCTTCATTCGGAGGATGGCACTGACTTTCTCTGGATTGGCATCGATTCCTCGTTCTAAAACAAGGAAACCGAGCAACTTGCCGCCTGGAACTCCGAATGTACACTTAGACGGGTTAAGCTTGATATCATAGCTTCTTAAGTTTGCTAATGTCTCAGCTAGGTCAATCAGTAGGTCGGAACCTTTACGTGACTTGACCACGATGTCATCCATGTATGCTTCCACGTTCCGACTGATTTGCTTCAGCACACACTTTTGAATCATGCGCATGAAGGTAGCGCTGGCATTCTTGAGACCGAAAGGCATGGTGACATAACAAAAACATCAGAATGGGGTGATGAAGGCTGTCTTGATTTCATCGGGTCCAACCAGTCGAATCTGATGGTACCCGGAATATGTGTCCAGAAAAGACAAACACTTGCATCCCGCAGTAGAGTCGACTATCTGATCGATGCGGGGGAGAGGAAAATGATCTCTTGGGCAGGCGCGATTGATATGCTTGAAATCGATGCACATGCGGAGGGATTTATCCTTCTTGGGGACCATGACCACATTGGTGAGCCACTCGGAGTGGTAGATCTCGCGGATGAACTCAGCTGTCAGAAGCCGAGCCACCTCTTCGCCAATAGCTTTTCTCTTCTGCGCGGCAGACCGACGGAGATGTTCCTTCACGGGTTTCACTTTTGGGTCGACTCGCAAACGGTGCTCAGCCAGTCCCCTGGGTACACCTGGCATGTCGGATGGTTTCCATGCAAAGATGTCCCAGTTCTGACGGAGGAACTGGATGAGCGCTTCTTCCTATTTGCTATGAGTGTAGTTGAGATGTGGGTCGGAGCTGCGTTGGGGTCGGTGGGGTGAATGTGCACATGCTTTGTCTCTCCTGCCAACTGGAATGCTGACTCGGAAGCTGGCTTCTTAGCACGCAACAAATCACTCGGATCCACATTCTTTTGGTACTCCTCCATCTCCACTGCTGCCATCTGCTCGCCAGCAATTTTCGAGCCTTTCTGGAAGCACTCTTCTGCCTTCTGCCGATTCCCTGTGACGGTTATCACACCTTTAGGCCCCGGCATATTCAGTTTGAGGTACACATAACACGGTCGAGCCAAAAAACGGGCGTAGGCGGGGCTGCCCAGAATGGCGTGATAGGCGTTGTGGAAGTCCACCCCCTCAAACACCAGCTTCTCTTTGCGGAAATTCTTCGAATCGCCAAAAACCACGTCGAGTGAAATCTGACCAAGTGAGTCGGCTTTCTTTCCGGGGATGACCCCGTGAAATCTCATGTTGCTCTCACTTAGCTTGGACATCGGAATGCCCATCCCACGGAGGGTTTCAGCGTACAGTATGTTCAGGCCACTGCCGCCATCCATCAGAACCTTGGTCAAACGAGTACCATCGACAACTGGGTCGACCACCAACGCCTGCCACCCAGGGGTTGCAATGTGAGCGGGGTGGTCGGACTGGTCGAGTGTAATGGGAGTCTTGGACCATTTTAGGTACGTCGTCGTTGTCGGAGCAACCATGTTGACTTCTCTGTTGATAACTTTTAGTCGACTCTTGCTCTCTACGTCAGCACAAATCATCAAGGTGGAGTTGGCCTGGGGGTAACCTCCATCCCCTTCTTTGTCCTCGGTCTCCTTCGATTCCTTCTCTTTCTCAGCAGGTTGATCTTTCTGGAAATTCTGGATCAGGAGCCGACACTGTCGAGTGGTATGCTTGGGATAAACCAAGTTCCCCTCTTCATCTTTCTTCGTGTGGATAGGACACGGAAGGTCGAGCACGTCATTCCCTGCTTGATCTTTCACTTTCTTGGGGATCCAAGGGCCTTTAGGCTTTCCTTTGCCTTTCCCTTGGGTAACGGCTGCAGCTTCACCTTGAACTGTTGGTTTTGCTTTGCGCTTCGGCTTCCGATTGGAATTCTGGTCATCTTGGCCGACTGGTTTCTTGCCGCTACGGATTCGATCGACTTCTTCTCCGTTAGCATAACGACTGGCTATTTCCATCATCCGAGTCAGGGACATATCTCCTGTCCGACCGAACTTCAGGTTCAGCTCTCTGTACCGCACGCCCTCCTTGAAGGCGCAGTCTGCTTGATGCTCGGACACGTTTTCCAAAGTGTGATGCAAGGTGGTCCACCTTTGGATGTAATCTCTCAGGGTTTCATTCGGCTTCTGAATGCATTGTTGTAACTCTGCCAGCCCTGCGGGTCATTTGCAGGTGCCCTTGAAGGTCTTGACAAACACTCGGGCCGGCTCTTCCCAACTGTAAATGCTCCCAGGGGCCAATTGATTTAGCCACGCCTGGGCCGATCCACCTAACATCAGGGGGAGATGCTTCATAGCCACATCATCATTGCCGCCACCGATCTGCACAGCTACACGATAATCCTCGAGCCAAGTATCCGGCTTCGACTCGCCGATGAACTTACTCACTCCTGCCGCCAATCTGAAGTTGGGGGGAATCTCAGCAGCCCTGATGGCATTGCTAAAACACTCGGGCCCAGAGACAGACACTCGGCTGCCACTCGGGCGATCTCTGCCTTGTTCTTCTCTGTACGCTCGGTTCCTATCGACCAGGCCTTGCACAAGAATCGAGCTTGCATCAAAACTGGGCCTTCTGGGATCTGGAGGGATCCTCCGCTCATCATCACGCAGACGCCTGCCGTCGTGTCGCCTGGGCGAGTACGATCTGCTTCCCAGAGGAGGCGTAGGCACTCGGCGGCGATCGTTGTGACCAGGTCGATGGTCGTACTGTTCATCATTCCGACCCAGATGTTGCTCTTGACGGGGTCCACGACCCTTGCGCCTCAGAGGCGACCTTGGGCTGTGAGCCAACCAGACAGTGTCTGCCGCCACCGATCTGCTGTGAATTCTTTTACGAGACTGAGAGACGGCTGCGTTTTGCTCTCCTGCTATCTGGAGCAGCGCCCGGACCTGCTGCAAGCCTCTCCCAGCCTCCGACTGAGACGGCTGGATAGAATCTGCAATGCGGGCTGCAGCTTCGAGGTTCTGGATCGGCGTCCGGAATACCTGAGGTTCGCGCGGGTACGATTGCCACGGCCGTCGACTGGATTTGGGAATCAGTCGGCGGGCCCGATCGTCGAGTGCGCGCTCGATATTTTCCAGTCACGCACGCTCAGCCACTGTGGCTAGGCGCGTGGCTTCCAGAGCCCGAGCCTCCGGAGAGTCCCCCACGACAGGGGTGTAAAGTGTGTCTTTGTTACGGCGACAGAGCTCTCCCCTTTGCTCGGCGGTGAGGGGCTGTGGTATGTACCCATCGTGGTCATATGACTGACCGTCGTTGCTGCCGTCATTTCCGCCGCGAGGATACCTCGGTGGACCGCGCCGTGAGTCGACCATGAGGACTTCAGCCGCGGGGTTGCTGCTCCCGCACTTGGACTGTCGTGGGAACAATTTCGACAATAATAAGGGATAGGGTAAAGGAGCATGCTATATCGAGATGCATATGGGTGACACGGTGGTTTTAGCGAGTTCGGGCCTCTCGCGGTGGAGATAACAGCCCTACGTCTCGTGCCCCAGAGAGGCTTTGTGTTATCAGAGTATGTATCCGGAGATTACAATGAGAGAAAGAGGAACAGATCCCCATGCCAGAGCTAAGTCCTGAGACTAATGGTGAGAGAGAGTTGAGGAAGAAGAATGAGAACCCCCCATTAGTCTAGTGGTGGGGTGGCTTATATAGAGTGCGCCACCCCCTCACCTCCTATGTTACAAAGTGGGCATTGATGCCATAATGTCAGCCTGTTACTAAGATGATGCTTCGAGGGCCTTGACGATTGTTGGTCTTCGCATATCCGAGTGACTTGTACGACCGAGTGGTCGACTGTCATCCGAGTGGATGTTATGCTGCTTGTCCGTGTGATAGTACATTGCTTGTCCGAGTGGATAGTATGCCTGTATGAAATTTATCTGGACCCACATGCTGTGTGGACCCCATGCTTTATGATATTTCGACCCTTTGTGGGCCTACCTGTTATGTGTATCCCCAACATTAGCCCCCGAATCGATTGCGATTTTGCAGAACAAGTTTGTGAAAGACATAATTTGGCCCGAGTCATTACGGAAATACTCGGTACCCATCATCATGCTTTCAGACAACCAAGGTTTGAACGAAATCTCGATGGATTCCGGCACTGCGTTTCCCGACTGATCTGGGGTAAGTGCCCACGAAGAGCAACTTGGTGACATTCGTTCATCTCTCGGAAGAGGTTAACTCGTGATCAGAGTACGGATGTGTCATTAAATCTGGGTAACAAGATTGAAACATGGACTGCTCTCTCAGAGAGATGCCACTCTTATCCCAGAGGAACGTCAATATAAGTTGGTTCTAGAACCAAAATCATGAGTTTCATGCTTTGAGTCCAAGAAGAAGGCTCAAAACAGGTCCATGGAGGAGTGTTAAACTCACCTTATAGGATTTTTTGTAGTCGACGGGAGCCATAGAACTTTTTTGTTTGTTGTTCGTCACTCGAAACGGTCAGGCCATACCGAGTGGAGATTACTCCAGTGGGGGTACGCTGAGTGCACCCACTGGGTGTAGTCCCCAAGACCGCCGTCGACTGCGGGCAGTCGGCGGGGGTCTGAGAGAACTAAAAATCTTCTTAGTTGGTACTGATCGAACTTGTTCCTCTCCGACTCGGATGTCGAGTAGTACCTGAGGATCTGGTATTGGTCTTGACCGAACAAAATGTTTCTTTTTGGCTTCTCTTCTAGTAGGGGCACGTTGAGTGCACCCACTGGGTGTAGCCCCCGAGCCTCTGTCGGACTGGATGAGTTTGGCCGAGGCTTTAAGTTTTTGGCAAACCTCTATGCAGTCAGCACGGTAAATATATTTTATTCTGCAATTGAGTCAATCGGATGGATCCTCATGCACTTGGCATGGTAAATAAGCTCAGTCTGGAGCTGAATCAGTCGGACTGATCTGGATGTAGTGGTGAAGACACGTCCAACTGATGGTGACGCGCGGGGCGGCCAAGGGGCGAGGACGTGTACAAGCGAGTGACGACGCGCAGGGCGGCCAAGTGGCGAAGATGTACACAACTGACTGGCGATGCGCGGGGCGGCCGAGTGGTGAAGACGTGCACAACCGACTGGCGACGCGCGGGGGCAGCCGAGTGGTGAGGACGTGCACAATCAAG
>LR738715.1:271213680-271230406 GCA_902687465.1 Secale cereale
AGGTGACCAACCAATAGGCGACGCATGGAGCGGCCGAGTGGTGATGAGGTGACCAATCGATAGGCGATGCATGGAGCGGCCGAGTGGTGATGAGGTGACCAATCGATAGGCGACGCGTGGAGCGGCCGAGTGGTGATGAGGTGACCAACCGATGGCAACGCGCGGAGCGGACGATAGGTGATGAGGTGACCAACCGATGGCGACAGCTACTTCTCGAGCTTGCGTTGTATTCCCTCAAAGAGGAAAGGGAGATGCAGCACAGTAGCGTAAGTATTTCCCTCAGTTTTTGAGAACCAAGGTATCAATCCAGTAGGAGACCACGCACAAGTCCCTTGCACCTGCACAAACAAATAAGAACTTCGCAGCCAACGCGATAAGGGGTTGTCAATCCCTTTACGGTCACTTACGAAAGTGAGATCTGATAGAGATGATAGTTTATATTTTTGGTATTTTTGTTTATAAGAATAGAAAGTAAAAGCGGAAAAAGTAAAGTAGATGTAGATTGATATGTTGATAATAGACCCGGGGGCCATAGTCTTCTCTAGTGGCTTCTCTCCTGATAGCGATATTCTACGGCGGGTAAACAAATTACTGTCGAGCAATTGATAGAAAAGCGAATAATTATGAGACTATCTAGGCATGATCATTGTATATAGGCATCACGTCCGAGACAAGTAGACCGACTCCTGCCTGCATCTACTACTATTACTCCACACATCGACCGCTATCCAGCATGCATCTAGTGTATTGAGTTCATGAGAACAGAGTAACGGCTTAAGCAAGATGACATGATGTAGAGGGATAAACTCAAGCAATATGATATAAACCCCATCTTTTTATCCTCGATGGCAACAAAACAATACGTGCCTTGATGCCCCTACTGTCACTGGGAAAGGACACCGCAAGATTGAACCCAAAGCCAAGCACTTCTCCCATTGCAAGAACTATAGATCTAGTAGGCCAAACCAAACCAATAATTCGAAGAGACTTGCAAGGATATTATGAGCACACATAAAGAGTTCAGAAAAGAACCAAATATTTCTCATAGATAATCTTGATCGTAAACTCACAATTCATCGGATCTCGACAAACACACCGCAAAAAGAGATTACATCGAATAGATCTCCTCGAAGACCGAGGAGAACTTTGTATTGAGATCCAGAGAGAGGGAAGAAGCCATCTAGATACTAGCTATGGACCCGAAGGTCTATGGTAAACTACTCACAACTCATGGTGAGGGCGATGATGGTGATGTAGAAGCACTCCGTGATGGATCCCCCCTCCGGCGGAGCTCCGGAACAGGCTTCAAGATGGGATCTGACGGGAACAGAAGGTTACAGCGGTGGAATTAGGGTTTTCTCTCTGTTGCTGATGGTTTTGGGGTACGTAGACTTATATAGGAAGAAGGAGGACATCGGGAGACGCTGGAGGGGCCCACGAGGCAGGGGCGCGCCGTGGGAAGGGGGCGTGCCCCCACCCTCGTGGGGACCTCGTGGCTCCCATTCTGTGGTTCTCAAGTCTCCCGTGCGTGATTTTCTCCAAAATATCTCTCGCGAATGTTTCATTCCGTTTGGACTTCGTTTGATATTCCTTTTCTGCAAAACCCTGAAACAGGCAAAAAACAACAATCTGGACTGGGCCTTTGGGTTAGTAAGTTTAGTCCCAAAAATGATAAGTGTATGACAAAGCCCATTAAACATCCAAAACATCATAAATAATAGCATGGAACAATAAAAAATTATAGAAACGTTGGAGATGTATCAAGCATCCCCAAGCTTAATTCCTGCTCGTCCTCGAGTAGGTAAATGATAAAAACAGAATTTTTGATGTGGAATGCTAACCAACATAGTTTTTCAATGTAATTATCTTAATTGTGGCATGAATGTTCAGATCTGAAAGATTCAAGACAAAAGTCCATATTGACATAAGAAAGAATAATACTTCATGCATACTAACAAGGCAATCATGTCTTCTCAAAATACTATGGCTAAAGGAAGTTATCCCTACAAAATCATATAGTCTGGCTATGCTTCCTCTTCATCACACAAAATATTCATATCATGCACAACCCCAATTTCAGCCAAGCACTTGTTTTCATACTCTATTCTTTCAAACCTTTCAACTTTCACGCAATACATGAGCATGAGCCATGGACATAGCACTATGGGTGGAATAGAGAGGTGGTTGTGGAGAAGACAAAAAGGAGGGAGATTGTCTCACATCAACTAGGCGTATCAACAGGCTATGGAGATGCCCATCAATAGATATCAATGTGAGTGAGTAGGGATTGCCATGCAACGGATGCACTAGAGCTAAAAATGTATGAAAGCTCGACAAAAGAAACTAGTGGGTGTGCATCCAACTTGCTTGCTCACGAAGACCTAGGGCATTTGAGGAAGCCCATCGTTGGAATATACAAGCCAAGTTCTATAACGAAAATTCCCACTAGTATAAAGTGACTAAGCATGAGACTCTCTACAATGAAGAACATGGTGCTACTTTGAAGCACAAGTGTGGAAAAAATGATAGTAGCAATTGTCCCTTTTTTTGGGCCTTTCTTTTTTTATTTGGCCTTTCTTTTTTTTTTGCGGAGGGGCTTTATTGATTTAGCCTTTCCTCCCATGGGACAATGCTCTAATAATTATGATCATCACACTTTCATTACAACTCGATACTACAACAAAGTATGACTCTATATGAATGCCTCCGGCGGTGTACCAGGATGTGCAATGAAACAAGAGTGACACGTATGAAAAGTTATGCATGGTGGTCTTGCCACAAATACGATGTCAACTACATGATCATGCATGGCAATATGACAATATGGTGCGTGTCATATGAACGGAACGGTGGAAAGTTGCATGGCAATATATCTCGGAATGGCTATGAAAATGCCATGATAGGTAGGTATGGTGGCTGTTTTGAGGAATAATATGGTGGCTGTTTTGAGGAAGGATTTATAGTGGGTGTATGGTACCGGCGAAAGTTGCGTGATACAAGAGAGGCTAGGAATGGTGGAAGGGTGAGAGTGCGTATAATCTATGGACTCAACATTATTCATAAGGACTCATATAATTATTACAAAAATCTACGAGTCATCAAAACAAAGCAATCAACGCATGCTCCTAGGGGGGAGGTTGGTAGGAGTTAACCATCGCGCGGCCCCGACCTCCACACAAAGGTTGGCACTTTACAAATGCCGCATGCTCTAACTTCGTCACATAGCGGTTCACCATATGTGCATGCTACGGGAATCACTAACCTTAACACAAGTACTTCTCAATTTCATAATAACTCCACTAGCATGACTCTAATACCACTATCCTCATATCTCAAAACAATTATCAAGCATCCAACATCTCATCATATTCAATGCCCTTAGTGTGAAAGTTTTTACTACATTGATATTGGATGTCTATCATGTGAAGACTAGTTTAATAGCCTAAACACATTGCCATGATGTTTTAATAGAATCTCAAAACGATATAAGTGAAGCATGAGAGTTCGACAATTTCTTCAAAATATTATCACCACCGTGCTCTAAAAGATATAAGTGAAGCACTAGAGCAAACTATTCAACTCAAAAGATATAAGTGAAGCACATAGAGTGTTCTAACAATTCCTAGGACATATTTAACTCTCTCAAATAGGTGTGTCCAGCAAGGATAATTGTTGCAAACTAACAAGCAAAGACTCAAATTATACAACACGCTCCAAGCAAAACACATATCATGTGGTGAATAAAAATATAGCTCCAAGTATAGTTACAGATGGATGAAGACGAAAGAGGGGATGCCTTCCCGGGGCATCGCCAAGCTTAGGCTTTTGATTGTCCTTGAATTTTACTTGGGGTGCCATGGGCATACCCAAGCTTAGGCCTTTGCTACTCTTTGATCCATAGTCCATCAAAGCAATACTCAAAACTTGAAAACTTCACAACACAAAACTTAGACAAAAATTCTCGTGAGCTCCGTTAGTATAAGAAAGCAAACCACTACTCAAAGGTACTGCAATGAATTCATTCTTTGTTTATCTTGTTGTTAAAACTACTGTATTCCAACTTCTCTATGGTCCATACTTCACAATATTACTCATAGAAGCATTGAAATAAGCAAATAACACACGAAAAACAGAATCTGTCAAAAACAGAACAGTCTGTAGTAATCTGCAGGTTTCGCATACTTCTGTAACTCCAAAAAATTCAAAATAAATTGGTAAACATGAGGAATTTGTCTATTAATCATCTGAAAAAATAATCAACTAAATAGCATGCTCCAGTAAAATCTGATGACCATTCTAGCGAGCGCTAACGATTCTGTTTTTCACAGCAAGATCATATAAACTTCACACAAGTCTTCCCAAAGGTTCTACTTGGCACAAATACTAAACAAAACATGAAACCACATCTAAACAGAAGCTAGATGCAATATTTATTCCCTAACAGCAGCAAAAACAAAACAAAATAAAATTGGGTTGCCTCCCAACAAACGCTATCGTTTTACGCCCTTAGCTAGGCACGATACATGATAGATCTTGGGAATGCCATAATGATACGATAAGTCGCGAAAGCTCATCTCATATTCCCTATGTTCAGCAGCAGGCTTTCTTTGTGGCAAGCCAAAGTAATCAAAAGGGTTAAATTTAATGGGACAAAAGTCCCCTACATCAATCTCAGGAGGAATAGGTTCCTCTTTTGGCCCTTTGTAGTGGACAACCAATTCATCATTTTAGGCATTCTTTTGGCAGAAGGTCATAAGCCTTCGCTCAAGGGAGAAGCCTAACCCATTGTTTTGAATAGCAAAATCATCGTTCATCGCAGAAATTCTATCAATCAAGACCTCAGTAGGAACCTTTTTTCTAAGGTTTTCATTAAAAGCAACATGATCAGGAGATCACAACCGCATTATGTCTTCTTGATTGAACAAGATAGCCTCTATGCGAGGTCGACCGGCATCTACTCCGTAATGAGCAAAGATTTCTTTGGCCTCTTTCATGATAAATCTAAATTCATGAGACAAAAAGATAGTAGTTGCACGCTTAACAGAAGAATGCTCAATATTGGAAAACTCCAAAAAGATTCTCTGAATACAGGGATGCATATGGATAAATTGTCTTTCAATTTCTACTATAAGCATAGATACAACATCCGCAAGGCTACTAGTTCTGTGAAGAATAGAGCCACCCATAGTGGGCAAAGCGCCAGCACAAGTAAAGAAGTCTTGAAGAACTCCTTTCCCAATGATATTACCACTACCAACCCGGAACTTCTTAATATGTAAAGTGGTAGCTTCATCCGAGGGGTCAACATAGACGTTGCCCTCGACATTACTACCCTTCTCGATAAAATCGTCCCCCATCTCAGACATGAGGGCAATCAGGCAAGCATCACACAAGCAAACAAGAAGCAAGCGAACGATAAACACACGACAGAAGAAGGGAAAATAAAACGGCAATGGTGAAGTGGGGGAGGGGAAAACGAGAGGCAAAAATGTGATGCGAAGGATAAGGGTTTATGATAGGTACTTGGTATATGACTTTTGCGTAAGCCTCCCCGGCAATGGCGCCAGAAATTCTTCTTGCTACTTCTCGAGCTTCCGTTGTATTCCCTCAAAGAGGAAAGGGAGATGCAACATAGTAGCGTAAGTATTTCCCTCAGTTTTTGAGAACCAAGGTATCAATCCAGTAGGAGACCACGCGCGAGTCCCTCGCACCTGCACAAACAAATAAGAACTTCGCAGCCAACGCGATAAGGGGTTGTCAATCCCTTTACGGTCACTTACAAAAGTGAGGTCTGATAGAGATGATAGTTTATATTTTTGGTATTTTTGTTTATAAGAACAGAAAGTAAAAGCGGAAAAAGTAAAGTAGATGTAGATTGATATGTTGAGAATAGACCCGGGAGCCATAGTGTTCTCTAGTGGCTTCTCTCATGATAGCGATATTCTACGACGGGTAAACAAATAACTGTCGAGCAATTGATAGAAAAGTGAATAATTATGAGACTATCTAGGCATGATCATTGTATATAGGCATCATGTCCGAGACAAGTAGACCGACTCCTGCCTGCATCTACTACTATTACTCCACACATCGACCGCTACCCAACATGCATCAAGTGTATTGAGTTCATGAGAACAGAGTAACGCCTTAAGCAAGATGACACGATGTAGAGGGATAAACTCAAGCAATATGATATGAATCCCATCTTTTTATCCTCGATGGCAGCAATACAATACGTGCCTTGCTGTCCCTACTGTCACTGGGAAAGGACACCGCAAGATTGAACCCTAAGCCAAGCACTTCTCCCACTGCAAGAACTATACATCTAGTAGGCCAAACATAACCAATAATTCGAAGAGACTTGCAATGATATTATGAGCACACATAAAGAGTTCAGAAAAGAACCAAATATTTCTCATAGATAATCTTGATCATAAACTCACAATTCATCGGATCTCGACAAACACACCGCAAAAAGAGATTACATCGAATAGATCTCCTTGAAGATCGAGGAGAACTTTGTATTGAGATCCAGAGAGAGAGAAGAAGCCATCTAGATACTAGCTATGGACTAGAAGGTCTGTGGTAAACTACTCACAACTCATGGTGAGGGCGATGATGATGATGATGTAGAAGCACTCCGTGATGGATCCCCCCTCTGGCGGAGCTCCGGAACAGGCTCCAAGATGGGATCCCACGGGAACAGAAGGTTACGGTGGTGGAATTAGGGTTTTCTCTCTGTTGCTGATGGTTTCGGGGTACGTAGACTTATATAGGAAGAAGGAGGACACCGGGGGACGCTCGAGGGGCCCACGAGGCAGGGGACGTGCCCCCACCCTCGTGGGCACCTCGTGGCTCCCCTTCCGTGGTTCTCAAGTCTCCCATGCGTGATTTTCTCCAAAAATATCTCTCGCGAAGGTTTCATTCCGTTTGGACTCCGTTTGATATTCCTTTTCTGCAGAATCCTGAAACAGGCAAAAAACACTCTTGACCGGGCCTTTGGGTTAGTAGGTTTAGTCCCAAAAATGATAGAAAAGTGTATGATAAAGCCCATTAAACATCCAAAACACCATAAATAATAGCATGGACCAATAAAAAAATTATAGATACGTTGGAGACGTATCAGCGACGCGCGGAGCGACCGAGTGGTGATGAGGTGACCAACCGATGGCGACGCGCAGAGCAGGCGAGTGGTGATGAGGTGACCAACCGATGGCGACGCGCGGAGCGGCCGAGTGGTGATGAGGTGACCAACCGATGGCGACGCGCGGAGCGGTCGAGTGGTGATGAGGTGACCAACCGATGGCGACGCGCGGAGCGGCCGAGTGGTGATGAGGTGACCAACCGATGGCGGCGTGCGGAGTGGCCGAGTGGTGATGAGGTGACCAACCGATGGCCGCGTGTGGGGGCTCAACTACGACGTAGCAGACGCGGTCCACTCGGCTTTGCCGAGGTCGGAGATGACGATGAGGCGGCCGCCGCCGACGGTCGGGCATGATGGCGATGCGGGCGATCATGCGTGACGATGATGAGGCAGACGACGCCGGCGCCCGCGTGCAGAGGCGTAGTCGGCTCTCGGCTGTGCCGAGGACGGAGACGACGACGGGGCAGACGATGCCAGTGGCCACGCGTGATGATGACACCGGCGGTCGAGCGTGACGACGATGCGGCGGATGGCGCCGGTTGCCGCGTGCAGAGGCATAGTTGGTTTCCTGCTTTCACGTCGTCAATCCTTGTATGTGCTTGGAATTTGGATGGATGGATGTTTCTCTTCTGCTTGCGACCATTCTGTTTGTGGTGCTTTGCTCGTTGTGAAGACGAACAGTACAAATAACATGTTAAAACATGAAGATGAAATCAAATAGAGGGCATCAACGAGACTTGATCTGCCGCCGGTGGTTGAAGAAATGTCCATCTGCATCATGACTTGATATACGCAATGCCCCACAGTGGGCGCCAACTGTCGTGGGAACGATTCCAACAATAATAAGGGATAGGGTAAAGGAGCATGATCTATCGAGATGCATATGGGTGACACGGTGGTTTTAGCGAGTTCGGGCCTCTTGCGGTGGAGATAACAGCTCTACGTCTCGTGCTCCGGAGAGGCTTTGTGTTATCAGAGTATGTATCCGTAGATTACAATGAGAGAGAGAGAGGAACGGATCCCCATGCCAGAGCTAAGTCCTGAGACTAATGGTGAGAGAGAGTTGAGGAAGAAGAATGAGAACCCCCCATTAGTCTAGTGGTGGGGGTGGCTTATATAGAGAGCGCCACCCCCTCACCTCATGTGTTACAAAGTGGGCATTGATGCCATAATGTCAGCCTATTATAAGATGATGCTTTGAGTGCCTTGTCGACTGTTGGTCTTAGCATATCTGAGTCAGTTGTACGACCGAGTGGTCGACTGTCATCCGAGTGGATGGTATGCTGCTTGTCCGAGTGGATAGTACATTGCTTGTCCGAGTGGATAGTATGCCTGTATGAAATTTATCTGGACCCACATGCTGTGTGGACCCCATGCTTTATGATATTTCAACCCTTCGTGGGCCTACCTATTATGTGTATCCCCAACAGCGGGGGCGTCTTTTATAGCGCCCGGGGGCGACCGCGTGTGTACGCATGGCGGGAGGGGGAGGGCGCGTCGCCGCACTGCGCCGCCCATGAGGAATCAATGGAAAGGCTGACCGAAGGTAGCCTTGGCATTGATTCCACGCGGGAAACCGAGGCGATGAGGACAACAAGGCGCAGTGGTCGCTGACTCATCGGGCCCGCCTTTCTTTCGCGCAAAAACGCTCGCCCGGCGCCCCGAGCGCGTCGGGTTCGGCCTGGGTGCGCGGTCGGCAGTTTCGGGCCTAGCCAGCAAAAAATGAGCTCCTGGGGGCGCGACTGGACCATTTTTTCATCGCCAGCGCCCAAAAAGGGGCCTGGGGGGCCTGTTGGGGGTGCGGCTGGAGATGCTCTTACTATTGTATACCGATCTACCCGGCCAGCCCGACGCCCTCTTCACTCCCGACGATGACGAGACCGTCCGAAGGGGAGAGGGACGCGGATCTGGCAGGCGGAAACAACGGTACTGCGTTCGCCCTCTGTTTCGCCTCCTCGGGCCTGTAGCTAGGGAAAAGCTATTTATCTAGTTTTGTTCAATAAAAAATAAATAAAAACTCATTTAGGGGAGTAGTTTACGGGATTGACAAAAGTTGCTCTCAGATAACTTCCTTGAAAGTTACGGTCATCGTGTGAAGGTCTTTAGGGAATAGTTGGAGTTGCTCTAAAGGACCATATGGGACAAGTTTTGATGCAAAACAAAAATAAGATTATGATTTGGTTGTAAAGTATAGATTTTCTATCATTTCTTAAGCTGATAAAATAGGTGTGTGCCCATAATTGATCTGCTTTATTAGTTTACCAAAGATATGAGATTGATCGATATATATTTACTCATGAATCATAAATTTATTGCTATTTATTGGGTTACTAAAGATGTCCGGGAAATGACGAAGGACGAGTAAAATACATGTTCGAAACCTTACATAGTTTTCAATTTAATAAAAAGGAGATAGTGAAAATAGATCCCTTGGGATATCGTTTTGTCACTTTTGTGTGGCCTTTTCTTCCTTTGTTTCTCTCACATGCGTTCATTTCCATGCCCCACTCAAGGGCATGACCAATGCATAACTCCAGGGTGATGCCTCTTCGGTCATGTAGCATCGAATGTCAGAAAAAAATAGGTTGATATATCACCAACATACCTATAATTTATGAAGTATGCATGCCATGTTTACAATAATATTATATGGTTTTGGTATTGATTTGAAAGGAACTAAGCCGGACTGGCGAGGTTTGCCGCAGAACTGTCGTATTGTTGTTTTTTGTGCAGAAATGAAAGTTCTCGGAATGGACTGAAACTTTTTTATGATTTTTTTCTGGACGGGAGAGACCGAGGAAGCTTCGGGGGAGCACCAGAAGACCCACATGGGCCCCACAAGCCACCTGGGAGCTCCCACCCACTAGGCGCGCCCTGGTGCCTCGTGGGCCCCATGTGGCACCTCTTGGCGTGAGACCAACACCAATCATATAAATAGATAAACCCCCAGAAATAACCCTAGAACTTCCACTCCGCCGCCGCAAGCCTTTGTACCTTCAAAATACCATATGGAGCCCTGTTCCGTCACCCTGACGAAGGGGGAAATCATCACCGGAGGCCATCTTCATCATACAGACGGTCTCCATGATGAGAATGGAGTAGTTCACCCTTGGGGATGAGGGTATGTACTACTAGCTATGTGTTTGATTTATCTCTCGTTTTCTTGATTTGGCACAATCTTGATGTATCGCGAGCTTTATTAATATAGTTGGATCATATGGTGTTTCCCCCTCTCTATCTTATTGTGATGAATTGAGTTTTACCTTTGAGGTTTCACTATTATTGGATTGAATACTTGTTGGATTTGAGAACACTTGATGTATGTCTTGCATATGGATACTCGTGATGACAATGGGGCGTTCTATTGATTCACTTGATGTCTGCTTTGGCACTCATCTCGTGGATTCCCGAGGTGACATTGGGGTAATCTATGCATAGGGGTTGATGCATGTTTTCATCCTACTTTCTTCGGTAGAAATCTTCGGCATTCTTTGAAGTTATTTGTGTTGGATTGAATATTATGAATCTGAAGTTGTTTGATGCATATCGAATAATCAACTCACGTATACTTATGGTGACATTGGAGTATCTAGGTGACATTAGAGTTGGTTGATGTGTATTATATGGTGTTATTTTAGTACGAACTCTTGGGCCGTTTGTGACATTTATAGGAATAACTTGATAGATGCTACCTCTTGAGCTTGCGTTGTTCTTCCCTTGAAGAGGAAAGGGTGATGCAGCACAGTAGCGTAAGTATTTTCCTAAGTTTTTGAAAACCAAGGTATCAATCTAGTAGAAGACTACACGCGAGTCCCTCGTACCTACACAAACAAATAAGAACCTTGCAACCAACGCGATAAAGGGGTTGTCAATCCCTTCTCGGCCACTTGCAAAAGTGAGATCTGATAGAGATAATAAGATAAATATTTTTTGGTATTTTTATTGTATAGATTGAAAGTAAAGATTGCAAAATAAAAGTAAAGTAAAGATAAATAGTTGATGGAAGATTAATATGATGGACGATAGACCCGGGGGCCATAGGTTTCACAAGTGGCTTCTCTCAAGATAGCATATTCTACAGTGGGTGAACAAATTACTGTTGAGCAATTGATAGAAAAGCACATAGTTATGAGAATATCTAGGCATGATCATGTATATAGGCATCACGTCCATGACAAGTAGACCGAAACAATTCTTCATCTACTATTATTACTCCACACATCGACCGCTATCCAGCATGCATCTAGAGTATTAAGTTCATAAGAACAGAGTAACGCCTTAAGCAAGATGACATGATGTAGAGGGATAAACTCATGCAATATGATATAAACCCCATCTTTTTATCCTCGATGGCAACAATATAATACGTGCCTTGCTGCCCCCGTTGTCACTGGGAAAAAACACCGCAAGATTGAACCCAAAGCTAAGCACTTCTCCCATTGCAAGAAAGATCAATCCAGTAGGCCAAACCAAACTGATAATTCGAAGAGACTTGCAAAGATATTTAAATCATGCATAAAAGATTTTAGAGAAGAATCAAATATTGTTCATAGATAATCTTGATCATAAACCCACAATTCATCGGATCTCAACAAACACACTGCAGAATAATTACATCGAATAGATCTACAAGAAGATCGAGGGGAACTTTGTATCGAGATCCAAAGAGAGAGAAGAAGCCATCTAGCTAATAACTATGGACCCGAAGGTCTTTGGTAAACTACTCACAACTCATCGTAGAGGCTATGGTGTTGATGTAGAAGCCCTCCATGATCGAGGCCCCCTCTGGTGGAGCTCCAGAACAGGCCCCAAGATGGGATCTCACGGGTACAGAAGGTTGCGGTGATGAAATTAGGGTTTCGTCGTGCTCCTCGATGTTTTCAGGGTATATGGCTATATATAGGAGGAATAGGCACGTCGGTGGAGCAACGAGGGGCCCACGAGGGTGGGGGCGTGCCTACCCCCTGGGCGCGCCCTCCCCCCTCGTGGCCGCCTCGTTTCTTTCCTGACGTGTACTCCAAGTCTTCTGTGTTGCGTTTGTTCCAAAAACGACTCTCCCGAAGGTTTCATTTCGTTTGGACTCCGTTTGATATTCCTTTTCTGCGAAACACTGAAATAGGCAAAAAACAACAATTTGCACTGGGCCTTGGGTTAGTAGGTTAGTCCCAAAAATAATATAAAAGTGTATAATAAAGCCCATTAAACATCCAAAATAGATAATATAATAGCATGGAACAATAAAAAATTATAGATACGTTGGAGACGTATCAAGCATCCCCAAGCTTAATTCCCGCTCGTCCTCGAGTAGGTAAATGATAAAACCAGAATTCTGATGTGAAATGCTACCCAACATGATTCTCAATGTAATTTCCTTTATTGTGGCATGAATGCTCAGATCCGAAAGATTCAAGACAAAAGTTTAATATTGACATAAGAATAATAATACTTCAAGCATACTAACAAAGCAATCATGTCTTCTCAAAATAACATGGCCAAAGAAGGTTATCCCTACAAAATCATATAGTCTGGCTATGATCTATCTTCATCACACAAAATATTTAAGTCATGCACAACCCCGGTTTCAGCCAAGCAATTATTTCACACTTCAAGTTTTTCAAACTTTTCAACTTTCACGCAATACATGAGCGTGAGCCATGGATATAGCACTATGGGTGGAATGGAGTGGTGGTCGTGGAGAAGACAAAAGGAGGAAGATAGTCTCACATCAACTAGGCGTATCAATGGGCTATGGAGATGCCATCAATTGATATCAATGTGAGTGATTAGGGATTGCCATGCAACGGATGCACTAGAGCTATAAGTGTATGTAAGCTCAACTAAAGAAACTAAGTGGGTGTGCATCCAACTCGCTTGCTCACGAAGACCTAGGGCATTTTGAGGGAGCCCATCATTGGAATATACAAGTCAAGTTCTATAATGAAAATTCCCACTAGTATATGAAAGTGACAAAATAGGAGACTCTCTATCATGAAGATCATGGTGCTACTTTGAAGCACAAGTGTGGAAAAAATTGCCCCTTCTCTCTTTTTCTCTCTTTTTTTCCTTTTTTCTCCTTTTCTTATTTGGGCCTCCCCCCTTTTTTATGGCCTCTTTTTTTCTTTGTTTCTTTTTCTTTTCATCTGGAGTCTCATCCCGACTTGTGGTGGAATCATAGCCTCCATCATCCTTTCCTCACTGGGACAATGCTCTAGTAATGAAGATCATCACACTTTTATTTACTTACAAATCAAAGATTACAACTCGAAGCTAGAACAAAATATGACTCTATGTGAATGCCTTCGGAAGTGTACCAGGATGTGCAATGAATCAAGAGTGCCATGTATGAAAAATTATGCATGGTGGACTTGCCACAAATACAATGTCAACTACATGATCATGCATGGCATTATGACAATGATGAAGCGTGTCATAATAAACGAAACGGTGGAAAGTTGCATGGCAATATATCTCGAAATGGCTATGAAAATGCCATAATAGGTAGGTATGGTGGCTGTTTTGAGGAAGGTATATGATGGGAGTATGGTACCAGCGAAAGTTGCGCAGTACTAGAGAGGCTAACAATGGTGGAAGGGTGAGAGTGTGTATAATCCATGGCATCAACATTAGTCATAAAGAACTCATATACTTATTGCAAAAATCTACAAGTCATCAAAACAAAGTATTCAACGCATGCTCCTAGGGGAAGGGTTGGTAGGAGTTAACCATCGTGCGATCCCGACCTCCACACAAAGGATGACAATCAATAAATAAATCATGCTCCAACTTCATCACATAACGGTTCACCATACGTGCATGCTACGGGAATCACAAACTTTAACACAAGTGTTTCTAAAATTCACAATTAATCCACTAGCATGACTCTAATATCATCATCCTCATATCTCAAAACAATCATCAAGTATCAAACTTCTCATAATATTCAATGCACCTTATATGAAAGTTTTTATTATACCCATCTTGGATGCCTATCATATTAGGACTAATTTTATAACCAAAGCAAATTACCATGTTGTTCTAAAAGACTCTCAAAATAATATAAGTGAAGCATGAGAGATCAGTAATTTCTAACAAATAAAACCACCGTCGTGCTCTAAAAAGTATAAGTGAGGCACCAGAGCAAAACTATCTAGCTCAAAAGATATAAGTGAAGTACATAGAGTATTCTAATAAATTCCAATTCATGTGTATCTCTCTCAAAAGGTGTGTACATCAAGGATGATTGTGGTAAACTAAAAAGCAAAGACTCAAATCATACATGATGCTCCAAGCAAAACACATATCATGTGGTGAATAAAAATATAGTCTCAAGTAAAGTTACCGATAGACGAAGACGAAAGAGGGGACGCCTTCCCGGGGCATCCCCAAGATTAGGCTTTTGGTTGTCCTTGAATTTTACCTTGGGGTGCCATGGGCATCCCCAAGATTAGGCTCTTGCCACCTTTTGTTCCATAGTCAATCAAATCTTTACCAAAAAAGTTGAAAACTTCATAACACAAAACTTAACAGAAAATCTCGTGAGCTCCGTTAGTATAAGAAAACAAACCACCACTCAAAGGTACTGTAATGAATTCATTCTTTATTTATATTGGTGTTAAACCTACTGTATTCCGACTTCTCTATGATTCATACCCCCCGATACTACTCATAGATTCATCAAAATAAGCAAACAACACATGAAAAACATAATCTATCAAAAACAGAACAGTCTGTAGCAATCTATAACTTTCGAATACTTTTGTAACTATAAAAATTCTGAAATAAATTGGTGGACGTGAGGAATTTCTCTTTTAATCATCTGCAAAAAGAATCAACTTAAAATCACTCTCCAGTAAAACATGGCAGCAAATCTCGTGAGCGCAAAAGTTTCTATTTTTATAGCATGATCGCAAAGACTTTACCCAAGTCTCCCCAAAGGTTCTACTTGGCACAAACACTAATTAAAACACAAAACCACATCTAACCAGAATCTAGATAAAATATTTAGTACTAAACAGAAGTAAAAGCAAATAAAATAAAATTGGGTTGCCTCCCAACAAGCGCTATCGTTTAATGCCCCTAGCTAGGCATGATACAAGAATAGATCTAGGTATTGTCGTCTTTGGTGGGCAATCCATAAGTGGCTCTCATAATAGATTAATAAGGTAATTTGATTTTATTTCTTGGAAAGTGTTCCATGCCTTTCCTTAATGGAAATTGGAATCTAATATTTCCTTCCTTCATATCAATAATTGCACCAATCGTTCAAAGGAAAGGTCTACCAAGAATAATAGGACATGTAGAATTGCAATCTATATCAAGAACAATGAAATCTACGAGCACATAATTCCTATTTGCAACAATAAGAACATCATTAATCCTTACCATAGGTTTCTTAATGGTATAATCCGCAAGATGCAAATTTAAAGAACAATCATCAAGTTCATGGAAACCTAACATATCACACAAAGTTTGGAATTGTGGAAACACTAGCACCCAAATCACACAAAGCATAGAATTCATGATATTTAGTCTTAATTTTAATAGTAGGTTCCCACTCATCATAAAGTTTTCTAGGGATAGAAACTTCTAACTCAAGTTTTTCTACATAAGATTGCATTAAAGCATCAACTATGTGTTTGGTAAAGGCTTTATTTTAATTATAAGCATGAGGAGAATTTAGCACGGATTGCAACAAGGAAATACAATCTATCAAAGATAAAATATCATAATTAATCCCTTGAAATCCAAAATAGTGGGTCCATTGCTATGTAAAGTTTTGACCTCTTCAATCCCACTTTTAACAATTTTAGTGTCAAGATCTAAAAACTCCGAATCATTGGGATGCCTCTTAACTAAAGTTGACTCATCTCCAGTCCCATATTTATCAAGATTCATATTAGAAGACAAGGATTTAATAGGGGACACGTCAATCACTTTAAGATCTTCATCTTTATTATCATGAAAACTAGAAGAACACGCTTTCACAAAGCAATCTCTTTTAGCACGCATCCTAGCGGTTCTTTCTTTGCACTCATCAATGGAAATTCTCATGAATTTGAGGGACTCATTGATATCATGCTTAGGTGGAATAGATCTAAGTTTCAAAGAATCAACATCAAGAGAAATTCTATCCACGTTCCTAGCCAACTCATCAATCTTAAGCAATTTTTCTTCAAGTAAAGCATTGAAATTATTTTGCGAATTCATAAATTCTTTAACACTAGTCTCAAATTCAGGGGGCATCTTATTAAAGTTTCCATAAAAGTTGTTGTAGGAATTACCGTAATTATTATAGGAATTACTAGGGAAAGGCCTAGAATTAAAGTTTCCTCTATATGCGTTGTTACCAAAATTATTCCTACCAACAAAATTCACATCCATAGATTCATTATTATTCTCAATCAACATGGACAAAGGCATATCATTAGGATCAGAGGACACACTCTTAGTACCAAATAATTTCATAAGTTCATCCATCTTTCCATTCAAAACACTAATCTCTTCAATATCATGTACTTTTTGGCGTGCCATTGAGAGTAATTAACCATAATATTATCTAGGAGTTTAGTAGCTTCTCCTAAG
>LR738715.1:271230521-271240924 GCA_902687465.1 Secale cereale
TCAATCCAGCATAAAAGTTTTGTATAATCATCCATAAATTCAAACCATGTGTAGGGCAATTACGTATCATTAATTTCATCCTCTCCCAAGCTTGTGCAACATGCTCATGATCAAGTTGCTTAAAATTCATAATATTGTTCCTAAGAGAGATAATCTTAGCGGGAGAAAAATACTTAGAGATAAAGGCATATTTGCACTTATTCCATGAATCAACACTATTTTTAGGCAAAGAAGAAAACCAAGTTTTAGCATGATCTCTAAGCGAAAACAGAAATAGCTTTAATTTAACAATATCATTATCCACATCTCTCTTCTTTTGCATATCGCACAAATCAACAAAGTTGTTTAGATGGGTAGCGCCATCTTCACTAGGAAGGCCAGAAAATTGATCTTTCATAAAAAGGTTTAACAATACAACATTGATTTCAAAAAATTCAGCATCGATAATGGGAGCAATTGGAGTGCTAATACAATCATTATTTGTGGTATTGGAAAAGTCACACAATTTGGTATTGTCTTGAGCCATAGTGACGAACAAGCAATCCAACACACAAGCAAACAAGAAGCAAGCAAAAAGAGTCAAATAGAAAAAGGGCGAAAAAAACGGTAAGGGTGAAGTGGGGGAGATGAAAATGAGAGGCAAATGGAAAATAATGTAATGCGAGGGATAAGAGTTTGTGATGGGTTCTTGGTTTATGACTTTTGCGTAGATCTCCCCGGCAACGGCGCCATGAATTCTTCTTGCTACCTCTTGAGCTTGCGTTGTTCTTCCCTTCAAGAGGAAAGGGTGATGCAACAAGTAGCGTAAGTATTTCCCTAAGTTTTTGAGAACCAAGGTATCAATCCAGTACGAGACTACACGCGAGTCCCTCGTACCTGCACAAATAAATAAGAACCTTTCAACCTACGCGATAAAGGGGTTGTCAATCCTTCTCGGCCACTTGCAAAAGTGAGATCTGATAGAGATAATAAGATAAATATTTTTGGTATTTTTATTGTATAGATTGAAAGTAAAGATTCCAAAATAAAAGTAAAGTAAAGATAAATAGTTGATGGAAGATTAATATGATGGACGATAGACCTGGGGGCCATAGGTTTCACTAGTGGCTTCTCTCAAGATAGCATATTCTACGGTGGGTGAAGAAATTATTGTCGAGCAATTGATAGAAAAGTGCGTAGTTATGAGAATATCTAGGCATGATCATGTATATAGGCATCACATCCGTGACAAGTAGACCAAAACGATTCTGCATCTACTACTATTACTCCACACATCGACCGCTATCCAACATGCATATAGATTATTAAGTTCATAAGAACAGAGTAACGCCTTAAGCAATATGACATGATGTAGAGGGATAAACTCATGCAATATGACATAAACCCAATCTTTTTATCCTCGATGGCAACAATATAGTACATACCTTGCTGCCTCTGCTGTCACTGGGAAAGGACACCGCAAGATTGAACCCAAAGCTAAGCACTTCTCCCATTCCAAGAAAGATCAATCTAGTAGGCCAAACCAAACTGATAATTCGAAGAGACTTGCAAAGATATTTAAATCATGCATAAAAGATTTCAGAGAAGAATCAAATATTGTTCATAGATAATCTTGATCATAAACCCACAATTCATCGGATCTCGACAAACACACCGCAAAAGAATTACATCGAATAGATCTCCAAGAAGATCGAGGAGAACTTTGTATTGAGATCCAAAGAGAGAGAAGAAGCCTTCTAGCTAATAACTATGGACCCGAAGGTCCGTGGTAAACTACTCATTACTCATCGGAGAGGCTATGGTGTTGATGTAGAAACCCTTCGTGATCGATGTCCCCTCCGGTGGAGCTCCGGAACAGGCCCCAAGATGCGTTGTCACGGGTACAGAAGGTTGCGCCGCTGGAATTAGGGTTTCATGGTAGTCCTCGGTATTTTCAGGGTATATGGCTATATATAGGAGGAAGAGGCACGTCGATGAAGCAACGAGGGGCCCACGAGGGTGGGGGGCATGCCTACCCCCTGGGTGCGCCCTCCCCCTCGTGGCCGCCTCATTTCTTTCCCGACGTGTACTCCAAGTCTTCTGTGTTGCATTTGTTCCAAAAACGACTCTCCCGAATGTTTCATTCCGTTTGGACTCCGTTTGATATTCCTTTTCTGCAAAACACTGAAATAGGCAAAAAACAACAATTTGCATTGGGCCTTGGGTTAGTAGGTTAGTCCCAAAAATAATATAAAAGTGTACAATAAAGCCCATTAAACATCCAAAACAGATAATATAATATCATGGAACAAGAAAAAATTATAGATACGTTGGAGACGTATCAATAGATTGCTCGGAAAAGATACCTTTAAGATGGTTTTGTACCCTACAACAATTTCTTCTTATGTTCTCCGCTTGATAAGAACTTTAGAGTGATTCTTTGTCGCACCTTGAGGGATTTTTATATGATTCAATTATGTTGGCACTGTTGAGAGATCGCACTGGTGAAAATATGAACCCTAGGGCTTGTTTCTAAGCATTGTAATACTGTTTGTGCTCACTTTTACTACTTGTTACCTTGCTGTTTTTATATTTTCAGATAACAAAAACCTATATCTACTATCCATACCACACGTGTATCACCATCTCCTCACCGAACTAGTGCGCCTATAAAATTTTACATTGTATTTGGTGTGCTGTGGACGCAAGAGATTTCTTGTATTTGATTGGATTGTTGTTTGAGAGAGACCATCTTTATCCTATGCCTCCCACGGATTGATAAACCTTAGGTCATCCACCTGAGAGAAAATTGTTATTGTCCTACAAAACTCTACGCTTAGAGGCCCAACACGAGTCTACAAGAATAAGTTGTATAGTAGACATCATAGGTTCGGATGGAGAAGCGGAATCCTCTGCAGGAGGTGGATGGAGAGAAAAAGTGTGGTCTGGTGCATAAAGCTGAAAAGGTTAAAGAGGAGAGTAGAGATGCATGCGTAGCGGGAGTCTTTATTTTCTTTTTCTTGATTAGGCCCACTATTTGTTAGGGTATGTTTCTACTTCTCGAGCTTGCGTTGTATTCCCTCAAAGAGGAAAGGGTGATGCAGCACAGTAGCGTAAGTATTTCCCTCAATTTTTGAGAACCAAGGTATCAATCCAGTAGGAGACCACGCGCGAGTCCCTCGCACCCGCACAAACAAATAAGAACTTCGCAGCCAACGCGATAAGGGGTTGTCAATCCCTTTACGGTCACTTACGGAAGTGAGATCTGATAGATAGGATAGTATAATATTTTTGGTATTTTCGGTATAAGAACGGAAAGTAAATAAAGCAAATAAACAACAGCAGCAGAAATTGAAGGAAAGTAATATGATAAGATAAACCCGGGGCCATAGGCTTCACTAGTGGCTTCTCTCATGAAAGCAGAATTCGACGGTGGGTGAACAAATTACTGTCGAGCAATTGATAGAAAAGCACATAGTTATGAGAATATCTAGGCATGATCATTATATATAGGCATCACGTCCGTGACAAGTAGACCGAAACGATTCTGCATCTACTACTATTACTCCACACATCGACCGCTATCCAGCATGCATCTAGAGTATTAAGTTCATAAGAACAGAGTAATGCTTTAAGCAAGATGACATGATGTAGAGGGATAAACTCAAGCAATATGATATAAAACCCATCTTTTAATCCTCGATGTCAACAATACAATACATGCCTTGCTGCCCCTGCTGTCACTGGGAAAGGACACCGCAAGATTGAAACCAAAGCCAAGCACTTCTCCCATTGCAAGAACTATAGATCTAGTAGGCCAAACCAAACCTATAATTCAAAGAGACTTGCAAGGATATTATAATCATACATAAAAGATTTCAGAAAAGAATCAAATATTGTTCATAGATAATCTTGATCATAAACCCACAATTCATCGAATCTCGACAAACACACCACAAAAAGATTACATCGAATAGATCTCCTCGAAGATCGAGCAGAACTTTGTATTGAGATCCAAAAAGAGAGAAGAAGCCATCTAGCTAATAACTATGGACCCGAAGGTCTATGGTAAACTACTCACAACTCATTGGTGAGGCTACGGTGTTGATGTAGAAGCACTCCGTGGTAGACCCCCCCCCCTCCGGCGGAGCTCCGAAACAGGCACCAAGATGGGATCTCACAGGAACAGAAGGCTGCGGCGGTGGAATTAGGGTTTTCTCTGTTGCCTCGATGTTTTTAGGGTACATGGATATATATAGGAGGAAGGAGGGCATTGGGGGAGCCAGAGGGGGCCCACGAGGGTGGGGGCGTGCCCAGGGGGAGGGGGCGCGCCCTGGACCCTTGTGGCCACCTCCTTTGTTCCCTCGCGTGTACTCCAAGTCTTCTGGGTAGATACGGTTCCAAAAATAACTCTCCCGAAGGTTTCATTCCGTTTGGACTCCGTTTGATATCACTTTTCTGCGAAACTCTGAAATCGGCAAAAAAAACAGCAATTTGCACCGGGCCTTGGGTTAGAAGGTTAGTCCCAAAAATAATATAAAAGTGTATAATAAAGCCCATTAAACATCCAAAACAGAATATATAATAACATGGAACAATCAAAATTATAGATATGTTGGAGACGTATCAAGCATCCCCAAGCTTAATTCCTGCTCGTCCTCGAGTAGGTAAATGATTAAAACATAATTTTTGATGTGGGATTCTAACCAACATAATTCTCAATGTAATTTCTTTATTGTGGCATGAATGTTCAGATCTGAAAGATTCAATACAAAAGTCTATATTGACATAAGAACAATAATACTTCAAGCATACTAACAAAGCAATCATGTCTTCTCAAAATAACATGGCCAAAGAAAGTTATCCCTACGAAATCATATAGTCTGGCTATGCTCCCTCTTCATCGCACAAAAATATTCACATCATGCACAACCCCGATTTTAGCCAAGCAATTGTTTTCATACTCAATTTTTTTCAAACCTTTCAACTTTCATGCAATACATGAGCGTGAGCCATGGATATAGCACTATAGGTGGAATAGAGTGGTGGTTGTGGAGAAGACAAAAAGGAGGAAGATAGTCTCACATCAACTAGGCGTATCAATGGGCTATGTCATCAATAGATATCAATGTGAGTGAGTAGGGATTGCCACGCAACGGATGCACTAGAGCTATAAGTGTATGAAAGCTCATCAAAAGAAACTAAGTGGGTGTGCATCCAACTTGCTTACTCATGAAGACCTAGGGCATTTGAGGAAGCCCATTGTTGGAATATACAAGCCAAGTTCTATAATGAAAATTCCTACTAGTATATGAAAGTGACAAAACAAGAGACTCTCTATCATGAAGATCATGGTGCTACTTTGAAGCACAAGTGTGGAAAAAGACATTATCATTGTCCCTTCTCTCTTTTCTCTCTTTTTTTGGAGGGGCTTTCTCTTTTTTAGCCCCTCTCTATATTTTTTTGGTCCATATCTTTTTTTTATTTGGCCTTACCTCACATGGGACAATGCTCTAATAATGAAGATCATCACACTTTTATTGACTTACAACTCAAAGATTACAACTCGTAGCTAGAACAAACTATGACTCTATGTGAATGATGATGAAGCATGTCATATGAACGGAACAGTGGAAAGTTGCATGGCAATATATCTCGGAATGGCTATGGAAATGCCCTGATATGTAGGTATGGTGGCTGTTTTGAGGAAGGTATATGGTGGGTGTATGGTACCGGCGAAAGTTACGCGGTACAAGAGAGGCTAGCAATGCTGGAAGGGTGAGAGTGCGTATAATCCATGGACTCAACATTAGTCATAAAAAACTCGTATACTTATTGCAAAAATCTACGAGTCATCAAAATAAAGTATTCAACGCATGCTCCTAGGGGAAGGGTTGGTAGGATTTAACCATAGCGCGATCCCGACCTCCACACAAAGGATGACACTCAATAAATACCTCATGCTCTAACTTCGTCACATAGCGGTTCACCATACGTGCATGCTACGGAAATCACAAACTTTCACACAAGTATTTCTGAAATTCAAAAGTACTCCACTAGCATGACTCTAATATCACCATCCTCATATCTCAAAATAATCATCAATTATCAAACTTCTCATCATATTCAATGCACTTTATATGAAAGTTTTTGCTATACTCCTCTTGGATGCCTATCATATAGGACTAGTTTTATAACCAAAGCACATTACCATGTTGTTCTAAAAGACTCTCAAATAGATATAAGTGAAGCATGAGAGATCATCAATTTCTACAAAATAAAACCACCACCGTGCTCTAAAAGATATAAGTGAAGCACTAGAGCAAAACTATCTAGCTCAAAAGATATAAGTGAAGCACATAGAGTATTCTAATAAATCCTAAACCATATTTATCTCTCTCAAAAGGTGTGTCCAGAAAGGATGATTGTGGCAAAATAAAAAGCAAAGATTCAAATCATACATGATGCTCCAAGCAAAACACATATCATGTGGTGAATAAAAATATAGTCCCGAGTATAGTTACCGATAGATGAAGACGAAAGAGGGGGTGCCTTCCCGGGGCATCCCCAAGCTTAGGCTTTTGGTTGTCCTTGAATTTTAACTTGGGGTGCCTTGGGCATCCCCAAGCTTAGGCTCTTGCCACTCTTTGTTCCATAGTCCATCAAATCCCTACTCAAAACTTGAAAACTTCACAACACAAAACTTAGCCAAAAATCTCGTGAGCTCCATTAGTATAAGAAAACAAACCACCACTCAAAGGGTACTATAAGGAACTCATTATTTGTTTATATTGGTGTTAAACCTACTGTATTCCAACTTCTCCATGATTCATACCCTCCGATACTACCCATAGATTCATCAAAATAAGCAAACAGCACACGAAAAACAAAATCTGTCAAAAACAGAACAGTCTGTCGTAATCTGTAACTTTCGAATACTTTTGTAACTCCAAAAAAATTGAAATAAATTGGTAAACGTGAGGAATGTGTCTATTAATCATCTGCAAAAAGAATCAACTAAATAGCACTCTCCAGTAAAAAATTACAACCAAACTCGTGAGCGCTAAAGTTTCTGTTTTTTACAGCATGATCATATAAACTTCACACAAGTCTTCCCAAAGGTTCTACTTGGCACAAACACTAATTAAAACACAAAACCACATCTAAACATAAGCTAGATGCAATATTTATACCTAAATAGAAGCAAAAACAAAGAAAATAAAATTGAGTTTCCTCCCAACAAGCTCTTTCTTTATAACCAATTAAGATAGGCTTGAGAATTCAATGATGCCCACATGAAAGATAAGAATTGAAGGACAAAGGGAGCATCATAAAATATGTGACAAACACATGTAAGTATAACATGCTTCCTATGCATAGGCATTTTATAGGAACACAAATTAGCAAGACAAGCAAGATCTAGCATATGCAAGGAAGAAGAAAGAAACAAGATCAATCTCAACACGAAGAGAGGTAATTTAGTAACATGAGGATTTCTACAACCATATTTTCCTCTCTCATAATAATTGCATGTCGGATCATAAGAAAATTCAACAATGTAGCTATCACAAAACATATTCTCAACACGATCCACATTCATACGAAGTTGACACTCTTCCAAAATAGTGGGATCAACATAAACTAAAATCATGACCTCTCCAAACTCACTTTTAGCAAAAAATTCATAAGATTGATCATTCTCCAAATATGTGGTATCTAAAGTTGACACTATTCCAAACCCACTTTCAATATTCTTGCAAACATTATTATCAATCTCATATATATCATGGGGCTTAAGTAAGTTTTCAAGATCGTAAGAAGCATCACCCCAATCATGATCATTGCAACAAGTAGTGGGCATAGCAAAATAAGCATCCCCAAGCTTAGGGTTTTGCATATCATTAACACAATTGACATTAATAGAATTTATAATAACATCATTGCAATCATGTTTTTCATTGAAAGAGCTATCGTGAATCACTTCATAATTTTCTTCTTTCAACACTTCATCACAATTTTTGGATTCACAAATTTCAAGAAAAACCTCATAAAGATAATCTAGTGCACGCAGCTCACTAGCAATTGGTTCATCATAATCGGATCTCTTAAAAAGATTAGCAAGTGGATGAGGATCCATAATTTAGCAAGCGAAGATGCAAGCTAACAGAGGGCACATAGCAACACAAGCGACGAAAACGAGAGGCAAATAATGTAGTGCGAAGGATAAGAGTTTGTGATAGGTACTTGGTATATGAATTTTGCATAGATCTCCCAGGCAACGGCGCAAGAAATTCTTCTTGCTACTTCTCGAGCTTGCATTGTATTCCCTCGAAGAGGAAACGGTGATGCAACACAGTAGCGTAAGTATTTCCCTCAGTTTTTTAGAACCAAGGTATCAATCCAGTAGGAGACCACGCGCGAGTCCCTCGCACATGCGCAAACAAATAAGAACTTCGCAGCCAACACGATAAGGGGTTGTCAATCCCTTTACGGTCACTTACGAAAGTGAGATATGATAGATAGGATAGTCTAATATTTTTTGTATTTTAGGTATAAGAACAGAAAGTAAATAAAGCAAATAAGCAACGACAACAGAAATTGAACGAAAGTAATATGATAAAGACAGACACGAGGGCCATAGGTTTCACTAGTGGCTTCTCTAATGAAAGCAGAATTCTATGGTGGGTGAACAAATTGCTGTCGAGCAATTGATAGAAAAGTGCATAGTCATGAGAATATCTAGGCATGATCATTATATATAGGCATCACTTCCGTGACAAGTAGACCAAAATGATCCTGCATCTACTACTATTACTCCACACATCGACCTCTATCCAGCATGCATCTAGAGTATTAAGTTCATAAGAACAGAGTAATGCTTTAAGCAAGATGACATGATGTAGAGGGATAAACTCAAGCAATATGATATAAACCCCATATTTTAACATCGATGGAAACAATACAGTACGTGCCTTGCTGCCCTTGCTGTCACTAGGAAAGGACACCGCAAGATTGAACACAAAGCCAAGCACTTCTCCCATTGCAAGAACTATAGATCTAGTAGGCCAAACCAAACCAATAATTCGAAGAGACTTGCAAGGATATTATAATCATACATAAAAGATTTCAGAAAATAATCAAATATTGTTCATAGATAATCTTGATCATAAACCCACAATTCTTCGGATCTCGACAAACACACCGCAAAAGGATTCCATCGAATAGATCTCCTCGAAGATCGAGGACAACTTTGTATTGAGATACAAAAAGAGAGAAGAAGCCATCTAGCTAATAACTATGGACCCGAAGATCTGTGGTAAACTACTCACAACTCATTGGTGAGGCTATGGCGTTGATGTAGAAGCACTCTGTGGTAGACCCCCCCCCCTCCGGCGGAGCTCCGGAATAGGCCCCAAGATGGGATCTCACGGGAACAGAAGGTTGCGGCGGTGGAATTAGGGTTTTCTCTGTTGCCTCGATGTTTGCAGGGTACATGTATATATATAGGAGGAAGGAGGGCATCGGGGGAGCTAGAGGGGGCCCACGAGGGTGGGGGCGCGCCCAGGGGGAGGGGGCGCGCCCTGGACCCTCGTGGCCACCTCCTTCGTTCCCTCACGTGTACTCCAAGTCTTCTGGGTAGATATGGTTCCAAAAATAACTCTCCCGAAGGTTTCGTTCCGTTTGGACTCCGTTTGATATCCCTTTTCTGCGAAACTCTGAAATAGGCAAAAAAACAGCAATTTGCACTGGGCCTTGGGTTAGTAGGTTAGTCCCAAAAATAATATAAAAGTGTATAATAAAGCCCATTAAACATCCAAAACAGAATATATAATAGCATGGAACAATAAAAAATTATAGATACGTTGGAGACGTATCATATGTCTCTCTCTAAGTGGTTTTGGTGATTGATGACAATGCATTTACGGACTAATCGTGTGCACTGAGCATTTCAGATATTCATTTATATGGCACGAGACGATTTCTACCCCTCGGTGTTTAAAGAGAAGACGATGTTGTTTCCTTCTTTATGTTTTGGTGGACTTGAGTCGTAGGAAACACCGTACCATCAAGAGGGGGTCCGTATCGGAAAGGTTAGGGTGGAATCAACACATACACATCTATCTTGCACCCCAGCCCTTTTCCTCTTCTTTGGAGTTTACCGTTATCGCGAAAAGTGGCACTTGGGAGGTGCCAGAGGTAGTACCGCTGGACCAGAGCGGCAGTACCGCTTACAGCCTCAAGCGGTAGTACCACTGCCTCATGATGGTTCATGGCCATCAGCGGTAGTACAGCTTTGGCTTTGCGCTGCTACCGCCTCGACTTGAGACTCGCACTTTACGTGTAAAATTCTGCGGTAGTAGCAGCAGCAGTAGGAGCGGTAGTACCACACCTACCACTGCTTCTAGTGCTGCCTTGGCCTCTCT
>LR738715.1:271241174-271279258 GCA_902687465.1 Secale cereale
CGCCCGATCTCTCTCCCTAGCCAATCAAACCTGTTGATTTTCTAGGGATTGGTTGAGAAGGCCCGGATCTACACTTCCACCAAGATAAATTTGATTCCCCCACTAATCCCTTGCGGTTCTTGTTACTCTTGGGTGTTTGAGCACCTTAGACGGTTGAGGTCACCTCGGAGCCACATTCCATTGTGGTGAAGCTCTATGGTATCGTTGGGATCCTCCAATCAAGTTGTGGAGGTTCGGTCGCCGCCTTCAAGGGCACCACTAGTGGAATCACGGCATCTCGCATTGTATGAGGGTGTGAGGAGAATACGATGGCCCTAGTGGCTTCTTGGGGAGCATTGTGCCTCCACATCGCTCTAACAGAGACGTACTTCCCCCAAAGGGAAGGAACTTCGGTAACACATCCTCGTATCCACCGGCTCCACTTGTGGTTATTTCTTCCCTTTACTTTGTGCAAGTTTTTGTTGTGTGATATCCTTGCTTGCACTTGTTGTTGTTGATGTTTGCATCATATAGGTTGTTCACCTAGTGGCACATCTAGACAACCTATTTGTTACTAAACCTAATTTGTTAAGAAAAGCTAAAAATTGGTAGTTACCTATCCACCCCCTCCCCTCTAGTCAACCATATCGATCCTTTCAATTGGTATCAGAGCCTCGTCTCTTTATTAAGGGTTTCACCACCCGAAGAGTATGGTTGACACCGAGGAGGAAGTACTCGAGGCCGTGAAGTTGACTTTGATCACTTGAGATGACTTAAATGAAGCTAGGGCTTCACTTAAGACGTCTATGACGGCCGAAGTCAAGTCCATCCTAAAAGAGTTATTTGAGGGGATGAAATCCACTCCCGATCCCGTGTTTGTGGTTAATCCCACGACATCGGTGTCGGAGGCCATTTCCACCAAGGAAGGGGCTAAAGGTACTCATGTTTCTTCCCCTCTTGACAATAATGGGACGGGAACCTTTGCCTCGGTTCCCCCTTCCCCGGTCTATGGAGGACCAATCCCTACACCCCGCATTAATAATCTTGGTCCTCCTCCTAAACTTGTTAAGGGTGATTTTACTGATTGGGCCTTTCACATTAAGTCTCATTTGAATCTTTCCTCAACTAACCTTCGGAGAATCATTGAGCAAGGCTTCTACCCGCATGATCCAAACAACTTCACCCCTAGAGAAGAAGTGGACAATCAATACAATCACTCCGCTTTGTTCATCCTTCAAGAAGCGGTCCCACACGAAGATCTATCTCACCTTCGACCATTCACTCGTGCAAAGGATTGTTGGGAGCATATTGTTTCCATGTACAAGGGCAACTCAAGCATCCAACGGTCAAACTTTGAAGTGGTCCTTGATGAGTCCGATGAATTTGTGATGTTTGAAGATGAGGATCCACTTGATCTCTACCGGAGAGTGAAAACTCTTGTAGTGGCTCTTCAAGATCATGGGAGCACACCACCAAGCCATGGCACCCTCCACCACCACCACCCAACCATGGCACCCTCCACCACTACCACCACCAAGCCATGTCACCCTCTGACCTAGGAGCTCATGGAGGGCCTCATGCACTGGGATTTTTTGCCCGGCTTTGCGGTCGCGGCTAAGGTGCATCACCGTTTTGGATCTCATGTTTACTTCTCCCCCTCTCGATCGACAAAGGAGTTTTTCTTGGTCGTATACTTTTCGTCGGCATCCTTTTGTCTTACCGAAGAATCAGTGGCCATTGCGCTACAATGTTACATCGGGGGACTTCCTTCTGGCCTAAATGTTCAACATCTTGAAGGAAGATCTTACCGGTTTTCTGTGGCCTCCAATAGGGCGGGACATTTTATCTATGGCCTCAAAGATCGTGTTTGGCCAGACTTTGTTTGTCATTTTCAACTCTTTCGCCCTGGTGCTACGCGATCAGGGCACTTGGACAACTTTTCTCATTCAGACACTCGCAATCCCGAGGTTGCTTCCCGATCTCCGTTAGCATTTAAATCAAATTTCAAGTTCTTGGCAGATGGACATTCTAATGGTATTAGCTCTCATTTGGAACTTCAAAACTTTGGTTTTGCTATGCCACCGGCAATTGCCAACCCACCGGAATCATCATCTCAGGACTCTTTGCCGGCGAAGGACTTTTCTGCAAATTTGTCTCATTCCAAATCTTTTGGTAAGGCGCCATCCACGGAACAAGTTTCACCAACATTAATGACAAATATTACTTTTGGTAGCCTCCCATCAATCCATTATGACAGAGTAATTGCACATAATGCAAAATTTGAAGGTTGTCGGTTCAAGAAGGAAGCATGGCAATCTATCTCGGATATCATTCTTTGGCACATTACGGAAAACACATTGCCACCATTTGGAAGTTGCTCACTGTCCCCCCAATGGATTATATTTACATGCGTCTAAATTTATGTGCTTCATGCAATGACATGGGACATCTGGCCGACTCTTGCCCTGGTATGTATTGTACATCTTGTTGGGATAGATCATGCACGTGTACCGTTGTGGATTCACCTGAAACTTCCAGCTCTGCGAATACTAATTTGAAGGGCCCGCAAATGAGCCCACTATGCTACATTTGTGGTAATACAACCCACTTCACATTCTACTGCCCTGAGGCCTCCCAGTGTAGTTCTTGCGTTTTCTTGGGCCATACTACTAGGGAATGCTATAACAAGAAGGCAAACCGCTACAGTTGGAGGCACAAAAGGATTCGGGTGGCAGCAATCACTGGTCCTTCCACCTCGGATAACAATTTGGGTAAGAAGTATGCAATTTCGTAGGTTTATTTGGAAAGCAATCATGATACACATTCGGTGCCTTCTTTTTCGAACATTGTCGGTGTCAAAACCAGCGAATCTCGGGTAGGGGGTCCCGAACTATGTGTCTAAGGATCAATGGTAACAGGAGGCAGGGGACATGATGTTTACCCAGGTTCAGGCCCTCTTGATCGAGGTAAAACCCCACTTCCTTCTATATTAATATGGATGAATGTGAATACAAGAGTTGATCTACCTCGAGATCGTATTGGCTAAACCCTAAAGTCTAGCCTATGAGGATTTGAGATTCTCTGTTAGCCTCTACGGATTAAAACCCTCCGGTTTATATACACACCGGAGGGGCCTAGGGTTTGTACATACCACCTTGCAGAGGAAGGAAAGATTACACCCGAACCTAAAACTTGCCATTACATGAATACAGGAGTCCTATCCAGATACGAGAGATGATCTTCAACTATGATCTTCACGGCCCACCAGTCTGGCCCACCAAGAGTTATGTGGCCTCCCGAGGACCCCTCTATCCAGGACTCCCTCAGTAGCCCCTGAACCTATCTTCGATGACGATGAGTTTGGCTTTCGTATTGTCTTCGGCATTGCAAGGCGGGTTCCTTCTTCCGAATATATCTTCTACAAAAAGTGTATTGTGTTCGGCTCTGCAAGGTTAGTACAACCCTTAGCCTCGAAGGCAAGGCTTTTAAAGGAAAATGAATAGGGTGTCTCTACTGACAACTTTTGGGCGAAGCATCGCGTCCAACCCACTAACTTATCAAATCGTTTTATTTGGTCCTAGTTTCGCGTTTCGAGGTATATCCTCATTAACACGTCCCATCATAATAGAGATCGTGCCCGCTTATTGTGGGATCCTTATCAATATGACGTGTGCACCGACGCCGCACATTACGCACGACCGCTTTGGGAACCGGCGAGGTTTATGGCTAAAGTGGGTGGATGCTTTATATTCACAGCGTTATAAAAGGATATCTATCCCTTTCATCAGCCCCACGCCTTCCTCAAGCTCGAGCTCTCCAATCTCCCTAGCCCCAATATACTCATCTCCTGCGCCCACCACTCCTCGTTCCTCAACCACTATTCCCCTTCCCAACAATAGCTGGATTCGGTGCCAGGGGCAAGTGGGAAGCTTCCACAGTCACAGAAAAGACCGTGGAGGATCTACGGAGCATGGGCTATCTCGCCGCCACCATCGCGCGCCGAGTCCTTGCCAAGGGTCAGGTGATTCCCGTCCCTGAGGCGGGTGAGAGGGTAGTGTTCACTTCCCATTTTGTTAGGGGGCTAGGGTTTCCACTCCACCCCTTTGTTCGGGGTCTTTTGTTCTTCTACGGGCTAGATTTCCATGATCTAGCCCCGAAATCAATCCTTCACATATCCGCTTGTATAGTGGTGTGTGAAGCTTTCCTCTGCATCCCTCCACACTTCGGCCTATGGCTCAAAAACTTCAACGTGAAGCCGAAGGTGGTGGACGGACAACACGCGGAGTGCGGGGGCGCCATGATTAGAAAGCTCTCGAATGCAACTTGGCCTAAGGACTCATTCGTGGAGATAAATAAGGTCTGGCAGCAGGAGTGGTTCTACATCACTGAACCCCGCTACGCCAAATGGGCGGCGGAGCCTGCTTTCAGATCCAGACCCCCAGAGAGGCTGACCTCCTGGACCAAAAATGTTCTGGACTAGGGGTCTTCAACTGAAGTGACGACACTCCAGAGTCGTGTGTCCGGCATGATCTCCAAGGGGCACCAGCTCTCGTCTGTTTTCCAGGTGATGCTGACCCGGCTTGTTCTCCCTTGCCAAAGCCGGGACTCGTCCCTATAGGAGTTCGATCCGGCAGGAGACAAGCCGCTGAAGCATCTCTTCGGCTTTACGCACAAAGAGATCTGGAAGCATCTCTTCAAGAGATAGAAAGAGTAGCCCGAAGAGACCGAGGACGCGGGCTATAGCATTGCGGTCTCCGCCCCAGAGGTAATAGAAAAACTTGTCGAACACATATTTCTTCCTTTATGTAATGATAACATGAATTGGAGTTTTTACGTGATATACATGGCTGGACGAAGAAGGCAACCCAGATTAAGAGTCCGGCACCTTTGCCCGAGGACCCAGCATTGCCTCTACTGACGGCAATACTGGTCCCGGCGTCGTACAAGGCGCCGACCAAGAAGCCCAAGAAGACAAAGGGCAAGGGGGCCGGAGATAGCCCCCATCCCGCGGACAAGAAGTCCGAGAAAATCAACATCCTCTCCTCCGACGATGTGGAGGAAGAGGAAGAAGAAGAAGAAGAAGAAGAAGAGCCCTCTGTGCAAGGCAGGGGGAAGAAGAGGGCGGCCTCTGCCGAAGCAGGCACAACCTCTCCCAAGAGGAAGATGACCCTCGCTACTAGTTCGGATTCGTCCGAACATAGCTTCGTGGTGAAGCCCAGGGTGAAACCCCTGCCCGAATCATAAGTTAATCTGGATTCCAGTGCTTCACCTTTGTTTGTTTAGTATTTTTGATGCTTACTTAGTATTTTTCTCCTGCTGACCTACAACCCTCCCGTAGGACACCCCGACGCCTCCTTATCGGAGTGGAACTCTCTAGCACCTGGAGAGACGGAGAGTGACCCGCACGTCCGGGCTTCATCGCCCGTGATCGACGGGGACACCGAAGTGTCTTCCCAGCGGGTGTCCTCCGCCCTAGGATACAAGGGCGGGGCAGGCGACAAGGCGGTCGGGGATAATACTCAGCGGCTACCGGCCATGGGGAGACCGTCCCAATGGAGATCGAAGACGTGGGGCCCAAACAATCCAGGGCCCCGCCGAATACTATCCCGAAGCCTAGTGCGGATCCGGGGTATGAAGACCCGACTCCCCAAGTGGAGGAGGATATGGCGGCACCCGGAGTTAATCCGAAGGCGCTGGACTCTATGGAGGGAGCACTGCAAAGTGCTCTCGTAGTTGAAGAACACCGCACCGTGATGGATGCGGTGATGAAGAAGATTCAGTCCATCAAGGGCGGACTGAATGAAGCCTTCAACAGCCTATTAGCAGGCTTTGAGGTAAGCAATGTAATGTTTTTTATAGAACTTCATTATTTTTTATGCACATACATAGCGAGTAGCCCCTGATGGTTTGTGTGATTCTGAAAGAATCGGACGAAGTATCCATAGTATAGCATACTTACAGAGCTAAACTGTTGTGCAGGCTTCACTAGTTACGGCAACTGCGCGAGATGCGGAAGTTGCCGAACTAAACCAGATGCTCTTGTTGGCCAACACGGACCTCGACCGCGTCAACCAACGTTTAGATGAAATGCAAGGTATGCGGATTTTAAGATGTCAATAAGACTTAATTAATTGAGTATGTTTATAAACTCTGATGTAATATTCTGTATTACACAGTTGGCGCCACTGAGCTCGAGGCCCTCAAGGGCGAGGTTGCCACGGCCAAGAAGGAGGCCGAGGTGAACAAGGTAGCCGCTGACAAAGCGGTTGTCAATTTGGAGGCCGAAAAGGCTGAGTGCGAAAAGCACCGGTCTCGGGTGTCCGAATTCGAGATTGAGCTCAACGATGCAATTTGCAAATGTGATGCATTTGAGAAGAAGGCTTCAGAACAGGCATCCGAGCTTGCTGCGACAGTGAAGACTGATGCGCGAGGCGAGTCGCGCACATATAGCTACTGCTGGCCCGCCCGTATGCAAGGAGCACCGCAAGCCAGAGAAGTACTTCGAGGACATCATCGAGGGCGCTCGCTTTGTAGAAGGACAGTGTTCGAAGGATCTTATTTTCGAGTGATTGTATTCAGATGTAAAGACTATGCTTATGAATCCGATGTATATAACTTTTGCGCTATTTATAATATCAGCGTCTTTTACCTCCTGTGTGATTGTTTATCTAAATTTGAAAGTTTCCAGTCATCGGCTTCAGCCCACACGTACATAATACTGGGGTGTTCGCTCGTATGCATGTACGCTCTTTATCCAACGTCTTGGTCCGTGTAGGAGGTGTATGCGGAGCGAACCAAGCAATCAGACTATGCGGCGTTATTGCTTTCACTTAGTCATAGGAGCTTGACATGTGGGGCTAGGTACTAGCCCCTGGTGTGGATATGATATTCTTTTACTTAAGGCATCCAATTGCACCTGGCTGGGCAAAAAACCAACCCTTTGTATAACACGGGGTAGATCTCTACGATCGTAGTATAACACTAAGTCAGCGGATTGCGGACCAGGTTCTCGGAATCATGACGGTCAGCTTTTGGCTTTCTCTACTGAGGTACTTGACTGGACGAGCCAGAAGTACAATCGCAGTAGTTCTCCCTTTACACCCTAGCTGAACAATCGGGAACGTAGGGGTAAGCACAGGAGCCGGGCAAAACAACTATTGACCCAAGACATGATTCGGAACTGATGCACATAAGGCAAACATCCAGGATGCCGAACACTCCCTACAGACGTTCGGTCTTTTCAACATATACTGGGATGAATACAGCCCCTGGTAATAAACCCTTATTAACAAGGCACATATGGCAATCTGATGTGGGAAGAGAACATTTATGATGATTGAAAAAAACTCCGAACATAATGCGAATCAAGTTGTTCTATTAATATCCCTTTATGGTACGGTGAGCCGCAAACTTACAGACAATGCCGAAAACTTTTTGGACATTTTACATGCCAAAAAGGTATATAACAAGAAATAGAAAAAAAGGTTTACATATGGTCTTAATCTAAAGAGAAACCATAGTACAGGTCCCTGCTGCACGTGTACGCCATTTCCTTCTTTGTAGTGTGTCCTTGAAGAGGTGAGAGTAGGATGGCCACTTGTAAAACAAAAAGAAAATAAACCTAGAAAAGAAAAAAGAAATCTAGTGTGGCCATGACAAGACTGGTTCGTTTAAGGAACCTAAAAACATAAGTTTAGAGTCTGAATTGGGTCAAGCCGAACTATGGACTATATGTAGTGTGCCCCAGCGTCGCCCAAGGGATTTTTAAGGCATAATTATGCACTCTAGGTACATGTGCTATCACCTTATGGGGCAGTCGGTGGGGGCGTAGCTGCTAATCTAGCTCAGGTTCATCTGAGCTACCGCACTGGGGCGTTTTCCGGACATGTTTAGTTATGTCCGTGACTAACAAATTATCCAGCTTGAATAGGCCATTTTGGACTTCGGCTGCTAGGGCCGCAGTGTCCTCCTCCGTACGAAGAGAGCGCTCCATATTTCCATTGACCATGATGACACCACGTGGTCCAGGCATTTTAAGCTTTAGATAGGCATAATGCGGGACTGCATTAAAGCGGGCGAAGGCCGTTCTTCGGAGTAGTGCATGATAGCCACTTTAGAACGGAGCTATATCGAAGATCACTCTTCGCTTCGAAAGTTATCAGGAGAGCCGAATACGACCTGCAATGTTATAGAGCCCGTGCAGCGGGCTTCTACGCCCGGTATCACTCCTTTAAACGTCGTGCTGCTTGGCTCGATTCTTGATGGGTCGATCCCCATCTTGCGGACAGTGTCCTGATATATCAGATTGAGACTGTCGCCGCAGTCCATGAGGACTCGGGTTAGATGGTATCCATCGACTATTGGGTCAAGCACTGGGGCAGCCGAACTCCCATCACGAATACTAGTCGGATGATCCCTGCGATCGAAAGTGATCGAACAGGCCGACCATGGGTTGAATTTGGGGGCGACAGGCTCAACGGCGTAGAAATCTCAGAGTGCACGCTTGCACTCCCTCTTTGGGATATGAGTGGCATATATCGTGTTCACTAATGTAACCTCCGATGGAAATTTCTTCTGTCCCCCCTATATTCGGCTGGCGAGGTTCATCCTCGTCTTAGCTGTGAGGTTCCTTCCCCTTGTGTTCGGCATTGAGCTTGTCGGCCTGCTTGAAGACCCAACAGTTGCGGTTGGTATGGTTGGTAGGTTTTTCTGGGGTGCCATAGGTTTGGCAGGGCCTATCTAATATTTTGTCTAGACTGGATGGGCCATCTATGTTGCCTTTAAATGGCTTCTTCCGTTGACCGGGTCTGGAGCCAGTGAATCCGGTATTTACCGCTATATCATCTGGGCTTCCAGAATTGTTTCGACATTTGTTTTTGTTACATCGTGGCTTTCCATTGCCGTCCCTGACTTCAGATGTTCCAGGGTTGCTGGTACTGCTACGAGCTAACCAGCTATCCTCACCCGTGCAAAAGCGAGTCATGAGGGTAGTTAGGGCTGCCATTGTCCTTGGCTTTTCCTGTCCGAGGTGTCTGGCTAGCCATTCGTCCCGGATACTGTGCTTGAATGCCGCTAAGGCCTCATCATCCGGACAGTCGACGATTTGGTTCTTCTTAGTGAGAAACCGATTCCAAAGCTTGCAGACTGACTCCCCAGGTTGTTGGATGATGTGACTTAGATCGTCAGTGTCCGGGGGTCGGACATAAGTCCCTTGAAAGTTGGCCCGAAAAGGGTCCTCAAGTTCTTCCCAACTCCCAATGGAGTTCTCTGGGAGGCTGTTTAGCCAGTGCCGAGCTGGTCCTTTCAGCTTGAGGGGTAGATATTTAATGGCGTGGAGATCATCTCCTCGAGCCATGTGGATGTGAAGAATAAAGTCTTCTACCCAGACGGCAGGATCCATCATTCCATTGTATGCTTCGATGTTCACGGGTTTAAACCCTTTTGGAAAATCATGATCCAGCACCTCATCGGTGAAGCACAGAGGGTGTGCGGCTCCTCTGTATTTTGCTATATCGTGGCGTATGTCTGATGGCTATGATGTTTGGTATTGACCCTAAACTCGTATGTTACCAGTGCGATCGCCTTGATAGCCGCCGTCTCGTGCGGGAGCCCGGTTCCTAGGTCCGTAGATAGACATGGTCTTGCTAGCTTTTTTGTTCAGGTCCTCACGCAGATCGTGTTTTCAAACTTGAGCCGCATCCTCCTTTCCTTTACAAGGTGGTGTGCGGGCTTGTGTACGCCATTGCTAGGAACTCTGTCCTGTCCGCGACGTGGTCGGTCCGGCTTGTCGGCGGTGTTATTCTTCGGCAGGACGGGCGCAGCAGCCTCGTCGTCGAATTCAGGCAGCAGTTTACGCTTGGGATAGCCTTTGGTTTGGCCGTTATAGCCATGTTTTTGTTCGGCGTCTAGCACCTCGTTCCATCTATCGTTGAGCGTGTCCTGTGCGGCTCAAAGCCATCTCTGCTGCTTTTTCAGGCTCCTTGCGGTGGCAATAAGCCACCGATGGAAGCGCTTTTGTTCAGAGGGTTCTTCTGGGACGATATACTCATCATCATCCAGGCTAACCTCTTCTTCGGAGATAGGTTCGTAGTTACCGTCTTCGGCATCGCTGTCATCGAACAGCGGCTTCGGACTGTGTTCATCGTCCTTTCGCTCTTCCTGCTCCATCGCTGGGTCCGCGGGGTCTTCGGCTTGTTCCGAAGTATCACCATCGTTAGTGACAGTGTTTCTATTTCTTCCTTTACGGGATTTAGTTCGGCGCTCTGGACGCCGACGTTTGGGAGGTTCTTTGACGAGCTTATCCTCTACGAGATTGTTTCACCGTCGCCCTCCGCCTCTTTAGGTGTATCCACCATGTACACGTTGTATGAAGACGTAGTTGTCCACCGTCTGGTTACGGGACGGTTTTGATCTGGATCCGCTTCAGCTTCGAGGTCCATCCCTTCGAAGTCTTCGGAAGCATAGTCAAGTAGATCGGTTAGATCTTCAACCGTGGCTACCAAGTGGGTGGTGGGTGGGGAGCAAAATTCTCCATCAGCCTCCAGTTCGAACCGGATACAATGCGGCTGTGTGTCCCCATCTAAGGACAGGGATCTTAACGACCTTAGCATGTCGCCAAAGGGTGAGTGCTGGAAGATATCCGCAGCACTGAATTCGGCGATTGACGCCCGATCTGGCTTGAAGGACACAGATGCGTGTGATTCAGAATCCAAGGCCGGAGTTAGGTCCGGGGTTCCGATGACATAGATCTCATCTAGAGTTGGGTCCATGTGCGGCTCCAACACCATGGAGTCCGCGACTTTCGTGGCGGGGTTGAGCTTCCCGTCCTCGGGCGGCGCGGTCTGTTCCAGATTTAGGGCCAGAACTGTTACAGGTGCTATTTCCTGATCTGATGACAGAGCTAGGTCATGTTCATCGTGAAGGCAGAGAGAGGTTGCCGCTGGCTCAAATCCGGTGAAGAGCAAGTCTCCGCGGATATCAGCAACGTAGTTTAAACTTCCGAATCTGACTTGATGGCCAGGGGCATAGCTCTCAATTTGCTCAAGATGGCCTTCGGTGTTGGCACGTAGCGCGAAGCCGCCGAACACGAAGAGTTGTCCATGAAGGAAGATTCCCTTTGTGTTGCCGTCATTGTTGATGACGTGATCCATCAGTCCTTCGGTCGACGACATAGTGAAACTCTCAATGAAAGCACCAATATCGGTGTCAAAACGGGCGGATATCGGGTAGGGGGTCTCGAACTATGTGTCTGAGGATCGATGGTAACAGGAGGCAGGGGACACGATGTTTACCCAGGTTTAGGCCCTCTCAATCGAGGTAAAACCCTACTTCAGGCTATATTAATATGGATGAATATGAATACAAGAGTTGATCTACCTCGAGATCGTATTGGCTAAACTCTAAAGTCTAGCCTATGCGGATTTGAGATTCTTCGTTAGCCTCTATGGACTAAAACCCTAGGGTTTATATACACACCGGAGGGGCCTAGGGTTTGTACATACGACCTTGCTGAGGAAGGAAAGATTACACCCGAACCTAAAAATCTCCATTACATGAATACAGGAGTCCTATCCGGATGTGAGAGATGATCTTCGACTATGATCTTCACGGCCCACCAGTCCGGCCCACCAAGAGTTATGTGGCCTCCCGAGGACCCCTCTATCCAGGACTCCCTCAAACATTGCTAAGGAATTTTCTAGAACTATGGAAAACAATGGTCCTATTCCATCCTGTCAAAGTTTTGTACCTACAACTGCCGATAACTTACCCCGAGGTGAGGATTTAATTTCGGGTCAAAAAATCCCATTCAACTCATACATGGCCACTGAATCATTATTCCAATTTGACCCCAGCAATTTACACATCTACCAAATCTGGCTTTGAATCCCAGCTGAAGGTCGGGGCCATTCGATGCAAAAATTGTAGTCTTGGGGGACACGTGGTATGATCATGCACTACCATATGGTAGGGCGAGAAGTGGCATTGGGTCCCAAAGTTACTCCCAAGGGACTCCGCTATGCATTCCACCTCGACATCAACACCGTCCCCTGCTCCTCTGCAGAGAGCTCCAACAATGGCTAACTTTCCCATCAATTTTACCCCTACCTCCCACCGGGCATGACCATCAAGCTATGGCCGCCCGACCGCAAGGTGCGCGATGATATGGTGATTGGACCGGTCCCTCCACTGCATCATGACTTCCTCGCCATCGCCGAAGCAAACAGAGTCATCCCCTTTCAGCGCAAGGCTGAGCTTTGCCACATCATTGAAGGTTTCCTCCATGAATCTGAGTTCTTCCCGACTGAAGTTGGTGACCATCCCCTTGGAGTTGGTATTTTTGGGTTTGTGAACACGGTTGCTAGAGATGTTGTAGTTGGCACGATGTTTGAGATTGATGAGGATGAGTTTGATGAGCATGTTGTGATTTCTTTCGTTCCTCATGATGCCGCTCTGAATATGCGTGTCACTTCCTTTGGGCCTAAAGTCTGGTTGCTTTATATTGGATTTCCATACGATTAATAGACTCACCATTACATGCATAAATCCGTCGACAAGTTTGGGAAACTAGTCGAGTGGCATAATCCTCGCGGAGATCGAAGACTTATGCTGATCAAGGTTAGAGTGTTCCATCTTAAGTATGCCCTAAAAGTATGGTAATGCGCCAGCTTGGGGGAGCTCGACATAGTTGGATTGTTGTTATCACTATCCTTCGCAACAATGACTGGAACACGCACATCTCGGACGTCCCTCCAACCGGTGAGGATCTGCCGCTAGAAGAGGGTATTCCTCACTCCCTTCATGGTGACAACCTGACTGTTGAACATATCTACCAGATGCAGCTTCATAACTGGATTACACAGAACGTTGCTGCCAATGGGAATGGGAATGCTGCAAATAATAATGCATAGCAGGATGGTGCTGAAGATGTTCAGTTTTAACCACAATGGGGGGTCTGGCCTCCTCCACCACCTCAATCACCACCTGTAGTGTTCAATTTTCAGGCATGGCTTGCTGGAGAGGGTCTACAGGTTTATCATGGAATCCCACCTGCTAATAATCTGCAGGACAGCCCAGCTGCAGCCTCGAATGATTCAATCTCCATTTTCAGCAGTTCTGACTCCAATGCAACTCAATCTGATGGCTATCTTTGGTTCCTCTTAATATCTTCAACCAGCTGTTAACTGCTAATGGTTCTGCCATATGTGCTTCAAGCTCAGGTACACCCAGCTCCAATGCTTTTGTACACAACCACAATATTCGCATACATGAGGTTACTCCCATGGAGGTGACTCTATTTCTATCCAATGCTGGTCTGCAATTTTCCATGTCTTCTCATGAGGAATCATATGCCTCTCTTCTTCTGAAGGATTGTGTCCCAATGTTGAGGCTTAATACTTATCTCATAGATGCTATTAGGTTTGGATTTTGTGACTTCTCTATGTAGATCACTGTTAACATTGGTGAAGTAAATGGACAATTCTCTGTTCTGGCAGCAACTCAAACTGTCCAGCATTCTATAGATTCAATCTCATGCACTGCACTGATCCCAAGCAACACTTCTTGGGCCCTGTCCTCTGGATAAGGATCACCTATGGCACCAGATGATCATGTTATTACACCAGGGGCTTTTAACTCCAGTGCGGTCATCACAGAGATCGTGGAGGACTCTGCCCTGCCAGCTACGGGCGACACTATTGTACCACTGACTGCTTCTGCCCCCTTGCTGGTTCTGGGGCAGGTGACTATATGAGCTTGAGCAAAGCCACGACTAGGAGGGGAAAAGCTAAAGCATTGTTGTGTTCACATCATTAGAGTTGCTTTAGCTCAATTCTTAGAGTAAAGCTCCCCCTAGATGTGATATCCCCCCTAAGAGGGATGAACTAACCTTAGGTTTTGTCGATGATGACTTCATGTAGATGTTGAAGATGTGGATGCTCAATGTTGATGTAGATCATTTGGAGCAATCCATTGGAGTGAGTTGCACTTTCAATACCTACACGGGTTAGTCTCACAAGGAACAAACAAAGATATCCATGGTCATAGAGTGAATTGCACACAAGATGATGTCCATGAAAGCATTAGGTTACCTTGTCCCTTGTCTTACCAACAAGAGGGTTTGTGACTCCTTGAACTAGTGCAATATGTGAAGGTTGATTGCACTTGTCCTTGCCAAGATGATATGAGTGAAATATGTTGTCGGAGTCACCCTTAAGAATTCTCAAGTTCTTCTTCTTCGGGATACACATCAACTTGATGGGAATCCTTGGAGTTGTTGTCGTACTTGATGAAGTAGAGCTTGATGTAGTCTTGGGAACCCACTTGACCAAGGCCTTACACTACTGCAGGATGCTGCTAACGCGACACCACGATCAAAGACCCTTCAAGAAACTATGTGCGATGCAATAATCGCAAAAGGTGGTGTATGAAAACCATCAAAAAAGGTGAAAACGTTTGCGATGGAGGATGCATCAAACACGGTTCAGATTTTAGTTGCGTGTGCGATGAAGGGCATACGATTCAATTCAATTAACTGTTTGCGGTGAGGAGGAACAAAAGAAATGGGCAGTTAGATGAAGGCGCGTGCAATGTAGAGCATCGGTTCAGTTGGATGAACTGTTTGTGATTAGGCAACACAAAAGAAGCGGCCAGGAAGATCAAGGTGTGTGCGATATACGGCATGCGGTTCACTCGGATGAACTGTTTGTGTTGAGACAAGAGAATAGAAACGGTTCAATATAAGAAGATGTGTGTGATATGCGGCAAACATGTCTATAATAAAAAATGTGTGCTAAGACCGATAATAATACAGACGGTTGCTGCTAATAAGACATGTGTGTTGTGTGATGGGATTGCATGCATACAAAACAACATAGTATATATATACACACACTTATAAGGACATGGTTGCATAACCAAATTAAACATCCACTTACATAGGTGGCTACTATACAACCATGGCATTTGCACACACCAAAGTAAACTATTACATGCATAATTACATAGGTGGCTACTACACAAATGACATTTCCACACACCAATAAAGTAAACTATATATTACATGCATGATCAACTAGCATAAACGATCATCTGATCATCATCTACTTCTTGGGATGCTTGCTCTGCTTGTGGCTCGATCCGGGCTCGTTGATTTGGGTAACAAGGCACTTCCTCATGTCAACGATCCGCCTGTGCATCTCGTAGCATGTGTAAAGGCTCTTGGTAGCGAACCTATGGTGAGGTTCATCCAGTTGCCGCATCCAGGCCCTGTGCCAAGATACGAGACTTGTTCTCTTGCCATCCTGCTTCATCTTTTCATAGTAGGGGTCGATGATGGCCGAGGCAAGTTCAACTAGGGAGTCCGTCTTCGTGCTGCTCTAGAGCCTGTAGTGCTCATGGATTTCGACAAGGTTCTGGCAGACCAAGCCCGTAACCCTGAGCGCTTTTACATCGTCGATGGTTTCCACCGTGGCGAACTTGTAGTCAGTGCTGTTGACAAACCTGTTGAAACGGTCGCAAGGCTCTATGGCCATGCGGTAATGGTAGATGAGGACATGATGGCACACGCACAACTGAGCGACGGCAACTTTCTGATCTATGTTGGGACGACCGGCTGTGTACTGGAGGTCGACGTCGACCACCTTGTACTTGTCTCCAGCAAGAAACTTCTCAATGATGTTGATGTAGTCGTCCACCACGGCCAGGTCGATGGTGTACACCACCGAGAGATCCGTCTCCCTCGCGTGGGTCTCCACTCTATGGTCGCCGAACTCCATTGGAGCACCTCTGGACATCCCCTCTCTATGTGTCGTCATGGGTGTGCTTGTTGTGTTGTGGGGTGCGATCGATAGGTTGAAGAGACTAAGATTATAATGGCCGCGGGAATTAAAGGGGAAGCCGGACAGCCAGGAATATTGACAGGCCCTTAATGGTAGTTCTAATTTGCAGCGCATAACTCGCACGTAACTGCATCGCGTGGCAACACGCGCGGCGCAACCGCATGCATACGGGGCCCTCGACGTGATCGTGTGCACGCCCAAACGTTGGCAGAGCGCGCACGGAGGGACGCGAGCAGAGCGCGCCGCGACGCCTAATGGTGAGCACAGCGCGCTGCGGCGCCTAACGGCGGGATAGACCTTCATTCAAGCCAATCAAAATAGGACTGGAACAGACATGTCTATATTGAGCAAATTAAAGGGATCACACATGTTTGTATTGACTGGAACGAGAATGCAATAGCAAAATAAGAATTAAGGCCACGATGATGCAATCACAGTGGTGGTTACAAGAGGCAAGAAGAAAGATGCATCCATCAACGTACGACCTCCTCCTCCTCAACTCAGTGCGCCGTCCAGGCCATCGTCCGGCGGCTAAGGAGCGACATCTTTTGTGGTGTGTTCAAGGTGCTTCTCAGCAAAGGCATCCAAGGCTTCTAGCCGTTTGAACCTGTTGGTGGTGCGAATAATCATCTGGTCCAACTGAGAGTCGTAGCTGGCGTCGACGGCGTCCATCCACCAGCCGGTCACCAACATCGTATGGAGACGATCCAAGGTGCCATGCCGCAGGCTGGCATCGTGGACCATCTGGTACAGCCGTTGGCTGCTCGCGCGCATCGCCGCCATGGGTCTGGAGTGGGCACTGTTTCGCTTATTAGTGTAGGTGCTTAGGCAAATGCTTAGGTGCGTACGATGTGGTAGATGCATTGGAATGGAGGGGCGCCTTTATATGAGTGCAAACTGCGTTGCATTCACATCGTGCAACCTCATTTACCGGTCCTCCCATTACTTCCCTCATGCATTCACACGATGCTAATTAAAGGAGGATGCATCATTGGACGTTCAACATTTCGTGAACCGCTACCCTCTCCCTCGTCTGCATTAAAGCCGTATCAGGAACTGTGCGCGCGCTGTCAAATCGAATAGTATTGCGCCACCCGCTGCACGCCTGGCTGAACACACCTTCCTCACCTCCATCTATGCTTAATTACTGAATTTTAGTTGCAAAAATTAGATACTGCTGGTGATTTTTAGCTTCATATTTTTACAAATCGCAGTGTTACAAGGTTGGCAAATGGCAATGTTACTAGATAAACAAATGCCAATCTTTCTAGCTTGACAAATGGCAACATACCCAATATGACAGATGCCAATCTTACCAAATTGTTTGTAAGTGGTTCACACGGGTCATCCAAAAGAACCGTTTGTGTTCAAGAGATGCACAAATCCTGCTCCCACTTTGCCACATCATGTTGATGCCGCTCCGTGATAGCATGCCAAGTTTCATGTTGATGTCGCACCATGATAGTATGCCAAGTTTCATGAATTTCAGACGAGTTTTGGATTTACTAGAATTTAAAAACCAGGTATCTCAATGTTTGCGCACGAGTGACGGTGGCAGGGTATTTGACATGCATTCCCATTTCTTGCATGGGACCTAAGCATGTACCCAAGGACAAAGATTTGATTTTCAACCAATTTATATGCACGGGAGCATGTGCATGTAGTTAAAATTTGAACTATGCACATAAATGCATTGAAAACTCACATAATGTATAAAAATGTCCAAACGAACACCGAAAAATCAAAAAAATTCACACAACACTCCTGTTGTTCTATGTTGACACGAGAAAAAAAATTGAAAGCAATAAGAGGCAATGGATATCGTTTCGTTCCCAAAGGTGGGGTGTTTCCTACCGAAAACTATCATGCTTTTTGTGAGAAGCTCCGATTTGTGAGAAGCATATACCCCAAACCTGCCCCAAAGGGGACAAAATTTGTACCACCACATGTTGATGCCGTTCCATGATAGCATGCCAAGTTTCATGAATTTCAGACGAGTTTTGGATTTACTAGAAGTTAAAAACCAGGCATCTCAATGTTTTGCCGGCAATCAACGGTGCCATGGTGTTTGAAATTCATTCCCATTTCTTGCATGTGACCTAAGCATGCACCCAAGTAGAAAGATTTGATTTTTCAACAAATTTATATGCACTCGAGCATGCGCATGTAGTTCAAATTTGAATTATGCACATAAATGCATTGAAAACTCACTTAATGCATAATAATGTCCAAACGAACCCCGAAAAATCACAAAAATTCACACAACACTCATGTTGTTCTATGGTGACATGAGAAAAAAAACTTGAAAGCAATAAGAGGCAATTGATATTGTTTCGTCCCAAAGGTGGGACGTTCCCTACCGAAAACCATCATACATGTTGTGAGAAGCTCCGGTTTGTGAGAAGCATATACCAAAACCTGCCCCAAATGGGAAACAATTTGTACCACGACGTGTTGATGCCGCTCCATGATAGGATGCCAAGTTGCATGGATTTCAGACGAGTTTTGGATTTACTAGAATTTAAAAACCAGGCATCTCAATGTTTCGCCGTCAATTAACGGTGCCATGGTGTTTGAATTTCATTCCCATTTCTTGCATGGGATCTAAGCATGCACCCAAGGACAAGGATTTGATTTTTCAACAAATTTATATGCACTGGAGCATGTACATGTAGTTCAACTTTGAATTATGCAAATAAATGCATTGAAAACTCACTTAATGCATAAAAATGTCCAAACGAACCCCAAAAATCACAAAAATTCACACAACACTCCTGTTGTTCCATGTTGACACAAGAGAAAAACTTGAAAGCAATAAGAGGCAATGGATATCGTTTCGACCCCAAAGGTGGGAGGTTCCCTACCAAAAACCATCATGCTTGCTGTGAGAAGCTCCGGTTTGTGAGAAGCATATACCCAAACCTGCCCCAAATGGGACAAAACTTGTACCACGGCATGTTGATGCCACTCCATGATGGCATGCCAAGTTTCATGAATTTCAGACGAGTTTTGGATTTACTAGAATTTAAAAACCAGGCATATCAACGTTTTGCCGGCAATCAACGGTGCCATGGTGTTTGAAATTCATTCCCATTTCTTGCATGGGACATAAGCATCCACCCAAGGACAAAGATTTGATTTTTCAACGAATTTATATGCACTCGAGCATGCGCATGTATTTCAAATTTGAATAATGCTCATAAATGCATTGAAAACTCACTTAATGCATAAAAATGTCCAAACGAACCCCGAAAATTCACAAAAATTCACACAACACTCTTGTTGTTCTATGTTAACGTGAGAAAAAACTTGAAAGCAATAAGAGGCAATGGATATCATTTCGTCCCCAAAGGTGGGGCGTTCCCTATCGAAAACCATCATGCTTGTTGTGAGAATCTCTAGTTTGTGAGAAGCATATAGCCAAACCTGCCGCAAATGGGACAAATTTGTACCACCGCATGTTGATGCCGCTCCTTGATAGCATGACAGGTTTCATGAATTTCAGACGAGTTTTGGATTTACTAGAATTTAAAAACCAAGCATCTCAATGTTTTGCCGGCAATCAACGGTGCCATGGTGTTTGAAATTCATTCCCATTTCTTGCATGGTACCTAAGCATGCACCCAAGGACAAAGATTTGATTTTTTTTAATGAATTATATGCACTCGAGCATGCACATGTAGTTCAAATTTGAATTATGCACATAAATGCATTGAAAACTCACTTAATGCATAAAAATGTCCAAACGAACCCCGAAAAATCACAAAAATTCACACAACACTCATGTTGTTCTATGTTGACACGAAAAAAACTTGAAAGCAATAAGAGGCAATGGATATCGTTTTGTCCCCAAAGGTAAGAAGTTCCCTACCGAAAACCATCATGCTTGTTGTGAGAAGCTCCGGTTTGTGAGAAGCATATACGCAAACCTGCCCCAAATGGGACAAAATTTGTACCACGGCATATTGATGCCGCTCCATGATAGTATGCCGAGTTTCATGAATTTCAGACGAGTTTTGGATTTACTAGAATTTATAAACCAGGCATCTCAATGTTTTGTCGGCAATCAACGGAGCCATGGTGTTTGAAATTCATTGCCATTTTTGCATGGGACCTAAGCATGCACCCAAGGACAAAGATTTGATTTTTTAACGAATTTATATGCACTGGAGCATGCACATGCAGTTCAAATTTGAATTATGCACATAAATGCATTGAAAACTCACTTAATGCATAAAAATGTCCAAACAAACCCCGAAAAATCACACAAATTCACACAACACTCCTGTTGTTCTATGTTGACACTGGAAAAAAATCTTAAAAGCAATAAGAGGCAATGGATATCGTTTCGTCCCCAAAGGTGGAACCTTCCCTACCGAAAACCATCATGCTTGTTGTGAGAAGCTCCAGTTTGTGAGAAGCATATACCCAAACCTGCACAAAATGGGACAAAATTTGGACCACGGCATATTGATGCCGCTCCATGATAGCATGCCAAATATCATGAATTTCAGACGAGTTTTGGATTTACTAGAATTTAAAAACCAGACATCTCAATGTTTTCCAGCAATCAACGGTGGCATGGTGTTTGAAATTCATTCCCATTTCTTGCATGGGACCTAAGCATGCACCCAAGGACAAAGATTTGATTTTTCAACGAATTTATATGCACTGGAGCATGCGCATGTAGTTCAAATTTGAATTATGCACATAAATGCATTGAAAATTCACTTAATGCATAAAAATGTCCAAACGAACCCCGAAAATCACAAAAATTCACACAACACTCCTGTTGTTCTATGTTGACACGAGAAAAAAATTGAAAGCAATAAGAGTTAATGGATATCGTTTCGTCCCCAAAGGTGGCACGTTCCCTACTGAAAACCATCATGCTTGTTGTGAGAAGCTCCAGTTTGTGAGAAGCATATATCCAAACCAACCGCAAATGGGACAAAATTTGTAGCACGGCATGTTGATGCCGCTCCATGATAGCATGCCAAGTTTCATGAATTTCAGACATGTTTTGGATTTACTAGAATTGAAAAACTAGGCATCTCAATGTTTTGCCGGCAATCAACGGTGCCATGGTGTTTGCAGTTCATTCCCATTTCTTGCATGGGACCTAAGCATGCACCCAAGGACAAAGATTTGATTTTTCATTGAATTTATATGCACTGGAGCATGCCCATGTAGTTCAAATTTGAATTATGCACATAAATGCATTGAAAACTCACTTAATGCATAAAAATGTCCAAACGAACCCCGAAAAATCACAAAAATTCACACAGCACTCATGTTGTTCTATGTTGACACGAGAAAAAAAACTTGAAATCAATAAGAGGCAATGGATATCGTTTCGTCCCCACAGGTTGGACATTCCCCACCAAAAACCATCATGCTTGTTGTGAGAAGCTCCAGTTTGTGAGAAGTATATACCCAAACCTGCCCCAAATGGGAGAAAATTTGTACCACGGTATGTTGATGCCCGTCCATGATAGCATGCCAAGTTTCATGAATTTCAGACAAGTATTGGATTCACTAGAATTTAAAAACCAGACATCTCAATGTTTTGCCGGCAATCAACGGTGCCAGGGTGTTTGAAATTCATTCCCATTTCTTGCATGGGACCTAAGCATGCACCTAAGGAAAAATATTTGACTTTCCAACGAATTTATATGCACTGGAGCATGCGCATGTAGTTCAAATTTGAATTATGCACATAAATGCATTGAAAACTCACTTAATGTATAAAAATGTCCAAACGAACCCCGAAAAATCATAAAAATTCACACAACACTCCTGTTGTCCTATGTTGACATGAGAAAAAAAACTTGAAAGCAATAAGAGGCAATGTATATCGTTTTGTCCCCAAAGGTGGGACGTTCCCTACTGAAAACTGTCATGCTTGTTGTGAGAAGCTCCGGTTTGTGAGAAGCATATACTGGAACCTTCCCCAAATGGGACAAAATTTGTACCACGACATGTTGATGCTGCTCCATGATAGCATGCCATGTTTCATGAATTTCAGACGAGTTTTGTATTTACTAGAATTTAAAAACGAGACATCTCAATGTTTTGCCGGCAATCAAGGGTGCCATGGTGTTTGAAATTCATTCCCATTTCTTGCATGGGACCTAAGCATGCACCCAAGGACAAAGATTTGATTTTTCATTGAATTTATATGCACTGGAGCATGCGCATGTAGTTCAAATTTGAATTATGCACATAAATGCATTGAAAACTCACTTAATGCATAAAAATGTCCAAAAGAACCCCGAAAAATCTCAAAAATTCAGACAACACTAATATTGTTCTATGTTGACACGAGAAAAAAAATTGAAAGCAATAAGAGGCAATGGATATCGTTTCGTCCCCAAAGGTGGGACATTCTCTACGGAAAACCATCATGCTTGTTGTGAGAAGCTCCAGTTTGTGAGAACCATATACCCAAACCTGCCCCAATTGGGACAAAATTTGTACCACGGCAAGTTGATGCCGGTCCATGATAGCATGCCAAGTTTCTCGAATTTTAGACGAGTATTGGATTTACTAGAATTTAAAAAGCAGGCATCTCAATGTTTTGCCGGCAATCAACGGTGCCATGGTGTTTGAAATTCATTCCCATTTCTTGCAAGGGACCTAAGCATGCACCCATGGACAAATATTTGATTTTCAAACAAATTTATATGCACTGGAGCATGCACATGTAGTTCAAATTTGAATTATGCACATAAATGCATTGAAAACTCACTTAATGTATAAAAATGTCCAAACGAACCCCAAAAAATCATAAAAATTCACACAACACTCATGTTGTCCTATGTTGACACGAGAAAAAAACATGAAAGCAATAAGAGGCAATATATATTGTTTCGTCCCCAAAGGTGGGACATTCCCTATCGAAAAACATTATTCTTGTTGTGAGAAGCTCCAGTTTGTGAGAAGCATATACCCAAACCTGCCCCAAATGGGACAAAATTTGTACCATGTCATGTTGATGCTGCTCCATGATAGCATGCCAAGTTTCATGAATTTCTGATGAGTTTTGGATTTACTAGAATTTAAAAACCAGGCATCTCAATGTTTTGCTGGCAATCAACGGTGCCATGGTGTTTGAAATTCATTCCCATTTCTTGCAAGGGACCTAAGCATGCACCCAAGGATAAATATTTGATTTTACAACAAATTTATATGCACTGGAACATGCGCATGTAGTTCAAATTTGAATTACGCATATAAATGCATTGAAAAGTCACTTAATGCATAAAAATGTCCATACGAACCCAGAAAAATCACTAAAATTCACACAACACTCCTGTTGTTATATGTTGACAAGAGAAAACAACTTGAAAGCAATAAGAGGCAATGGATATCGTTTCGTCCCCAAAGGTGGGACGTTCCCTACCGAAAACCATCATGCTTGTTGTGAGAAGCTCCGGTTTGTGAGAAGCATATACTGGAATCTTCCCCAAATGGGACAAAATTTGTACCACGACATGTTGATGCCGCTCCATGATAGCATGCCAAGTTTCATGAATTTCAGACGAGTTTTGGATTTACTAGAATTTAAAAACCAGGCATCTCAATGTTTTGCCGGCAATCAACGGTGCCATGCTGTTTGAAATTTGTTCCCATTTCTTGCATGGGACCTAAGCATGCACCCAAGGACAAAGATTTGATTTTTCAACGAAATTATATGCACTGGAACATGTGCATGTAGTTCAAATTTGAATTATGCACATAAATCCATTGAAAACTCACTTAATGCATAAAATTGTCCAAACGAATCCAGAAAAATCACAAAAATTCACACAACAGTCCTGTTGTTCTATGTTGACATGAGAAAAAAAATTAAAAGCAATAAGAGGCAATGGATATTGTTTCGTCCCCGAAGGTGGCACGTTCCCTACCGAAAACCATCATGCTGGTTGTGAGAAGCTCCAGTTTGTGAGAAGCATATAGCCAAACCTGCCGTAAATGGGACGAAATTTTTACCACCGCATGTTGATGCCGCTCCTTGATAGCATGCTGATACATCTCCAACGTATCTACTTTTCCAAACACTTTTGCCCTTGTTTTGGACTCTAACTTGCATGATTTGAATGGAACTATCCCGGACTGATGTTGTTTTCAGCAGAATTGCCTTGGTGTTGTTTTTGTGCAGAAATAAAAAGTTCTCAGAATGACCTGAAAATCCACGGAGAATTATTTTGGAAAAAATTAAAAAATACCTGCTAGAAGATCCAAACCATGGGCCCCACACCCTATCCATGAGGGTGGGGGCGCGCCCCTCCCCTAGGGCGCCCCCCTGCCTCGTGGGCCACCTGGTGCTCCACCGACGTATCCCGGGATCCCATATATTCACTTTCGGGGAGAAAAAAATCAGAGAGGAATAATTATCGCGTTTTACGATATAGAGCCGCCGCCAAGCCCTAATCTCTCTCGGGAGGGCTGATCTGGTGTCCGTTCGGGGCTCCGGAGAGTGGATATCGTCGCCATCGTCATCATCTACCTTCCTCCATCACCAATTCCATGATGCTCACCGCTGTGCGTGAGTAATTCCATCGTAGGCTTGCTGGACAGTGATGGGTTGGATGGGATCTATCATGTAATCGAGTTGGTTTTGTTAGGGTTTGATCCCTTGTATCCACTATGTTCTGAGATTGATGTTGCTATGACTTTGCTATGCTTAATGCTTGTCACTAGGGCCCGAGTGCCATGATTTCAGATCTGAACCTATTATGTTTTCATGAATATATGTGTGTTCTTGATCCTATCTTGCAAGTCTATAGTCACCTACTATGTGTTATGATCCGGCAACCCCGAAGTGACAATAATCGGGACCACTCCCAGTGATGACCGTAGTTTGAGGAGTTCATGTATTCACTATGTGTTAATGCATTGGTCCGGTACTCTATTAAACGGAGGCCTTAATATCCCTTAGTTTCCATTAGGACCCCGCTGCCACGGGAGGGTAGGACAAAAGATATCATGCAAGTTCTTTTCCATAAGCACATATGACTATATTCGGAATACATGCCTACATTCCATTGATGAACTGGAGCTAGTTCTGTGTCACCCTAAGTTATCACTTCTACATGATGAATTGCATCCGACGTAATTTCCCATCACCGATCCAATGCCTACGAGCTTTTCACATATTGCTTGTTGCTTATTTACTTTTTGTTGCTACTATTACAAAAACTAGAAAAACACTGTCGTTACTTTTATTGCTGCTACCGCCACTATCATATTACTTTGCTACTAAACTACCTTGCTGCAGATACTAAGTTTCAAGGTGTGGTTGAATTGACAACTCAGCTGCTAATACTTAAGAGTATTCTTTGGCTCCCCTTGTGTCGAATCAACAAATTTGGGTTGAATACTTTACCCTCAAAAACTCTCGCGATCCCCTACACTTGTGGGTTATCAAGACTATTTTCTAGCGCCGTTGCCGGGGAGCATAGCTATATTCTTTAAGTCACTTGGGATTTATATCTGTTGATCACTATGAAGAATTTGAAGGACTCAAAAACCAAGATCTTACCCTCAACTAGGAGGGGAGGTAAGGAACTGCCATCTAGCTCAGCACTTGATTCTCCTTCAGTTATGGGTAAATTTGCGACACCTACTCATGCTATTGAATCTGATATGTCGTATGTTCTTGATGATGCCACTTCTGCTATGTATGATGAAACTACTTCTATGCTTGATAATACTGTGCCACTAGGTGAATTTCTAGATGAACAAATTGCTAGAGTTAGGGAGAATGCAAATATTGAAACTGATGATATTTATGAAAGTGATGATGAAGCTTCTCCCAATGGATATGAATTGCCTGTTGTTCCTGAGGGTTATGTTATGGATGAAGAAACTGCTAGAGACTTTCTTGCTTGCAACGATAGATATGATCTTAAGAAATTATTAGCTAAGCTGAAAGAAAAGTCCTTGAATGCTAGAATGAAACATGACCCTGCTTTTTCTACTTCACCTATCTGTGTTACTGATAAGGATTATGAATTCTCTGTTGATCCCGAGTTAATTACTTTGGTTGAATCTGATCCTTTCCATGGCTACAAGTCTGAAACTGTTGTGGCACATCTTACTAATTTGAATGATATAGCCACCCTGTTTACCAACGATGAAAAGATTCGCTATTACTATATCCTTAAGTTGTTTCCGTTCTCGTTAAAGGGTGATGCTAAGACTTGGTTTAATTCTCTTGATCCTGGTTGTGTGCGTAGTCCCCAGGATATGATGCATTACTTCTCAGCTAAATATTTTCCCGCTCATAAGAAACAAGCTACCTTAAGGGAAATATATAACTTTGTGCAAATTGAAGAAGAGAGTCCCCCACAAGCTTGGGGGAGGCTTCTCCAATTACTTAATGCTTTGCCTGATCATCTGATGTCTACACACGCTTCTACTCTTGTAGACTATGTTGGGCCTCCAAGCGCAGAGGTTTGTCGGACAGTGGCAATTTCCCTCAAGTGGATGACCTAAGGTTTATCGAACTCAGGGAAGTAGAGGTTGAAGATGGTCTCTCTCAAGCAACCCTGCAACTAAAATACAAGAAGTCTCTTGTGTCCCCAACACACCTAATACACTTGTCAGATGTATAGGTGCACTAGTTCGGCGAAGAGATGTTAAATGGCAAGTGATATGGATGGCAAAACAAAGTAATATAAATCTGTAATAAAAAGTGCAGCAAGCGAACAAGTGGTAAACGTGAGCACAAATGGTATTGCAATGGTGGAAACAAGGCCTAGGCTTCATACTTTCACTAGTGGCAACTCCCAACAACATTAACATAATCGAATCACATGATATTTCCCATAAAACATGCAAAGGGGACACACTCGGAGGTCATTCCTTCGTGGTCAAGAGAGGACGAGAATTATGTAGGGCTACAAAAGCACACCTCAAAGTTCGTAGTTCTCAATCTAAGGATTTCCCAATGTCACCGCGGCCATCCAAAGAGAGTCCCACAATCAACAACATATCTAAAGGATAGTCAAAGACAAGCACCAAGAGACTCTCAATCTTCAATCAACACACAAGAGAAGAAATCACTCATGAAAATACTTTTCTAATCCATGTCCAATAGACCGCTGTCACCTTGGTCTCGGGGATTATACTAGATAAAGACAAGTGAGTACATCAATCCAATACATAGAGGAAGGGGAAATATCATGGGATCACCCTAGATTAACATAGCCTATGATCACAACGAAGATCACATCATGGGAGAGAGAATTGACCACATAGCTACTGGTAAGAACCTCAGCCCCGAGGAGGAACTACTCCCGCATCATGGAGGGAGGAAGCAACGTCGATGGAGATGAATCCGGGGGCACTTCCCCGTCCCGGCAGGGTGCCGGCGCAGGAATTCTGGTCCCCCGAAGCTTGATGGCGATGGCGGCGGAGATCGGAATCACGTCTGGAGAAAAAGGGTCTGGAATCAGGGTTTCCGCGATACGCTTTAAATATATGCCAAAGGGGGGCATTGGAGGAGCCTCGGGGGGCCCAGGCGCCCCCCCGGCGCGGCCCAGGGGGGGCGCCACCAGGGCGCCTGGAGCCCTGGTGCCCCCCCGCCTGTCCTTCGGGCGCACGGTAGTTTCTGGAACGCTGATTTTTTATATAATTTTTCTGGATTTTTCCTGGCAGTTCTCGTAATGTGAAAACCTGAAATACAAAAACAGCCGAAAACAGAAACTGGCACTGGGGTGCACTGAGTTAATAGGTTAGTCCAAATATGATCAAAAGTGTATGGAAGTGTATAAATATCATAGCAATATCACCCAAAAGAGGCATGGAGCAAGCAGAAATTATAGATACGTTTTGGACGTATCAACATCCCCAAGCTTAATTCCTGCTCGTCCTCGAGTAGGTAAATGGTAACAAGAATAATTTCTGTGGTGACATGCTATTAACCATATAGGACTTTTTCATAGTCATATGACACAAGCTTACTGAGACAATGGATCTATAGTAATTATGTTGCCTCATGAGAAAATCACAAAGGACTGAAAGTTTTACAATATGATACTAAAACATCAAATAGATTTGCAATGAACATGATGTGCAAATATGATAAAGTGATATCTAGCTTGCCCCCTTTAGTGAAGCAAAACATAAATGCAGGGGCACCTCCAAGGTTTAAGTGATGACTAGATACAATGATTTCAAAATAAACGATATCACAATCATGCAAAAGACAATGCTACTTTGGGACAATGCACATTACACTCAGAATGACAATCATGCTCTCAGTAGTTGGTGCTTTTAAAAGAAGGTGGAGACTCTCGAACCGTGGCTTTTGTTGGCAAGGTTGAAAACCCGTAGTCGGAAACAAAGACAAAACATGTACCAGAGCTCTTGGTTTTAAAAAAGAGGTAATAATTTATTTTAGATCATGCATGTTTCGTCAACGAATGCTAGTAGAAAACTCAATCACTTTTCGAGATGGACAAGTTTCGAGGAACGGCTCCCGAATGAGGACGATCACATCCTCTTAATCTCCTTTGTTTATCACTGCCAAAGTTTTCTGATTTCTAATGAACAAAGCGTGAAGGAGGGTTTGTTTGTTATATTATCTTTTTGAGCCGGGCGCAGTCAATGCCAGTTCCTTCTCGTATTATGGGTTTGCACGTTATACATGCAATCCCGGGGTGAAGCTTGTCCAACTTAAAAAGATCATGAATTAACTACTACTTCCTCATGAACTTAAAACAGAGGCACAAAATAGGAATGCTTTTTTTTCTTTGAATAATTTCGAGATGGTACATGCAAGTCTCCGTTAGGAATGGCAGGTAAATACCATGTAGGAAGGTATGGTGGACTCATATGGCATAACTGGATTAAAAGGATGTGGATGCATAAGCAGTCAGTCCGCTTAGTACAGGTGGAGGTTAGCAAAAGACTGGGAGCGACCAACTAAGAGAGCAATGACAGTCATAATCATGCAGAGCGACAAAGCAACATTGAATCAGGCATGGGAGTTATATCGCTACTCAGAAACAAAATATCATCAAGGCTTGACAGACTTTATTTACAGTCTTAAATATGCGTGAGCATACGCCAAGTCAATCAAAATAAATTCTCGAAGGAAGATATTACTAAACCATACCACATCATAGGCAAACAAATCATGTTGGTATTCCAATAACACATTGGGAACCCCCCAGTTATTTAAGACTAACCATAAGAAAACATGAACTACTAAGCGCCATCATGCACGTAGCATCTTTATCATAGACATATCAACCAATGCAACGGAAGCAAACTCTCTTAATAAGGTGAGCATGGTAATTAAAGAGAGTTCAAGCAACCAACTAAACAAAAGCTCTTGAAAAGATAAGCATGAAAGCTAAGAGCTGAACATGATAGTAGCTATTAAAAGACAAAGAACACACACAGCAAGGATAGACATGAAAATTCTATGTTATGTTCTAGGTAGAAGTGGAGCGTGTTTCTCTCCCACATAAAGAAAGCTGAGTTCCGACTCGTTATGAAAAACTAAAGAAAACTAAAAGCAAGACGCTCCAAGCATAGCACATAACACATGAAGTGATTAAAATATAGTGGAACGAAGGACGAACTGATAATGTTGATGGAGAAGGGGATGCACGGGGGCATCCCCAAGCTTAGACGCTTGAGTCTCCTTGAATATTTCTTGGGGGTGCATGGGGGCATCCCCAAGCTTGAGTGTTTGACACTCCTGAATCTTTTTATCATCTTCCCTCGCAAACTTGAAAACTCCCTTCATACATAACTCATCATAATCTGATTAGCGAGGTTAGTACCCATAATAAAATAATTGTTCCTTGCTGGAAATAAAGATATTCTTGAAGTTCTACTGTTTTTCAAGATTTCCAAAAGGTTTTTGCAAAGAAAAAGCAAGCTCTAGATTTGCAAAATGAAGGAAAGGCAAAACAGGACAGAATCTGTGAAAAACAGAACAACAGGTAGTAAATGATTTTTCCGGGGCACTTCTGCAACTCTAATCAAAAAACTCAAAACAGACGCACGAAATACAATTATATAGAGCACGCTGTCGAAAAAATTCAGACCAAAAAGATGATCTGGTGATTTTATACGAATTTTTCTATCCAAGGTCATAATCTATTTCCTGGACAGCACGTCACAACTTTTGAACTTTCTTGCAATCAGAGGCTAAACTTGGTACAAAGCTGAAAAATAAAGATACAATGATGTTGCTACAGTAGTAACAAACATCAAGACCACTAAAACTGAAAGTAAACATAACAAGGGTTGTCTTCCTAGAGCTCTTTCTTTATAGCCATAAAGATAGGCTTAAGACTTTAATGATGCTCTCATAGGAATAAGAGCTGAAGAACAAAAGAGAGCATCAAGAAGCAAATACCAAACACATTTAAGCCTAACATGCTTCCTATGCATAGGAATATTGCAATAGAATAATTCATTGAAGCACAAAGCAACTAGCATAGGAAGGCAAAACAAGCATAACTTCAAAATATTCACCATAAAGAGAGGAAACTTCTTATTATTAAGATATTTAGAACCAAGTCTCCCTCTCTCATTATAAATTTCAGTGGCATCATGGATGAACTCAACAATATAAGCATCATGTAAAGCATTGTTACCATGATCCACATGCAAAAAGGTACTCTTACTCTCCACATAAGCATAATCTTTCTCATTGGTAATAGTGGGAGTAGGACTATCATAAACAACTTGAACACTATAGATTAATTGTGTATTAGGAGGGTGGTGTTCAACAAGGGAGTAATTCCCTCCATGATTATGACAAATTTCATAAGGATAATTTCTCCTTATGTCATAGGTACCTTTATAATCACTATAGGTTGGAGTTATGACATCATCATAGTAGAGAAGAGCATTATCATTGCTAGCAACTATATTTGTAATCATGTTGTCTTTATTCTTACTAGCAAAAGAATTATCAATTATCACATCACTAGTGGGTAAAGGATTTGCAATCCTATCATCCCCAAGCTTAGAGCTTCCCATATCATCACTTTCAGAGTTGGTACCAAAAAGATTTTCAAGATCATAAGTAGCATTATCATCATTTTCCCAATCACAATAAGTAACATGCATATCATAATCAAAATCATCTTCAATAGTACCTACGGACGTATCATCAAGATGATAATTAAGGCAATAAACTTCACCTTCTTCGTTAAACTTACAATCGTTAGGATAAAAGTTGATGGGAGGAATATGCTCAGGCCAGGTTGATACCCATTCTTCTTCTTTCTTGCTCCTCTTCCTCCTCCTCTTCTTTTTCTTCTTCTTAACCTTAGGAGGGAGTGGTTGGAGATGAAGCTTCTCCACATATCCTGGTTTATCATTAGAAAGAATAGGGGAAACTTGGGAGAAACTCTCCTTTTTATTAGCAGAAATATAAGAGACATTTTTATACTTTGGTAAAGTTCCCTCCTTTATAATCTTACCTATGTAATCATTTTCATGGCAATTAACAACACAATAGAGATGGCAATTTTGCAAAGTGTTTTTTATTCCTATGGCATTAACATCTAGCCATGAAGTCTTTTCTGATAACTCTTCACACATCAAAAATAACATAAGCTCATCATAAAGATCAGAGGTGATCATGTTATCACACAACCGGTTAACAGTTATGTTTTGAAATTTCATGCATTGAAAATTAAAGTGACCCTCTATACGGCAAAGTTCACAAGTAAAAGGATAAATGTCACACAATTCTCTAGCAATTTCATTTAAATCTCTGACCCAAGTGATTGTTCTTTCATGCTTATGTTGCTTACAATACTTCTCTTCTTCAATCATAGGCCTTTCACAAGGTCTATCCACTCCACAAAAATTAACATGCTTATATAAAACTTCATTTTTAGGAATTGGATCATGCATGTTGCAATCATCATGAACAATTTCATTTTCTTTGCAAATCTCTTTAAAAGGTTTATGATGCTTGTTCCAATCCTCCTTAGGCATATTAAGATGTGATGCAAAAGATTTGAGGAAATCAACAAGGAGTTGAGAATCAAGCCCAAACTTAGCACTAAACTTATTAAAACGTGTAGTTTCAACAAAGGACTTAATGCAATCATACTCATAAATTATACCTGACTCTTTACCTTTGTCGATCTCCCAATCTTCAGTGTTGCGTTGAATTCTTTCAAGGAGTTCCCATTTAGCATCAATCTTTTTGTTTGTGAAAGAACCCATAGAGGAAGCGTCGAGCAAATCTTTATCCTGTCGAGAAAGCCTCGCATAGAAATTAGTAATAATCATATCTTTTGGGAGCCCATGGTTAGGACATTTTAGCATTAACGTTTTCAGTCTCCCCCAAGCTTGAGCTATGCTCTCTCCGTCATGAGGATAAAAATTATAAACATAATTCCTATTATCATGGACTTCATGAAGAGGATAAAACTTGGAGTAAAAGAGAGACTGGATCTCTTCCCACTCCAGCAGGTGAGAGTCATTTAGTAGCCTATACCATTCCAATGCTTTTCCTTTCAGTGACAAGGCAAATAATTTCCTCATGACAAACTCCCTTGATACACCTGCAAGCTTAAATAATGAACATAGTTGCGACAGATATAGCAAGTGTTCACCGGGATGTATGTCTCCTGCATAACGATCAGCCAAAACATAATCGATAATACCAGCTGGTATTTTATAGGGCACAATTTCAGTAGGGGGAGGAGCAACCACCACAGGTGTGGGGCGTCTTCCCGCAAGCAACGATCCAATAGCAAGGTTGTCCATAAGCATAACTAGTGAAATAAAAACAAGGAACAAAAAGATTTAATTGCAAGATCTAAAGATATACCTTCAAGCGCTCACCTCCCCGGCAACGGCGCCAGAAATAGCTTGATGTCTACACACGCTTCTACTCTTGTAGACTATGTTGGGCCTCCAAGCGCAGAGGTTTGTAGGACAGTGGCAATTTCCCTCAAGTGGATGACCTAAGGTTTATCGAACTCAGGGAAGTAGAGGTTGAAGATGGTCTCTCTCAAGCAACCCTGCAACTAAAATACAAGAAGTCTCTTGTGTCCCCAACACACCTAATACACTTGTCAGATGTATAGGTGCACTAGTTCGGCGAAGAGATGTTAAATGGCAAGTGATATGGATGGAAAAACAAAGTAATATAAATCTGTAATAAAAAGTGCAGCAAGCGAACAAGTGGTAAACGTGAGCACAAATGGTATTGCAATGGTGGAAACAAGGCATAGGCTTCATACTTTCACTAGTGGCAACTCCCAACAACATTAACATAATCGAATCACATGATATTTCCCATAAAACATGCAAAGGGGACACACTCGGAGGTCATTCCTTCGTGGTCAAGAGAGGACGAGAATTATGTAGGGCTACAAAAGCACACCTCAAAGTTCGTAGTTCTCAATCTAAGGATTTCCCAATGTCACCGCGGCCATCCAAAGAGAGTCCCACAATCACCGCAACATATCTAAAGGATAGTCAAAGACAAGCACCAAGAGACTCTCAATCTTCAATCAACACACAAGAGAGGAAATCACTCATGAAAATACTTTTCTAATCCATGTCCAATAGACCGCTGTCACCTTGGTCTCGGGGATTATACTAGATAAAGACAAGTGAGTACATCAATCCAATACATAGAGGAAGGGGAAATATCATGGGATCACCCTAGATTAACATAGCCTATGATCACAACGAAGATCACATCATGGGAGAGAGAATTGACCACATAGCTACTGGTAAGAACCTCAGCCCCGAGGAGGAACTACTCCCGCATCATGGAGGGAGGAAGCAACGTCGATGGAGATGAATCCGGGGGCACTTCCCCGTCCCGGCAGGGTGCCGGCGCAGGAATTCTGGTCCCCCGAAGCTTGATGGCGATGGCGGCGGAGATCGGAATCGCGTCTGGAGAAAAAGGGTCTGGAATCAGGGTTTCCGCGACACGCTTTAAATATATGCCAAAGGGGGGCATCGGAGGAGCCTCGGGGGGCCCAGGCGCCCCCCTGGCGCGGCTCAGGGGGGGCGCGCCGCCAGGGCGCCTGGAGCCCTGGTGCCCCCCCCCCGGCTGTCCTTCGGGCACACGGTAGTTTCTGGAATGCTGACTTTTTATATATTTTTTCTGGATTTTTCCTGGCAGTTCTCGTAATGTGAAAACCTGAAATACAAAAACAGCCGAAAACAGAAACTGGCACTGGGGTGCACTGAGTTAATAGGTTAGTCCAAATATGAACAAAAGTGTATGGAAGTGTATAAATATCATAGCAATATCATCCAAAAGAGGCATGGAGCAAGCAGAAATTATAGATACGTTTTGGACGTATCATCATCCTCTTGAGAGGAACGATATACTTGATGTCTTTTATAATGGACTAACCGATGCTTCCAGAGACCACCTGGATAGTTGTGTTGGTTGTGTTTTCAGGGAAAGAACAGTTGATCAAGCTGAATTACTATTGAATAATATGCTTGCCAATGAAAACAATTGGACACTTCCTGAACCAGCCCCTAAGCCAACTCCGAAGAAAATAGGTGTTTTATTTCTCAGTCCTGAAGATATGCAAGAGGGAAAGAAATCTATGAAATAAAAAGGTATTAAAGCTGAAGATGTTAAGAATTTACCACCTATTGAATAAATACATGGTCTTGATAACCCGACACAGGTAGTAAAGGTAAATTCTCTTTATAGATTTAATGAAGGTGATATTCCTCGTTATAAGTGTGCTAGCCAATGCTTAGATGAGTTTGAAAATTCTATTGTGAAACAAGAAAACTTCAATGCTTATGTTGGTAGACAATTGCAACACAATGCTTATATGATTGAACGCTTGAGTGATTATCTGTCTAGAGGTAAAGGTGAACTGAAACTTATCAGTATACATGCTTGTATGGTTACCACTCAAGTAGAACAAGTACTTAAGCCTCAGAATGATTTGCTAAATGAATTAAATAGTAAGAATAATGACTATGTAGTTAGAGTTGCTACTAGAGGTGGTAAAATGACTCAGGAACCTCTGTATCCTGAAGGACACCCTAATAGAATTGAGCAAGATTCTCAGAGAGCTAATTTAGATGCACCTAGTCCTTCTAAAAAAAGAAAAAGAAAAATGATAGGACTTTGCATGCTTCTAGTAAACCTGTAGCTGACACACCCGAGAATCCCAATGATATATCTGTTTCTGATGTTGAGACACAATCTCGTAATGAACATGAACCTAGTGATAATGTTAATGATGATATTCATGATGATGCTCAACCTAGCAATGATAATGATGTAGAGATTGAACCTGATGTTGATCTTGATAACCCACAATCAAAGAATCAACGTTATGATAAGAGAGACTTTGTTGCTAGGAAGCACGGTAGGGAAAGAGAACCATGGGTTCAGAAACCCATGCCTTTTCCTCCTAAACCATCCAAGAAAAAGGATGATGAGGATTTTCAGCGCTTTGCTGAAATGATTAGACCTATCTTTTTGCATATGCATTTGACTGATGTGCTTAAAACAAATCCTTATGTTAAGTATATGAAGGATATTATTACAATAAAAGAAAGATACCTAAAGTAGAAATTTCCACCATGCTTGCCAACTACACTTTTAAAGGTGGAATACCTAAGAAACTAGGAGATCTAGGAGTATCTACTATACCTTGCTCCATTAAAAGAAACTATGTTAAAACTGCTTTATGTGATCTTGGAGCCGGTGTTGGTGTTATGCCTCTCTCTTTATATCTAGACTTGACTTGAGTAAGTTGACACCTACTGAAATATCTTTGCAAATGGCTAATAAATCAACTGCTATACCTGTCGATATTTGTGAGGATGTGCCTGTTGTGGTTGCAAATGTTACTATTCTAACGGACTTTGTTATCCTTGATATTCCCGAGGACGATAGTATGTCTATTATCCTTGGTAGACCCTTTTTGAATATTGTAGGGGCTGTTATTGATTGCAACAAAGGCAATGTCACTTTTCATGTCAATGGTAATGAGCATACGGTACACTTTCCGAGGAAACAACCTCAGGTCCACAGTATCAATTATATTGGAAAAATTTCAACTATTACTATTGGAGGTTTTGAATTTCCTCTTCCTACTGTCAAGAAGACATATGACATTCTTATTGTGGGGGACATACATATCCCCATTGAGGTAACCTAGTGTTATTCGAAAATTCTCCGGTTTCATATTATTCGGAAAGAGTTTATTAACAAGACCTGATAAACCTTGTTAATGGATTCCTTTTGATGAGCATGGGATAGGTGAATCTAGATAGCACAACCTTCTGTACCCTCCTTTTACTTTCTGTTAATTAGAATAAATAAAGAAAAAATAGTATTCTCTGTCTGTTTCCATACTTATTCGTGCAATAAATAAAAATTACCCCTAAAATAAAAGTTCTCCAAATGCCCTGAAAATGAAATATGATTTTTTCTAGAATATTTGAGAATGTATGGCACATAACACACATCAAGGGGAGCCAGCACCTGGCCACGAGGGTCCAGGACGCGCCCACCCTCACAAGGCGCGCCCCCCTGCCTCGTGGGCCCCACTTGGCCCCCCCTCCACTTATTCTTGCACCCACACTCTTCTTCTTCCTCCCAAAAAAAATCACCAACCAGCTCAAACCCAAGTTCTAGCTCATCTCGCTGCCATTTTTTATCTCCTTGCTAAAAGCACCATTCACCAAATTTTTTGGGGAGATTGTTCCTTAGTATGTGACTCCTCCATTGGTCCAATTAGTTTTTGTTCTAGTGCCTTATTGCAAATTTTTGCTGTTGTGGTGAGCTTGTTCTTGAGCTTGCATGTCAAATTTCTTTGGTCCCAAGTAGTTCTAATGTATGATATAGTCTCTAGGCACTAGTAGGAGTTGTTGCTATCAATCTTGTTGAGTTTGGTTAACTTTTATTTTGAGTTACTAAAAATTTCAGAAAAATGCATAAGAAAAACTTCCAAGGTGGTTCTTGAAGGAAGCAAGAACCGAGGCTCGCGTTTCGTGAGCCGGACGATGAACTACCGAGGGATGCTAACGTGCGGCCTTGTGAATGGCCGTCAGATGACTTTGTGGATTAGGTTGGCATCAAGGACGAATTTTACGCATATTTGCGCAATGCTGACCTCGAGGGCTTCATACAAGATAAGTGCCCTCAATAGCGCGGCTTAACTGATACCTTTGTGAGAAGGTTTAAATTTTCATCTTCACATAATTCTTACACTGTCCTGTTTGACCTTTTTAATAAATCCTATACCATGGACTTAGAGGATTTTAATGATGCTTGTAAGCTCCCTCAATGGGGCAGTATGGGTGATCCTCGCAAATCTTAAGTTAGAGATTTCCTTACTAGTATCACCATGGGGGAATCTAGAGAAATCACACAGGCTACCATAGGGAGCATTCATTTTCCTGCTATTCATTACTTTGCTCTCTTTATTGGTAGATGCATAAATGGTAAAGATGAGGCTTGCCACATGTGTGTCCCTGATCTTAGTGTTCTCAAGAGTGATGTATTAGGTGATAGACAATATAACTTGGGAGCCATTGTTTCACGTAGGCTACACCATAATAGGTTGCATGGAGATTTATTTGGTGGGATATATGCCACTCGCATAGCCCACCGTCTTGGTGTGCCTGTCCATGAAAATGATGAACCTTTACCGCCTGGTCATTTGGATTACAATGCTATGAGTAGTCACATGTTTATAGAGAGGGATGAACAATCCCTCAAATATTGACTAATCTTTAACAGGCTTCATGACATCCCTATTGTTCTTCCTGCCCCTACTTTGTTTGACTTTCAGGCAAGAGGGAGATACACTATAACCACGGTGGAGGCAAATGAGTACCACAAGATGATGGAAGCAGCCCGCCTTCGAGCGGCAGCTCAGCAGGCAGTAGCTGCTGCATCTCAGTACAACCCCAACTACGACTTTGGATATCCGTCAGGTCAATACTGGCCATAGACCAACTTAGGCCAAAAGCCTAAGCTTGGGGGAGTACGTGTTTCTGGCCGACTTTACATTCATGTTCACACACTTATTCTAGTTGTCGGTGCTCACACTCTTTCATTGTACCATCCATGTTTAGTTTCAATTTCTTTTTCTTAGTCTTTTTCTCGTGTGCTAGAAATACCTTAAAGAAAAACAAAAAATATTAGTTGTAGCTTCTAGCTAGTTTACTTTCCTTGCTTGTAGTAGTAGTAATTAAAAGAAAACCCAAAAAGATTTATCGTTCTTCTTTTGCTTGTTGGGAGCTTTCCCGTGTAAATAGTTT
>LR738715.1:271279278-271298828 GCA_902687465.1 Secale cereale
CTCTCATATGCTTTATTGTTGATTTAACCTTGAGCCATATTACCTTGTCTTCTCTCTTGTATTAAATGCTCGCAGATTCCAGCTTAGTCCAATGCACGTGCACTATTATTATTATCCACACCGTTCGGTCGTGCGAGTGAAAGGCAATAAGGATGATATATGATGAACTAATTGAGATGAGAAAAGCTGGTATGAACTCGACCTCTCTTGTTTTTGTAAATATGATAGTTCATCATTCCTGATTCAGCTTGTTATGAATGAAACATGCTTGCAATGACAATTAGAGATCATAGCTGCTTATGCCATGCTTAATTAGCTGAGAGTTTATATGGTCTATCTTGCATGCCAACATGATATTAAAATGGTTGTGATGTGGTATGATGGGGTGGTATCCTCCTTTGAATGATTTAAGTAATCTGTCTTGGCACATGTTCACGCATGTAGTTGAAATAAATCAACATAGCCTCCACGATATTTATGTTCATGGTGATTTATATCCTACTCATGCTTGCATTCATTGTTGATTAATTTTAATGCATGTTCATGACCGTTGTTGCTCTCTAGCTAGTCGCTCCCCAGTCTCTTTCGAGCCTTCACCTGTACTAAGCGAGAACACTGCTTGTGCATCCACTTCCATAAACCCCAAAGTTATTCCCATGAGTTCACCATACCATCCTATATGCGGTATTTACCTGCCGTTCCAAGTAAATTTGTATGTGCCAAACTCTAAACCTTCAAATGAAATTTTGTTTTGCATGCTCGAACAACTCATGTATCAACTAGGGTTGTCTATATCTTCCATGCTAGGTGGGTTATTCTCATGATGAGTGGACTCCGCTCATCATTCAAGAGAAAATGGCTGGTAACCGGGATGCCCAGTCCCATGCTCAAAATCATAATAATTAAACAAAACTCCCCCAGGGTTGTTGCTTGTTTGGACGGTACCCCGTGGATTCGGATGGCCGTGGAGTGTGCTTGTTGGTGGTTGGGGGAGTATAAACTTTATTATTCTGTTTGGGAACCGCCTATAATGTGCGTAGCATGGGAGATATCGAGATTCTTGGTTGTTATGTTGACAATGAAAGTATACCGCTCAAAAAGTTATTCATCTCTATTTAAAAATCGAGCTCTGACACCTCTACAAATCCCTGCTTCCCTCTGCGAAGGGCCTATCTATTTAGTTTTATGCAGAGTCATCATCCTCTTATCAAAGAGCACCCGTAGGAGAGCACCTCTGTCATTTGCATGTATTACTATTAATTTGCATTGAGTATGATCATGACTGGATCTCTTTTACCATGAATTACATTGTCTAGTCAGTCCTTGATCTTTAGAGGTGCTCTGCATTTATGTTTTGCGGTCTCAGAAAGGGCTAGTGAGATACCATCTTGTTATATCATATCATGATTGTTTTGAGAAAGTGTTGTCATCTGAGGTTTATTATTATAGCTCGCTAGTTGATTATGTCATTGATGTGAGTAGAGTTGAGACCTGAAAGTTATTGTGAATGTGGTTAGTTCATGATCTTGCTGAAAACCTGAATGCTGGCTTACATATTTACAACAACAAGAGCAAACTGAGTTTGTCAAAGTTTTTCTTTATCACTTTCATCAACTGAATTGCTTGAGGACAAGCAAAGGTTTAAGCTTGGGGGAGTTGATACGACTCTAACGTATCTACTTTTCCAAACACTTTTGCTCTTGTTTTGGACTCTAACTTGCATGATTTGAATGGAACTAACCCGGACTGGCGCTGTTTTTAGCAGAATTGCCATGGTGTTGTTTTTGTGCAAAAATAAAAAATTCTCGGAATGACCTGAAAATCGACGAAGAATTATTTTGGAAAATATAAAAAATACCTGCAAGAAGATCCAGACCAGGGGGCCCACACCCTGTCCACGAGGGTGGGGGGCTCGTCCCCTCCCCTAGTGCGCGCCCCCTGCCTTGTGGGCCCCCTGGTGCTCCACCGACGTATCCCCGGATCCCATATATTCACTTTCGGGAGAAAAAAATCAGAGAGGAAGAATTATCGCGTTTTACGATATGGAGCCGCCGCCAAGCCCTAATCTCTCTCGGGAGGGCTGATCTGGAGTACGTTCGGGGCTCCGGAGAGTGGAGATCGTTGCCATCGTCATCATCAACCTTCCTCCATCACTAATTCCATGATGCTCACCGCCGTGCGTGTGTAATTCCATCGTAGGCTTGCTGGACGGTGATGGGTTGGATGGGATCTATCATGTAATCGAGTTAGTTTTGTTAGGGTTTGATCCCTAGTATCCACTATGTTCTGAGATTGATGTTGCTATGACTTTTCTATGCTTAATGCTTGTCACTAGGGCCTGAGTGCCATGATTTCAGATCCGAACCTATTATGTTTTCATGAATATATGTGTGTTCTTGATCCTATCTTGCAAGTCTATAGTCACCTACTATGTGTTATGATCCGGCAACCCCGAAGTGACAATAATCGGGACCACTCCCGGTGATGACCGTAGTTTGAGGAGTTCATGTATTCACAATGTGTTAATGTTTTGGTCCGGTACTCTATTAAAAGGAGGCCTTAATATCCCTTAGTTTCCATTAGGACCCCGCTGCCACGGGAGGGTTGGACAAAAGATGTCATGCAAGTTCTTTTCCATAAGCATGTATGACTATATTCGGAATACATGCCTACATTGCATTGATGAACTGTATCTAGTTCTGTGTCACCCTAGGTTATAACTTCTACATGATGAATTGCATCCGACATAATGTCCCATCACCAATCGAATGCCTACAAGCTTTTCATATATTGCTTGTTGCTTATTTACTTTTCCATTGCTACTATTACAAAAACTACAAAAACATTATCGTTACTTTTATTGTTGCTACCACCACTATCATATTACTTTGCTACTAAACTACCTTGCTGTAGATACTAAGTTTCCAGGTGTGGTTGAATTGACAACTCAGCTGCTAATACTTAAGAGTATTCTTTGGCTCCCCTTGTGTCGAATCAACAAATTTGGGTTGAATACTTTACCCTCAAAAACTGTTGTGGTCCCCTACACTTGTGGGTTATCACATGCCAGGTTTCATGAATTTCACATGAGTTTTGGATTTACTAGAATTTAAAAACCACGCATCTCAATGTTTTGCCGGTAATCAATGGTGCCACGGTGTTTGAAATTGATTGCCATTTCTTGCATGGGACCTAAGCATGCACCCAAGGACAAAGATTCGATTTTACAACGAATTTATATGCACTCGAGCATGCGCATGTAGTTCAAATTTGAATTATGCACATAAATGCATTGAAAACTCACTTAATGCATAAAGATGTCTAAACAAACCCCAAAAATCACAAAAAATCACACAACACTCCTGTTGTTCTATGTTGACATGAGAAAAAAACTTGAAAGCAATAAGAGGCAATGGATATCGTTTCGTCCCCAAAGGTGGGACGTTCCCTACCGAAAACCATCATGCTTGTGGTGAGAAGCTCCAGTGTGTGAGAAGCATATAGCCAAACCAGCCGCAAATGGGAAGAAATTTGTACCACCGCATGTTCATGCCGCTCCTTGATAGCATGCCAGGTTTCATGAATTTCAGACGAGTTTTGGATTTACTAGAATTTAAAAACCAGGCATCTCAATGTTTTGCCGGCAATCAACGGTGCCATGGTGTTTGAAATTCATTCCCATTTCTTGCATGGGACCTAAGCAAGCACCCAAGGACAAAGATTTGATTTTTCAACAAATTTATATGCACTCGAGCATGCGCATGTAGTTCAAATTTGAATTATGCACATAAATGCATTGAAAACTCACTTAATGCATAAAAATGTCCAAACGAACCCCGAAAAATCACAAAACTTCACACAACACTCCTGTTGTTATATGTTGACACAAAAACCTTGAAATCAATAAGAGGCAATGGATATCGTTTCATCCCCAAAGGTGGGACGTTCCCTACCGAAAACTATCATGCTTCTTGTGAGAAGCATATGTCCAAACCTGCCCCAAATGGGACAAAATTTGTACCACGGCATATTGATGCCGCTCCATGATATTATGCCAAGTTTCTTGAATTTCAGACGAGTTTTGGATTTACTAGAATTTAGAAACCAAGCATCTCAATGTTTTGCCGGCAATCAACGGTGCCATGGTGTTTGAAATTCATTCCCATTTCTTGCAAGGGACCTAAGCATGCACCCAAGGACAAAGATTTGATTTTTCTACGAATTTATATGCACTAGAGCATGCACATGTAGTTCAAATTTGAAATATGCACATAAATGCATTGAAAACTCACTTAATGCATAAAAATGTCCAAACGAACCCCGAAAAATAACAAAAAATCACACAACACTCCTGTTGTTCTATGTTGACACGAGAAAATAATCTTAAAAGCAATAAGAGGCAATGGATATCGTTTTGTCCCCAAAGGTGGGACCTTCCCTACCGAAAACTATCATGCTTGTTGTGAGAAGGTCCAGTTTGTGAGAAGCATATACCCAAACCTGCCCCAAATGGGACAAAATTTGTACCATGGCATGTTGATGCCGCTCCATGATAGCACGCCAAGTTTCATGAATTTCAGACGAGTTTTGGACTTAATAGAATTTAAAAACCAGGCATCTTAATGTTTTGCCGTCAATCAAAGGTGGCATGGTGTTTGAAATTCATTCCCATTTCTTGCAAGGGACCTAAGCATGCACCCAAGGACAAAGATTTCATTTTTCAACGAATTTATATGCACTGGAGCATGCGCATGTTGTTCAAATTTGAATTATGAACATAAATGCATTGAAAATTCACTTAATGCATAAAAATGTCCAAACGAACCTCGAAAATCACAAAAATTACACACAACACTACTGTTGTTCTATGATGACACGAGAAAAAAAACTTGAAAGCAATAAGAGGTAATGGATATTGTTTTGTCCCCAAAGGTGGGACGTTCCCTACCGAAAACCATCATGCTTGTTGTGAGAAGCTCCGGTTTGTGAGAAGCATATACCCAAACCTGCCCCAAATGAGACAAGCATTGTACCACGACATGTTGATGCACTCCATGATAGCATGCCAAGTTTCATTAGTTTCACACGAGTTTTGGAATTACTAGAATTTAAAAACCAGGCATCTCAATGTTTTGCCGGCAACCAACGGTGCCATGGTGTTTGAAATTCATTCTCATTTCTTGAAAGGGGCCTAAGCATGCACCCAAGGACAAAGATTTGATTATTCAACGAATTTATATGCACTGGAGCATGCGCATGTAGTTCAAATTTGAATTATGCACATAAATGCATTAAAAACTCACTTAATGCATAGAAATGTCCAAACGAACCCCGAAAAATAACAAAAAATCACACAACACTCCTGTTGTTCTATGTTGACACGAGAAAATAATCTTAAAAGCAATAAGAGGCAATGGATATCGTTTTGTTCCCAAAGGTGGGACCTTCCCTATCGAAAACTATCATACTTGTTGTGAGAAGCTCTAGTTTGTGAGAAGCATATACCCAAACCTGCCCTAAATGGGACAAAATTTGTACCACGGCATGTTGATGCCGCTCCATGATAGCATGCCAAGTTTCATGAATTTCAGACGAGTTTTGGACTTACTAGAATTTAAAAACCAGGCATCTCAATGTTTTGCCGGCAATCAACGGTGGCATGGTGTTTGAAATTCATTCCCATTTCTTGCATGGGACCTAAGCATGCACCCAAGGACAAAGATTTGATTTTTCAACGAATTTATATGCACTGGAGCATGCGCATGTAGTTCAAATTTGAATTATGCATATAAATGCATAGAAAATTCACTTAATGCATAAAAATGTCCAAACAAACCCCGAAAATCACAAAAATTTCACACAACACTCCTGTTGTTCTATGTTGACACAAGAAAAAAAACTTGAAAGCAATAAGAGGTAATGGATATCGTTTCGTCCCCAAAGGTGGGACGTTCCCTACCAAAAACCGTCATGCTTGTTGTGAGAAGCTCCGGTTTGTGAGAAGCAAATACCCAAACCTTCCCAAATGAGACAAACTTTGTACCACGACATGTTGATGCGCTCCATGATAGCATGCCAAGTTTCATGAATTTTAGACGAGTTTTGGAATTACTAGAATTTAAAAACCAGGCATCTCAATGTTTTGCCGGCAACCAACGGTGCCATGGTGTTTGAAATTCATTCCCATTTCTTGAATGGGACCTAAGCATGCACCCAAGGACAAAGATTTGATTTTTCAATGAATTTATATGCACTGGAGCATACGCATGTTGTTCAATTTTGAATTATGCACATAAATGCATTGAAAACTCACTTAACGCATAAAAATGTCCAAACGAACCCCGAAAAATCACAAAAATTCACACAACACTCATGTTGTTCTATGTTACCACAAGAAAAAAACATGAAACCAATAAGAGGCAATGGATATCGTTTCGTCCCCAAAGGTGGGACATTCCCTACCGAAAACCATCATTCTTGTTGTGAGAAGCTCCAGTTTGTGAGACGCATATACCCAAACCTGCCCCTAATGGGACAAATTTTTTACCAAGGCATGTTGATGCTGCTCCATGATAGCATGCCAAGTTTCATGAATTTCAGACGAGTTTTTGATTTACTAGAATTTAAAAACCAGGCAACTCAACGTTTTGCTGGTAATCAATGGTGCCATGGTGTATGAAATTCATTCCCATTTCTTGCATGGGACCTAAGCATGCACCCAAGGACAAAGATTTGATTTTACAACGAATTTATATGCACTGGAACATGCACATGTAGTTAAAATTTGAATTATGCATATAAATGCATTGAAAAATCACTTAATGCATAATAATGTCCAAACGAACCCCGAAAATCACTAAAAATTCACAAAACACTCCTCTTGTTCTATGTTGACACGAGAAAAAAACTTGAAAGCAATAAGAGGCAATGCATATCGTTTCGTCCCCAAAGGTGGGACATTCCCTACCGAAAACCATCATTCTTGTTGTGAGAAGCTCCAGTTTGTGAGACGCATATACGCAAACCTGCCCCAAATGGGACAAAATTTGTACCAAGGCATGTTGATGCTTCTCCATGATAGCATGCCAAGTTTCATGAATTTCAGACGAGTTTTGGATTTACTAGAATTTAAAAACTAGGCAACTCAATGTTTTGCTGGTAATCAATGGTGCCATGGTGTTTGAAATTCATTCCCATTTCTTCCATGGGACCTAAGCATGCACCCAAGGACAAAGATTTGATTTACAATGAATTTATATGCACTGGAACATGCGCATGTAGTTCAAATTTGAATTATGCATATAAATGCATTGAAAAATCACTTAATGCATAAAAATGTCCAAACGAACCCCGAAAAATCACTAAAATTCAGACAACACTCCTGTTGTTATATGTTGACATGAGAAAAAAACTTGAAAGCAATAAGAGGCAATGGATATCGTTTCGTCCCCAAAAGGTGGGATGTTCCCTACCGAAAACCATCATGCTTGTTGTGAGAAGCTCCGGTTTGTGAGAAGCATATACTGAAACCTGCCCCAAATGGGACAAAATTTGTACCACGGCATGTTAATGTCGCTCGATGATAGCATGCCAACTTTCATGAATTTCAGACAAGTTTTGGATTTACTAGAATTTAAAAACCAGGCATCTCAATGTTTTGCTGGCAATCAACGGTGCCATGTTGTTCGAAATTCGTTCCCACTTCTTGCATTGGACCTCAGAATGCACCCAAGGACAAAGATTCGATTTTACAACGAATTTATATGCACTCGAGCATGCGCATGTAGTTCAAATTTCAATTATGCACATAAATGCATTGAAAACTCACTTAATGCATAAAAATGTCCAAACGAATCAAGAAAAATCACAAATAATCACACAACTCTACTATAGTTCTATGCTGACACGAGAAATAAAAATTGAAAGCAATAAGAGACAATGGATATCGTTTCGTCCCCAAAGGTGGGACATTCCCTACCGAAAACCATCATGCTTGTTGTGAGAAGCTCCAGTTTGTGAGAAGCATATACCAAACCTTCCCCAAATGGGACAAAATTTGTACCACGACATGTTGATGCCGCTCCATGATAGCATGCCAAGTTTCATTAATTTTAGACGAGTTTTGGATTTACTAGAATTTAAAAACTAGGCATCTCAATGTTTTGCCGGCAATAAACGGTGCCATTGTGTTTGAAATTCATTCCCATTTCTTGCATGGGACCTAAGCATGCACCCAAGGACAAAGATACGATTTTTCAACAAATTTATAAGCACTTGAGCATGCACATGTAGTTCAAATTTGAATTATGCACATAAATGCATTGAAAACTCACTTAATGCATAAGAATGTCCAAACGAACCCCGAAAAATAAAAAAAAACGCACAACACTCCTGTTGTTCTATGTTGACACGAGAAAAAAAACTTGAAAGCAATAAGAGGCAACAAATATCGTTTCGTCCCCAAAGGTGGGACGTTCCCTACCGAAAACCATCATGCTTGTTGTGAGAAGCTCCGGTTTGTGAGAAGCATATACCCAAACCTACCCCAAATGGGACAAAATTAGTACCACGACATGTTGATGCCTCTCCATGATAGCATGCCAAGTTTCATGAATTTCAGATGAGTTTTGGATTTACTAGAATTTAAAAACAAGGTATCTCAATGTTTTGTCGGCAATCAACAGTGCCATGGTGTTTGAAATTCATTCCCATTTCTTGCATGGGATCTAAGCATGCACCCAAGTACAAAGATTTGATTTTTCAACGAATTTATATGCACTGGAGCATGCGCATGTAGTTCAAATTTGAATAATGCACATAAATGCATTGAAAACTCACTTAATGCATAAAAATGTCCAAACGAACCCCGAAAAATCATAGAAAATCACACAACACTCCTGTTGTTCTATGCTGACACGAGATAAAAAACTTGAAAGCAATAAGAGGCAACGGATATCATTTCGTCCCCAAAGGTGGGATGTTCCCTACCGAAAACCATCATGCTTGTTGTGAGAAGCTCCGATTTGTGGGAAGCATATACCCAAACCTGCCCCAAATGGGACAAAATTTGTACCACCTCATGTTGATGTTGTTCCATTGTAACATGCCAAGTTTCATGAATTTTAGACGATTTTTGATTTACTAGAATTTAAAAACCAGGCATCTCAATGTTTTGTCAGCAATCAACGGTGTCATGGTGTTTGAAATTCATTCCCATTTCTTGCATGGGACCTAAGCATGCACCCAAGGACAAAGATTTGATTTTCCAACGAATTTACATGCACTTGAGCATGCGCATGTAGTTCAAATTTGAATTATGCACATAAATGCATTGAAAACTCACTTAATGCATAAAATTGTCCAAACGAACCCCGAAAAATCATAAAAAATCACACAACACTCTTGTTCTTCTATGTTGACATGAGAAAAAAACTTGAAAGCAATAAGAGGCAATGGATATCATTTCGTTCCCAAAGGTGGGATGTTCCCTACCGAAAACCATCATGCTTGTTGTGAGAAGCTCCAGTTTATGAGAAGCATATACCAAAACCTGCCCCAAATGGGACAAAATTTGTACCACGGCATGTTGATGCCGCTCCATGATAGCATGCCTAGTTTCATGAATTTCAGATGAGTTTTGAATTTACCAGAATTTAAAAACTAGGCATCTCAATGTTTTGCCGGCAATCAACGGTGCCATGGTGTTTGAAATTCATTCCCATTTCTTGCATGGGACCTAAGCATGCACCCAAGGACAAAGATTTGATTTTTCAACGAATTTATATGCACTGTAGCATGTGCATGTAGTTCAAATTTGAATTATGCACATAAATGCATTGAAAACTCACTTAATGTATAAAAATGTCCAAACGAACCCTGAATAATTCCAATTCTTTTATGATCACTGTAGATAAAAGGTCTAGCAATTCAAACACCGTCCATGGCAGTCGTGACCCCATTTTATAATTCAAATCAAGACAAAAAATCAAGTAGATCCCAAACAATTTATTATATCCAACCGTGTGAGATGCAACACAAAATATCTTTGGACCGTGTCTGAATAAGGGACTGTGTCTGATGACACTTGGCGCGCCAGTTTTTTGTCTGAAGAGATTCCAATTTTTTAGCTTCCGTGGAAATATCTACCTCCCCACCCCTCCCCCTTACCAAAATCCACATTTCCCCTCTTTCCGCCTTCCTTTCCAAGTTGAAACCTTCACTCCTTGCTTGCAGCACCGCCGCCTCCTCGCTGGCGACCCGACCCTCCTTCACGCTGCTCGGCCTCGCCTATCCAGGCAGGTAATCCAAACCCAACCCCCATCTTCCTCCTCCTTCCACATCCCACATGCCCCGACCACCAGCGCGAGCGCGACACCTTCCACCCAAATCACCGACCCCTCCACCAAATAATCACCGGCCTAATCCATGGGGCATGCTGTATAGCCAGGACCTCAAGGAGCATTTGGCAGCGGAGAAGCAAATCGCGGCCGCACGCGCGGATGAGGTTGCGATGGCTGCCATTCGTGCCGACCCCCAGATCTTGGAGGAGCACATCGCCATCGAGGCCACCATTGACGCTTCGCGCGCCGACGCCGCGACGCGGTTGGCTGCTTTAAACAACAGTTCGTGGTGTTTTCTCAAGGCCACCGCCGGTGCCTTCGACGAAGACTACGAGGTGTTTTCTTAGCGTGCACGTGCTTACCTCATCTCGAGAGCCACAAGGTTGGTGCCCGGAGCGGCTCAGGCAACTCACCACTACAACGAGAGCACCCACGATGCGGAGGCCTCGCCCTCTTCCATGTCCAAGGAGCCAATCATCATCGATAGCTCCGACAATGAGGAGTAGCTTGTCTTATTAGCTCACTATAAGGACCCATGTTCAGTTTGCTAGCTACTGCCTTTCCGTAACAAATTCTAGTGAATTGTGCTATCTACTTTCACCATGCAATCTTCTGCTATGGTGTATATGTTCTATATGTCGTGCAATGTGGTGTTCAATTAACTGCTTGGTTCAATTCTGCAAATGTGATGTCCAATTCTTCAGGGTGCAATATTTCCAAGTTGTTAAGCATGCTTGGTTTGGTTAACTGTCTGATCTTCTATTAGGAGTATGTTATATTGTTCAATTGGTGTTTACTTAACTTCTTGGTTCATTTGTTGTGGCTTGGTTCACTTGTCATGGTGTTTAGTTAACTGCTTGGTTCAATTCTGCAATGTGATGTTCAATTGTTGTGGCTGCATTCTATTATTGTATACCATGTGAGGAATAAATCGAATTTGGCTGTACTAAATACATGAGAAACAAATACAATTGCTATATTTCCAAGTTGTTAAGCATGCTTGGTTTGGTTAACTGTCTGATCTTCTATTAGGAGTATGTTATATTGTGCAATATGATGCTCAGTTAATGTTTGGTTCATTTGTTGTGGTGTTTAGTTAACTGCTTGGTTCAATTCTGCAATGCGATGTTCAATTGTTGTGGCTGCATTCTGTTATTGTATACCATGTGACGAATAAATCGAATTTGGCTGCACTTAATACATGAGAAACATAAACAGATGCTATATTTCCTAGTTCTTAATCATGCTTGGTTTGGATAAATGGATTTTCCATTTGGCTTGAATTAATCTGATGAATCTGCAATGTGCTTATTTATCATCAACATATTTTACTAATAGCATGAGAACCTTTACTTAACCTGATGACTAACTACCTTATATGTGTTGCAGGGAAACAATGGGAAGCACTGAGGTTTACAAGATTGCACTAACTATTATACCTTGCCTTTTTGTATTCCTTTGACCCATTTCCAATATAGAGAAGATATTTATGCACATCCTTGTTTTTAGGCTTCACTCATGATTACCTCTCAAACCACCTCTGTGGTCGGAGGCGAGGAAAGTTTTCATACAACACCCACGGTTCAATATTGAAGTGTTCCTGAAGAGGTCGAAGGATGGACGGTCAATCATCCACAGGCACTGGCCTAAAGTTGCAAAGACCTTCAACATGATTGAAGGCTCAATATTCGCCTTCCGCTTCAGCAGTTTTCCAGATGAGATGCATCTCTCTATGTACCGTCTATGATGCTAATTTCGAAAGGTTCTAGATGTTGCATGCGAAACTTGCTGCTGGTGCAGTTGTGTAATGGGGTAGCTGAGTGCTGAATTTATATCATGTTGTACTCTTATGTATTTCAATTATGAAATCCTGCTTCCTTAATATGGAAATGGAATATATTATGTGCTTAATATGAATGTCAATTAGATTAGTAAATGGATTATTAATAATAGGGAAATTAGCCTGCTAATTGGCCAATTAGCTTGCTAATTGGGTTTTCCTATTGCAAACGGTTAATGAGCCGTGGGCGATGACCTCAGGCAACGCACACAGTTTCTAGGAATAAACCGTGTTGGATCAATGAACAATCACACACAACATTCTCTTCAAAACTGTTTGCGTTACGCCACCTTGCGCAAACGTTTTCCTTGTAGTGACTATGTGGGAAGTATATACGAACAAAAATGTTTAGTGGTGACTGACTGTGTGGGATCTACTTACGACCAGAAAAGATTTTGCCTGTATAATTGTATTTTTAGCACTATTGTACATATTTCTGTATTTGAGTGCTCGCCGGTCACACACGACCTCATTTTGCCGAGCGTGTGTGCTAGGAGGGCATATCCCCAATGGTTTCTGGGTCGTGTGGGAAGGACCCCCCTATCGCCCACACTCACTTCGCGACGGTTCTGAATGCCGTCGCGGAAAGGGATTAAAAATCGTTTGTTTAGGACCGACGCGCACCTGTGTTAGGAGCTTCTTCAAATGCATCAATCTCTTCTTGAAGCTTATCCTTGCCTTTTTGCTTGTGGTCGTGTGGTGGAAGATCATCTTGGGCTTGTGTCCCTTTGAAGGAAGTAGGATCATACTTCTCTTGTTGAGGAACAAACTTTGTATTGGGGTATTGATCTTCTTCCCACTCAACTCCATTGGCATTGAACTTTCATTCAAAACCAACACCTTGATTCTTCCGGTGCCTTCCTTGCTTGCGTACAATTTCCTCAAATTTCTTACTTCCGGCAAGACTCTTGTAAACACCTTTCTCTATAATTCCCTTCAATAAGCTATTTTCTTGCTCAAGTGTAACTTGGCTAAGAGAATAATTAGCAGAATCAAGAGAACTACTAGAAGCAACAATATTGGATTTAGCATGATTGTTGTTACTACTAGAGGAAGAATCTTTCTTGTTCTTGTTGATAGATTTTACTTGTGGCATGTAAGTAGACAAGAGTAAACGCTTGGCAATGTAAGAAGAACTTTTCTTACGAAGATCATCATTGATTGCTTTTAAGAACTCATGCCCTTGCTCTAGATTGAGCTTTTCAAAGCATAGCTTCTCACGGGTCGTCAAAAGTTCTCGATGTCCTCTAAGGTAGTTTCATGAGGTAACTTGAGAGTCTTTAATTCTTTAGTTAGACGCTCAATCTTATCCTTATCATTGTCAATCATTTTATCTTGATTAGCATGATTAATAGCAATTTCATCACAGTTTTCATCATAGGTTTCATCACTATTGCTATCAACAAGTAAATCATCATCTCCTAGCAAGTCATCTTCATCACTATTAAAATCAAGATACTCGGGGTGTGATACCTTAGGGCCTTTAGCCATGAAGCATCCTCCAATTCCTACATTTGGTGAGTCAAACATGTCGTAGGAGTTGGATGACACAAGAGCAATTCCGACAACACCTTCATCTTGAGTATCTTCTGAGTTGGAGTGATAGCTTCTCTCGGAGTACTTATCGGAGTCGAAACCGGATACCTATTCACCAACATGAGCTTGATGTCTTCGTCTTGTATAGCTCCTTTATGATTTGTCCTTCCTTTCCGAATCCTTTCTTCTTCGAGAGGGTCTTTATTCATAACAATAATCTCTACTCCTTCTCTCTCTTGGTGGTGATTCTTGTCCTCTACTTCTCCTTTTAGGTGAGTCTTCTCTTCTTTTGTAGGGAGTTGTACACTCATTGGAATAGTGTCCGGGTCTTCCACAATTGTAGCAATTGCATTCATGACTAGAAGATATTTTGTCATTGTAGGACCTTGACTTGGAACTTCTCTCTTTGCTTCTATTCTTGTAAAACTTGTTTAAGTTCTTCACCATTAAGCTCAATTCCTCATTGAAGGCTTGTTTCTCACTTGATAATGTAGGAGCATAACATGAGGATTTGTAAGCACCACTAGACTTGTTGTGAAGCTCGTCTTTATCCTCGAGTGACATCTCATGAGCAATAATTCTTCCAATGACTTCCGTTGGCTTGAGATCTTTGTAGTTGGGCATCATTTGGATCAATGTGCACACGGTATAATATTTTCCATCAAAGGCTCTTAGAATCTTCTTGATGATGAATCTGTCGGTCATTTCTTCGCTTCCTAAGCCGGCAATCTCATTTGTGATGAGAGCAAGCCTAGAGTACATTTCAGCGGCACCTTCACCATCCTTCATCTTGAACTTGTCAAGTTGACTTTGAAGCACATCCAACTTGGATTCCTTGATAGAGTCGGTACCTTGGTGCATATCAATCAAAGTATCCCAAATTTCCTTTGCATTCTCAAGACAACTGATTTTATCGAACTCTTCGGGGCACAATCCATTGAAGAGGATATTGCAAGCATGAGCATTGTATTGCAACATCTTCAATTCTTCAGCGGAGGCTTCATGGTTTGGTTCCTTCTCTTCGAAGAATTCACCTTGCAAACCAATACACACAATAGCCCAAACGGCGGGGTTGTGTCCAATAATATGCAATTTCATCTTATGCTTCCAACTAGCAAAATTAGTACCATCAAAGTAAGGACCTCTACGGTGGAAATTTCCCTCGCTAGACGCCATACTCTCCTAGGTTGTGAAACCAAGGCTATGATCACCAAAGCTATGGAAATCAAAGCAAATGGAGACCAAAGCTCCGATACCACTTGTAGGATCGAAAGTATGTCTAGAGGGGGGTGATTAGAGTACTTAACCAAATAAAAACTTAGCCTTTGTAACATCCCAAAATTCTAAATTTTGGAATGTTATAATAAATAGATAGATTTGATTGATGTTTGATGTGCCGTGTGAAATTGAGTGAAATTTGTAACTTTTGAAAGTTAAATGAGAGGGAATACAATGACTTTCCCAAAACTTTCACTTTGCTTTTTGATCCCCGAGGGAATTCAAATTCTTTTCAACACAAAACCCTAGAGTGAAGATAATATGACTTCTTCCATTTATTTTAAATGATAAAGGGCTTTGAAAGGATTTTGAATTTCATCCTCGAAATATTCTTGACTTCAGAAACTTTAAGCAACTCAATGATTTTCCCGAGAGAAGATAAAATGACTTCTTCAAAATATAGGAAATATGAGTTGGAAGTTTTTCTGAAATTTCTGCAACTCAATTCAAATATCGAGTTATTTGGGTTTTATTCAAATTATTTTCCTCCAAAAATAAATTACATGGAAAATAGGGTAACTTGATTCCCTACAGCAGAAAATTGGAGAGAAATAATTTTGAAATCATTTTGGTATTTTAAAGTGATTTTTATTGGTTTTTAATTGCAACAGTAGGACCTTTTGATTTATTAGATTTTGTGGACATTTTATTTGACAGTAGAAAAATGTTCATGTTGTAGGATTTATTTTTTTTGCATTTTTTGATATATTATATGCATATAGGATATTTTTATTTATTTTGCTTTTATTCTGTTTTTATCTCTGTGTTTTAAAAAAAAATCTCTAATCCCCGACTGGGCCGGCCCAGCTTCTGCCAGGCCGCGGCCCAGCGCCCCGTCGCCCTCGACCTCCGGCCAGAGGCCGTCGCCACCACGGCACCGCCGCCGCCGCGCGTGTCCGCCCCGGACACTTCGCCGTGCCCCCTCCTCCACGGCACCCCTCGCCCTTCCGCCTATAAATGTCGAAGCCGCCGCCCCTCCTCTCCTCGCATTGCGTTGCCGTCGCCGCGCACTTCCGCCGCCGCCGCAAAACGCCGCCGCCGCCGCTAACTGCTGCCGCCACCGCCGCAGGCTGCTGCTGGCTCGCCGCTGCCGCGCTCCGCCCCTCGCCACGCAGCCGCACGCCCACCGCCGCCCGCCGCAGGCCTCGCCGGAGTTCACCACCGGCGGAGCCAAAGTTGCCCCACGGAAAAAACCGCCGAACCGCCACGGTAAAACCCGATGGTCTTTTTTTTCGTTTTCGTTTAATTATGTTTTCTTTTAAAACTGGAACGGTTTTCTTTCTAGTTTTAATTTCAAAACCCTAGATCTAGATCCGTTTTTTAGGTTTCGTTATACAATGAACGTTCACTGGTTAGGCCCTAATAGCGAGCGTTCGCTAGATAGTTCTTTTTCTTTTCTGTTTAGTTATTCGGCCAGGGACTTAGATGTGAATATTTTATTTACAGAATAGTCCCTACACTTCAAACGACCCTAACTTTTTGCTCGTTGGTCCAAATCCAACGAAACCAACGCCCACGTCTTCGTTACGAACCCGTCTTTCCAGTAATACAACTTAAACATGTTTTTGAAAGTTTTCAAAATTTGAATTCAACTAGTTTTAGATTCAAATTTCGTTTGATCATAACTTGAGTTTCGTAACTCCGTTTCTGTTGATTCTTTTTGCAAATCGAAGCTCTTGACCTAAACTTTCTGATAAGGCCAAATTCACATAATTTTGGTACTACTGGAAATTGTTTTGTGTTTCAATAGTCATTCATGTGTTTTCGAAGTTTTCCGAAGTGTTTATTCGCTCTGTCTGATCTTTCTGAGTGATTGCTTATGTGTGGTTACTATTGCTTGCTTACGATAGATTGACCGGAGTGTGACGAGTAGATCTATCAAGAGTTTTGAGTGCGAGTAATCTTCATCAACATTGCAGGCAAGTTCACACTTTGATCATATTTTCCAATACCCAGTTTTTATTGCATTAGTTATATCCTCAAACACATTGCATGAGTAGGATCTTTTAACTTGTGGGGCTGGGAAGTAGATTGAGGTAGAACCTATTACCTGCATTATTGCTCAAACCCTTGGGAGTTACTTCTATGTTATGCTTAGGTTGTCGTGCTATGCTCGTAGACGTGGTTTGGGTTTGAGTGAAATCCATGACAGATGTGAGTGTTAATTAATGGTTCAACTTAAGGTGGCTACTTGAATACACATCTGGGTGGATTGGTTTGGGGCACCCTGGGAGTGAACCAGTGGATTGCCCGGACACCTGGTGATGCCAGTGTTGTCCTAGGAAATCCTGGGATTTCCATGTGATTGTCCTATTGGAATGCCACCCAGGCTCAAAGGGATCATATAATATTTTCATGCCTAGAAACTTCCATGTGCAGCCACATGCCAATATGGGCTCTGGCATAGTTGAGTAAGTTGTGGGAAACCTTTCCATGATGGGCTAGTAGATGTAGTGGGATTGTAGGTGTATCGACCTATCTATCTGGTTAAGGGGACCTCTTCAGAAAGACTGTGTCTCGGTCATCCGTTTCTCAAACATCATGCAGTGCGAGAAATCCAACGGAGGCGATCGAGTCTTGTGGGGAAAGTGCACAAACCTCTGCAGAGTGTACAAACTATTCATGAGTAGCCGTGTCCCCGATTATGGACATCTTTGAGTATCTAGAAGTGGATTATTTGTTGATCTCATCACTCTCTAATTTAATATTGTTGGGTTTAATGATGAACTTTAATTGGGGTTGAGAGGATGTCTATCTTCTCAACAATGTTTCAACTACCATGATAGTTAATTAAAATGCATTCCTTTGCAGTAGGGAAAAATTGGCTTTACGCAAAAACTTTAACCTTACAGCCTCCACCAGCCAAATATGCATGTAGTTGTAGGCTTGTTCATCATTATCATTGCAGTGTGAATTAGCCAGTACATTCAATGTACTGACCCTCTATGGCTGCAACGTCTCATGTTGCAGGATTATCTTATGACGAGTAAGTGATACGTTAGGGTTACGATTTCTACACTCAACTTTGCCGTTGGTGTTGATGGGAATCCACAACCTTTGATGCTTCCGCTATGATCGATTGAGGTAATAGTATTTACGTTACTTAATACATGTGATTTACCTCTGTTATAAATCCTCGAGTACTGTGTGTGTCAGCATACCGATCCAGGGATGACACAGAACACAGAGACTTCGGTCCATTCGGAACGTGGTCGCTACAGCCTTTTCCCACTTTTATGTTTTGACAATTTTTAGCAATTTAGCACAAGTCAAGCAATCTTCCTGCACATGTAATTCTAGAGTTGTAGCAGCGGAAAGTAAATCATTGCATATGAAGGTAAAGGGAGGGGTTTGGAGAGTGCAAACGCAAGTGTAGACATGAACGTTTTTGGCGTGTGTCGGGGAAACTGATCGCCCATGAACACCTATGGGACCGGAGCCCCTTTTCGGTACGGCAAGGGGGCGGAGGATGCACAAAGAGCAGATCGAGGCAAACACGCGAGCAGTTTACCCCGGTTCGGGCCGCACGGTGGTGTAAAACCCTACTCCTGCCTTGGTTTGTATTGCGTTATTGGCTCGGGAGCGAGAAGAGCTGCAGTGCTGATTGCTAGGATCGAGCGTGAGCGTGATCAATGATCGGAACCCCCTTACGTTGCGCATGGGCCTACTTTTATAGGTCAAAGGGGTCACCGACAGGTGGCAACGCAGTCGAGAGTAAAAATGTAAAATGGGTGGTAGTTGGAACAGTGTATGCATAGTGCTCTATACCTAACTCTGACGGCAGGGGACAAGGGCATTAAATGCCCATCGCCGTCGCTCCAAACAGTGCAAAAAGCATCCGTCAGGGCGCCACCGTCCGCCACGATGGTGGCCTTGTCATCGCAGCTTGCCACCGTGTACCCCAGGCTGCACAGCCTTCCGCCATGTGTGCCTGGAAAGGTCCCAGGGCAACGCGTGGGCGGATGAGCTGGAGCGCGGGTACTTAGTGGAAGGTTGCCGCGGCAAGAGCCTTGTCGCAGCTGCTATCTTGTCGCGCCCGGAAGCTTGTCGCTCTCCGGGCCTTGCCGGGACGCATGGCGCATCGCGGCAAGTCTCTTGAAGTGCCATATTTGGGCCTTCCTGGCAAGCTCCTCTTGCCAGGGTCCTGTACCAAAGAAGTGGTCTTGAGCCTTGAGTGGCCTTCCCGACAAGCTCCTCTTGCCGGGGCCTTGTCTCTTTAACTTGAATACTTTGTTCTTGAATGGCTCCAAAGGAACCTCAGTGAGCCTTGGTGGTCGCGCGGCAAGCCCTGCCACGGGATGCTGCAACTGCCCGTGCACAAGTTCGGGATACTAAGGTACCCCTACTTTAGTACACCGACAGGAGCCCCCGGGCCTGGGCCACACACGGTGCCGAGCGTTGTTGGGCCAGGCCCAAAACAGTGCACGGGCACGCGCGGCCCGCGACATGCCGTATCCCACTCCGTATCCGCCGCGTCCCTCCCTAACGGCACGCGGCGATCGCGGCGTCGTGGGAGAGATCGTGGCCTGTTTCTTTAATGGGGAAATGCGGAACGC
>LR738715.1:271303639-271401627 GCA_902687465.1 Secale cereale
GAGAGAAAAGAAAAGAGAGAAAACGGAGATATGGAGTCTTGTGGCTCGTAATTGCTTACCGGGAATAGGTGCTGCACAAAGTGTCAGATAGTACATGCAAGAAAGCAAAAAGGGCATGAATTGACAAGTTGTGCGAGGCACATAAGTTTTACTGATGCACGGGGTCTGCGCCCGGCTTTGTAGAAAGGATTACATGCAACATCGGCAAGACTTGTACAAAAGGTGGTTGCCGGAGCGGATCACGGCAACCGCGCCTTATGGGTAAAACTTCCGAAGATGCTCCATGTTCCAGGAGTTGCTCACCGGTAAGCCTTTCTTCGGTCTCAATGCGGACAGTGCCGGGCCTTGTGACTTGTTTCACCCGATAAGGGCCTTCCCAATTCGGCGTCAACTTGTTGGAGTTCTTGGCGGACTGAACGCGCCGAAGAACAAGGTCACCCTCCTCGAGACTTCTGGCTTTAACCTTGCGGCTATGGTAGCGGTGCAAGGCTTGCTGGTATCGAGCAGCTCGTATAGTAGCCTGAAGACGGTCCTCCTCAAGGAGCAGTGCGTCATCCTGCCGCAGCTGCTCTTGCTCGAGCTCATCGTAAGAGAGCACTCGAGGCGACCCGTATACGAGTTCTGTGGGGAGAACTGCCTCTGCTCCATAGACAAGAGCAATGGGTGTCTGTCCAGTGGCTCGATTTGGTGTCGTTCTGATCGACTAAAGAGCCGCTGGCAATTCCTCGATCCAGTTTCTTCCGCACTTGTGCAGCCTGTCGAAAGTCCTCGTCTTGAGTCCGTGCAGCACTTCAGCGTTTGCCCTCTCCGCTTGACCGTAGCTCCTTGGGTGAGCAACGGAAGCGAAGCAGACCTTGGCGCCAAGGTCCTGGACGTATTGCATGAAGGTGCGACTTGTGAATTGTGTGCCGTTGTCGGTGATGATCCTGTTAGGGATTCCGAAACGGCAAACAATTGATCTGAAGAACTTGACTGCTGACTGTGCGGTCACCTTTCTCACTGGTTCCACTTCCGGCCACTTTGTGAGCTTGTCGATGGCGACGTACAAGTACTCAAAGCCCCCGGATGCGCGGGGAAAGGGGCCGAGGATGTCGAGCCCCCAGACCGAAAATGGCCAGGATAAAGGGATCGTCTGGAGAGCTTGAGCTGGTTGATGTATCTGCTTGGAATGGAACTGGCATGCTTCACACTTGGTTACTTGCGCAGTTGCATCCTGGAGGGCTTCTCGCCAAAAGAAACCTTGCCGGAACGCTTTTCCGGCAAGTGCTCTGGCGCCAATGTGGTGGCCACATATGCCTCCATGTATCTCTGCCAACAGTTTTCGTCCATCTTCCCGGGGAATGCATTTTAATTTCACACCGTTGAGTCTTCTTCTGTACAGCTCGTTGCCGACAAACTGATACATACTTGAATGCCAGGTTATTCTTTCTGCTTCTTCTGGCTCTTCGGGAAGTTCTCCTGTCTGGAGAAAATGGACGATCTGCTGTGCCCATGCCGGAGCCTGTGGCTCGACGACAAGGACTAAAGGCATCTGTTCTGCTGCGGGAACGTCAGCTTCTACGGCAAGAACCTGCGGTTGCTGAGGAGCAGTCTGCGGTTCAGCCGGAGCTTGGCATTTTCCGGCAAGCTTGCCGTAGCAAAGCTTGTCGGGAGCGTTTGCTTCAACTGTACAAACCCTTGGGCTTGCAGGAGCAGACTGCTCCTCAGCAATCTTGTCGTTGATCTTGGGGACTTTGTTGGCGGCGGCTTCGGGAGGTTGTGCCGGCAAGTAGTCACCAGAAACCAACTTTCTCTTCTTACTTTGTCCAGTCGATGGTGCTACGGATGGTTGAGTTAGCTTGAGCACAAAGACCCCCGGTTCCACAGGTAGCTTTAGTGCAGCACACTTTGACAGGCCATCTGCGATGTCGTTCTGAGCTCTTGGAACGTGCTCCATCTGTAAACCTTCAAAGTGCTCTTCAAGCTTTTTCACTTCGTCGACGTATGCTTCCATCAACGGACTCTGGTAGCTCTTGTTCACTTGGCGGACGACCAACTGCGAGTCACCCCCCACAATCAGCTTCTTGATCCCAAGCTCTGCTGCGATTCTAAGGCCGGCAAGCAAACTTCATACTCTGCAGTATTGTCCGTTGCTTGCTCCTTGGGAAAGTGCATTTGGACGACGTACTTGAGGTGCTCCCCGGTGGGCGCGACAAGCAACACACCGGCACCGGCGCCTTGCAGCGAGAAGGCACCATCAAAGTACATGATCCATTCTTTGCTTGCTTCTTTGACGGGGATGCTCGTCTCTGGAATCTCTTCGTCTGGCGTTGGTGTCCATTCTGCTATGAACTCTGCTAATGCTCTGCTCCGAATAGTTCAAGTGATTTCAAACCTGAGGCCAAAGCTTGACAGTTCCAGTGCCCACTCGACAATCCTGCCTATCGCTTCTGGATTTTGCAGTATCCTCTTCAGCAGAAAGCGAGTGACCACTGTTATCTCGTGTGCTTGGAAGTAGTGGCGCAGCTTTCTCGAGGCCGTGAGAAGGCCGAAAAGCAGCTTCTGCACACCAGAGTACCTTGATCTAGCCCCCTGCAGAAGGGAGCTGACAAAGTAGATTGGGCGCTGCACCATCTTCTTCCGCACTTCCTCTTGCATCTGCGCAGTTCCATCCTTGTCGGGACCAGAGCTTGTCGGAGAAGCCCCCTGCTTGTCGCTGGATGTGCTTGCCGGGGCTGTTGGCTCATCATCTGCCTCCCTTTCCGCTACTAATGCAGCACTAACCACTTGATTGGTTGCTGCTAAGTATAGCAGCAACTTCTCTTGTGGCTTAGGTGCGACAAGTATTGTGGTGGAGGACAGGTACCTCTTTAAGTCTTGCAGCGCTGCCTCCGCTTCCGGAGTCCATTTCATTGGACCTGCCTTTTTCAAAATTTTGAAAAACGGCAGGGCGCGTTCTGCTGACTTAGAGATGAATCTGCTGAGAGCAGCCATGCAGCCGGCAAGCCTTCATACATCCTTGACGCGCTTCGGTGCTTCGATCTGCTCGATGGCTTTAATCTTGTCGGGATTGGCTTCAATCCCTGTCTGGGATACAAAGAACCCGAGAAGCTTGCCGGAGGGGACTCCAAACACGCACTTCTCGGGGTTGAGCTTGAGTTGGATCTTGCGCAGATTCGCAAAGGTTTCATCTAGATCTTGAATCAGAGTAGCCCTGTCCTTGCTCTTGACCACTATATCATCCATGTAAGCTTCTACATTTCTGTGTATTTGTGGCTCAAAAGCTGTATGGACTACCCTTGCAAACGTCGAACCGGCATTCTTCAATCCAAAGGGCATGCGTATAAAGCAATAAGTGCCACATGGAGTGATGAATGCGGTCTTCTCCTCATCTTCTTCAGCCATAAATATCTGGTGTCACCCTGAATATGCATCAAGAAACGAAAGCAACTCACATCCAGCCGTGGAGTCAACGATCTGGTCAATGCGCGGCAAGGGGAATGGATCTTTGGGACAAGCTTTATTCACATCGGTGAAGTCAATACAAAGCCTCCACTTCCCGTTCGCTTTGCGCATGACAACAGGGTTGGCCAACCACGTGGGATGGAGTACACCTCTGACAAGGCCTGCCGCTTCCAGCTTCTTGATTTCTTCTGCTATGAACTCTTGGCGCTCCACTGCTTGTTTCCTAACCTTCTGCTTGACGGGCCGCGCATGAGGACAAATGGCAAGCTTGTGCTCAATCACTTTCCTGGGAACACCGGGGATATCAGACGGTTGCCACGCAAACACGTCGACATTCGCCCGCAGGAAAGCAGCGAGCGCGCTTTCCTATTTAGGATCGAGCGTGGCACTGATGGTGAAAGTACCACCAGTGTCGTCCTCCTTGGCGGACACCTTCTTGGTTGCGGGTGGAGCTGCCATCGCCTTCTTGCACTTGCCGGTGGAGCTCGATGGTGCGTCCTCGACGGCAGCGCAGCACTCCGAAGAGGTGCGTTTGCCGGAGTGGGCCCCAGAGCTCTTGTCGGACATGGTCTTGTTCTCCCCCCCGGGAGCTTCAGCGGCAAGGGTTTTGCTATCTGTTGCGGCCGCTGCATCCCGGTAAATCTTGTCAGCACAGATAAGGGCGTCCTTCTTGTTGCCGGGGACAGAGATGACGCTTATCGGGCCTGGCATCTTGAGCATGTTGTAGGCATAGTGAGAGGCTGCCATGAACTTGGCGAGCGCCGGACGGCCAAGTATCCCATTGTAAGGTAATGGGATATCGGCAACGTCGAAGGTGATCCTCTCGGTTCTGAAGTTCAGCTCTCCGCCAAATGTCACTGGCAGTGTGATCTTCCCCTTCGGCTTGCTCCTTCCCGGGTTCATTCCTTGGAATGTGCCGGTTTCCTCGAGCTCGCTGTCGGGGATCTGGAGTTTCCGGACCACAGCAGAGGATATCAGGTTCAGGCCGGCCCCGCCGTCAACTAACATCTTGGTGACCTTGAGGTTGCGGATGGTTGGCGAAACCAACATCGGCAAACACCCGACCGCAGTGGTGCGATCAGGGTGGTCCTCAATGTCGAAGATGATAGGCGTGCTGGACCACTTCAGAAGCTTGCGCGACTCGATGGGCGGCTCTGCTGCATTAACTTCCCGCACCCATTGCTTGAGTTGGCGGTGGGAAGTATGCAGAGAAGCACCTCCGTCAACGCACAGAACTTCTGTGGCCTTCTGGAACTCCTGCTCGCTGTTATCTCCGTCCTCCATGTCTTCGTCATCGTCTTCGTCTTCGTCTTTGTCGCGGCCGCGGGGAGGTCTGTCTCCTTGCCGCTGCTTGGCCTTGCCGCGGCGTCCTCCCCGGCCGTTGAATGGCCTCTTCTTGCCGGACTCTCCACCACCTCCCTGGGCCTTCTCCTTGTCGCGTCGCTCATACTCAGCTTTCTGCTGCTCGACGAGGTACTCGACCCTTTTGCAGTTCTGGAGGTCGTGGCCCTTGGTGCGGTGGATCTTGCAGTACTGCTTGTCGGAGCCGTCCGGCATGTCGGCGGCCGCCACAGTTTGGCAGTTGGTGCACGCGGCAGTATCCTTGCTGGAGCCACCAGCCTGGGGTTTCTTGGCGCCAGCTTCCTTGCCAGACTGCTCCACGACCAGCACTTATTTGTTCTTCTTCTTTCTGTTGTTCCGCCGCCGGTTCTTCTTTGCCGGGGCGATGTCCTCGCTATCTGATCCGCCTGCTCCAGTATCCTCTCTGGGGAGTTTCCTCCCCTCCTCAGCGCGTGCGCACTTGTCGGCCAGGGCATAAAGCTCACTGACGTATCGGATTTTGCACATCGCCATCTCCTCCCTCATCCTGCGATTACGCACGTTCTGGTGGAACACGCTAATAACCGCGGCAGGGTGGACGTCCGGGATGTTGTGCTGCACGCGGCTGAATCTTTGGATGTACTTACGCAGGGACTCTCCTTCTTTCTGGGCAAGTATGTGAAGGTCGCTCTCCTGGCCATGGGGCTTGTGGCCACCCGTGAAGGCGCCGACAAACTGATGGCACAGGTCGGCCCAACAAGAGATGGAGTTCTCCGGCAATGCATGAGCCAAGATCTGACGTTTGGCTTGAGCACCAGCGGGAAGTAGTTTGCGAGTATCTTCTCGTCTCGTCCCCCGGCAGCCTGCACCGCGATGGTGTAGATGCTGAGGAACTCCGACAGATGAGTCTTGCCGTCGTACTTCTCGGGTACGTCGGGCTTGAAGTTCTTCATGCTGGGCCACTGGACTTGCCGCAGCTCACGGGTGAACGCAGGGCATCCTGCCGCGTACGGCAGGTCGCCTGGTCCCCCGAGCGCGTGCACGTCAACAGCGGGCCCAACGCGCTGGTCAGATTGACGCCGCGCTTCTCTTCGACGCTCGATGCGGGTTCGAGCGTCCTCTTGTCGTCGGTCGTCAAGGACTTGGCGTTGATCGCGACGAGCTCGCGGATCTGACGACGCTGTGGAGTCATCGTCGAGGTTGATCCGACGAGTCGGCGATTTTGGCCTTCGGGGCGGGGAGTGCACGGTGGTTGCACCCCCGGCAGTCTTGTCGCCATCAGCCCGCGCCTGGCTAGCTTGCCGCGGCCGCGACGTCGTCGGCTGCTGCGGAGTGTCATTGTTGGCGAAGGCGATGAGGCTCTGGATGGTGGCCCTCCAGTCGTCGGCCTTGTCTGCCGCTGGAGGGAAGTCGAGAAGTAGCTGAGCTCGAGCTAGAGCTTCTGCTGGAGTGGCGGGGAGCGGTGCGAGGAGCGAGATATGCTCGGACTTCTAACTGCGCTAGAAGGAGCAGCGTCTCGTCCCGGCGACCGCGCCTTGCTCGTGCCAGCGTGTTGGCCTTGAGCGTCCTGCGAACCGCCAGCTTGACCTTGACCCAGCAGGCGTATGGTACCTTGTGTACCGCGTCGCTGCCGGTCCCGCGCCTCCTGAGAGGGGCGCGGTGCATGCACGGACGCCGAGGTCTTGGAGTGTGCTCGGTCGTCCGTCTTGTCCTTGGACTTGGCGGCGCCGTGAGTTTCCTCGCCGACGTTCGTCCTCCCGCCGACGTCTACCCCACTGGTCGTTGGCTCCGGTGGCGGTGGGATCGATGCGGACGGGCCTGCTACCTCCGAAGCTTTCTTCTTCGGCGGCATGTCGATGAAGCTGACGAAGCTGATGGAGATTTCACTCGCGTGAACGCCGGATCAGGTTCACACAACCTCGACGCTTCCCCCTACCTGGCGCGCCAAAGATGTCGGGGAAACTGATCGCCCACGAACACCTATGAGACCGGAGCCCCTTTTCGGTACGGCAAGGGGGCGGAGGATGCACAAAGAGCAGATCGAGGCAAACACGCGAGCAGTTTACCCAGGTTCGGGCCGCACGGAGGCGTAAAACCCTACTCCTGCCTTGGTTTGTATTGCGTTCTTGGCTCGGGAGCGAGAAGAGCTGCAGTGCTGATTGCTAGGACCGAGCGTGAGCGTGATCAATGATCGGAACCCCCTTACGTTGCGCATGGGCCTCCTTTTATATGTCAAAGGGGTCATCGACAGGTGGCAACGCAGTCGAGGGTAAAAATGTAAAATGGGTGGTAGTTGGGACAGTGTATGCATAATGCTCTATACCTAACTCTGACGGCAGGGGACAAGGGCATTAAATGCCCGTCGCCGTCGCTCCAAACAGTGCAAAAAGCGTCCGTCAGGGCGCCACCGTCCGCCACGATGGTGGCCTTGTCATCGCAGCTTGCCACCGTGTACCCCAGGCTGCACAGCCTTCCGCCACGTGTGCCTGGAAAGGTCCCAGGGCGACGCGTGGGCGGATGAGCTGGAGCGCGGGTACTTAGTGGAAGGTTGCCGCGGCAAGCGCCTTGTCGCGGCTGCTATCTTGTCGCGCCCGGAAGCTTGTCGCTCTCCGGGCCTTGCCGGGACACGTGGCGCGTCGCGGCAAGTCTCTTGAAGTGCCATATTTGGGCCTTCCCGGCAAGCTCCTCTTGCCAGGGTCCTGTACCAAAGAAGTGGTCTTGAGCCTTGAGTGGCCTTCCCGGCAAGCTCCTCTTGCCGGGGCCTTGTCTCTTTAACTTGAATACTTTGTTCTTGAATGGCTCCAAAGGAACCTCAGTGAGCCTTGGTGGTCGCGCGGCAAGCCCTGCCACGGGACGCTGCAACTGCCCATGCACAAGTTCGGGATACTAAGGTACCCCTACTTTAGTACACCGACAGCGTGGTTCCGATAGGTGGTGCTATCGTACATCCACGTCGATGGAGACTTCAACCCATGAAAGGTAACGGCTGTGCAAGTCCACGGAGGGCTCCACCCACGAAGGGTCCACGAAGAAGCAACCTTGTCTATCCCACCATGGGCATCGCCCACGAAGGACTTGCCTCACTAGGGTAGATCTTCACGAAGTAGGCGATCTCCTTGCCCTTACAAACTCCTTGGTTCAACTCCAGAATCTTGTCGGAGGATCCCAAGTGACACCTAACCAATCTAGGAGATACCACTCTCCAAAAGGTAATAGACGGTGTGTTGATGATGAACTCTTTGCTCTTGTGCTTCAAATGTTAGTCTCCCCAACACTCAACTCTCTCACACACAGATTTGGATATGGTGGAAAGAAGATTTGAGTGGAAAGCAACTTGTGGAAGGCTAGAGATCAAAATCCATATGATAGGATTGGAATATCTTGGTCTGAACACATGAGTAGGTGGTTCTCTCTAAGAAAATGAGTAATCGAAGTGTAGGCTTGTTCTGATGGCTTTCTCCACGAATGAAGAGTGGGTGGAGGGGGTATATATAGCCTCCGGACAAAATATAACTGTTACACACAATTTACCAAACTCGGTCAGACCGATTTAGTTCAAAATGTGAACGTTAGGCTTTTCGGTGGGACCGATATGATCAACTCGGTGGGACCGATTTCATTAGGGTTAGGGAATAACGTAAAATCGGTGAGACCGATCACATCAACTCGGTGATACCGATTTCTGTAACAGGCACACAGAGGGTTTGTCAGGCAAACTCAATGGGACCGATTCGCTCATTTCGGTGAGACCGAAATGTTACGAAGAGGAAATAGAGAGTTTGCATTGCGTACTCGGTGGGACCGATCGCTCATTTTCTGTGAGACCGAAATATTATGAGGGGAAACAGAGAGTTTGCAATTCGATCTCGGTGAGACCGAGATCCCTATCGGCGAGAACAAATTGATTAGGGTTTCTGGCTATGGCTATGTCAACTGAACTCGGTGGCGCTGGATATATCAAATCGGTGGGGCCGAGTTTGACTTTTGGTTTGGGACATATGTGGATATGAGAAAGTGGTTGAGGGCTTTTGGAGCATATCACTAAGCATTTTGAGCAAGTAAGCCATTAAGCAACACCTCGTCCCCTTTTAATAATATTGGCTTTTCCTATGGACTCAATGTGATCTTGGATCACTAAAATGAAAATGTAGAGTCTTGAGCTTGAGCCAATATGTGTCCTTAGCATTTTGAGGGGTCTACATTCCTAGTCCATGCCATGCCAATCATTGAACTTTCTGGAATGATCATCTTGAAAGAGCATTAGTTCAATGAGCTATATGTTGTTAGGAATTACCAAAATCACCAAGGGATAGTTGCACTTGCACCTTCTAAAGCTGGATTTTGCCAAAGCGTTTGATACAATTGAACACGATGCAATGATCACAATTATGGAACACATGGGCTTTAACACCAAATGGCTTGACTGGATCAAATGCATTTTCTCCTCTAGTAAATCTGTTGTGCTACTAAATGGTGTCCCGGGTAGACTGTTCATCTACAAATGTGGTGTTCGCCAAGGTGATCCATTATCCCCACTTATATTTGTGCTCGCGGGCGATCTTTTGCATGCTACCATCAATGATGCCTTCAGGAAAGGACAAATTCAACTCATGTTCCAAAGACAGAACCAGTACGATTACTCGGTGATGCAATATGCCGATGATACAATCATTATACTCCTGGTGTGTCCAAACCCACTACAACAACAAAAAACCTATAGCAACGCATATCTACCAATGATATGATAAGATGTGTTGTTTGTTTCCAACTCCCACACCCACCTCACCAGGTTAGTACTAACCTCCTCCTTCCCTAAAAAGCATCTAACCTCCCCTGCATACCCACCTCCTCCCAGATTTTTCTATCCCCAATCTCTCTCTCTATCTCTCTCTCATACCTAATTCCCCTCTCAGTCGAGCTCCATGACCACGCCACTGCCTCGGCACCACCGATTCCGGTTAGCTCTGGCGCTCTCCCGCAAAGTTTCTCACCAGCCCGTCTGTCTCTCGATGCTCTACATCGACCCCCGCCGCGATGTCCTCCGCCCCCTACCGCAACCCTAATGTTCGATGCGGGTTACCGACGTGGCTGCAGCGCCTCCTCTAGTTGCTGGCTCGATCTCGGCGGTGTTGCTCTGCATCGGCTACCTCACCTCCAACATTGAAGGTTTAGTAAGGCACTCTCCTCAACCCGTACCCTCTCTGGTGCTTTGTGAGGACATGGCCATCGTGCCATGGTCGATTCTTTGCTGGCAATCACGACTATGATCTATACTATCTTATCATTGGCCTGATGCACCACCACCTATGCTCACTTGCACCTGCATCCACGCCGCCCCAGAGTATTGATTTCTCCATTGTCGTCATCTACACACTCAAATACAACTACCTAGTGTTAGCCATCGTCGTATTGTACATCACAGCTGGATAAGAACCCATCACGGTCAGTGATCTTGTCGGAGGCCCAAATATCCAATTCATTTCAGTTTCAGGCTTGCATTATACATAGAGAAAGAAGTTTAGAGCAAAAAAAATGACACTGTATATCAGTTCAGTACAAGAGAACAATATGGTACATTAACAACCGAGGATTTCATTTAAAAGTGTGTACACCATGACATAGTTGTCACATATTCCTATCCTGATTAGTGCTAAATAAAATTGGTAAAGACTAAACAGTTTAACGAGGAATACTGAAACCTTTTTATGTGCGTTTTTGAGAGAACTAATTAAAACTGAATCAACTACAGATTCGATGTCAACTGGCAAAAGCAATTAGGAATAAAGGATTGTCAATCCAGTCCGGATAAGTCAGCCAACAAACCGTATTTGTCTAAAAAAGAATGGGAATAAATGTAACATGACCTAGCAAATATTGAGGTTACTTGAGTATAAAAACACCGAGAGTCATAAATTTGGATGCAACCCATAGCAGGAGCATTCTGACAAGTTATACCACTTTGTACAAATTCTAATGAAAACTATGTAACTTGTTCAAAGTGCAAAAACCAGATTATGTTAACTATGTAAACTTTGTTGAAAATCATTTTCTTTTTTGAAACACACTTGGCATATCTATTACTTAGTATATCTAATTGTGGTGCATTATGTTTAAATTATCTTGCTGCTATGTTCGTGGATGAACCCTTCCCTATTTCTTTGTCACCGTTCTGTAATACTACATGAATAAATATCACATGCGTCCATCCCTAATCTCAGCTTTCCTTATAGGTTCTAAAAATTGACCTTGCTTCAGCCAACATGCATGTGGTTGTTCTGTCCCTTAACAGGTAAACTGATACACCATAATCCTGAATTTAATATATTTCATTTAGCCCCATTGTATGTACAATTATATACACTATCATCTAGAATGTTATTGAAAATCTTAGTTTGGCAACAGTTCTTGAATTCATGTATTATCCAAGATAAATCATTGCAGAATCAGTAGAATGTTAAGATGACACTCGCATGAATATTCTACCACGTCTTTACATGAATCACACCTAAATAAGATGCATTGTTGAACCTCTCTTCCCACCTCTTCTTTTTTCTTAACTCACCCCCACGTCTTCTTATTGTTAGTAGCAAATCAGTTTCTATTTATTTTTCTGTAAACATCTTGAATTCCACCATTTATAGAAACATAAATCCCTATTTTTTTCCTAGAGAAGCCCAAACAAACTTGTGCCCTTTCAGGGGCCGAGGCCATGGCTCACGGCTGGGGCTCAGCACATCTGAATCTCTGCTTGTGGTACATGTCACCATCTCTACTGAGGATGGCGCTACAAGATCAAATCGGAACCAGATCACATGTCAGCTCAGTCTAGTATGTACATCTTTCCCAACTGCTAATTAATTATTCTGTGATGTCCTCTCGTTTACTCATCAGATGATGCAGTCCATCAAGGTTAAGTCAGGGCCTAGGTAGTTGCGGTGACGAGAAAAAGTGGATTGGATAGTTGTCCTTCCACCCCCCTCTCCCCTTATGCTCCTTGTAGTTCATTGTGCATACTATGCATGAGTTGATAACTCTAATTGTTTTTCATGTTATTGCTTCTGCAGGTTCTGAAAATTCATTCATAGGAAATTCTAATCGCGACTATACATAATTTCTATTTTTCAAAGGTCTCTACATTGTATTTTCCATAATTTGAAAGTACTTATCATTTAATTAGGAGCTGATGCAAGATGCCAAATTTATTTAGTACATGGTTATAAGTTGCATATAATCTGCAATGTTGTTTAATAAACTCAACATTCTTTCCTTTAGCTTATTGTAATTAGCCCCACATCTATATTTATATCAAAGTCTTCTTAAATCACATTTGTGAGCATTTATCACACTACCTAATTTAGGTACATCCAAATTTAGCCTGGTGTGAATTATTCTCTTTGAACGTAAAGTATTTTTAAATTGCGGAAACCTTGCATATATTTGTATTTTCTAGAAAGTTGTAGATCTTTCTTTGAATACGAAGAATCTGTGATATGCCAGTGATAACCCACAAGTGTAGGGGATCAGTTGTAGCCTCTTTCGATAAGTAAGAGTGTCGAACCCAACGAGGAGCTAAAGGTAGAGCAAATATTCCCTCAAGTTCTATCGACCAGCGATACAACTCTACGCACGCTTGACGTTCACTTTACCTAGAACAAGTATAGAACTAGAAGTACTTTGTAGGTGTAACGGGATAGGTTTGCAACAATATAAAGAGCACGTAAATAAAAACTAAGGGCTGTTTAGATAAAGAAGCAATAAAGTTAGTATAGCGAGTGTGGAAAAGTGGTGGTAGGAGTTGCGAAGTTGTCCCTAAGCAATTGACTACGTTACTAGACCGATAGCAAGTTCTATGTGGGAGAGGCCACTGCTAGCATGTCATCCCTGACTTGGAATACTATGCACTTATTATTGGAACTATTAGCAAGCATCTGCAACTACTAACATTCATTAAGCTAAAACCTAACCATAGCATTAAGATATATTGGTCCCCCTTCAATCTTGTATGCATCAATTTCTACGCTAGGTTGAAGCTTCTGTCACTCTTGCCCTCCAATACGTAGTCCTATCAACATACAACTAACCATATGGTGTGATCCACGCGCGCGCTCATATGATGGGCACCAAAGGACAGCAACATAACCACAAGCAAATTAAACCAATCATAGCAATTCACCAATTATCGATAGGACAACGAAAATCTACTCAGACATCATAGGATAGCAACACATCATTGGATAATAATATGAAGCATAAAGCACCATGTTCAAGTAGAGGGTACAGCGGGTTGCGGGAGAGTGGACTGCTGTAGATAGCTGCGGGAAGGTGATGGAGATGTTGGTGAAGATGACGGAGGTGTTGGAGTAGATCACAGTCGCACGATGATGGCCGCGATGGCACTCTGGTGCCACTGGAAGTGAGGGGGAGAGAGCCCCCTCCTTCTTCCTTCTTCCTTGACCTTCTCCCTAGATGCGAGAAGGGTTTCCCCTCTGGTCCATGACCTCCATGGCGGCGGAGGAGCAAGAGCCCCTCCGAGATTGGATCTGTCTCTCTGTCTCTCTCTGTTTTTGCATTCCCAAAATCTGGCCATTCACCGTTTCTTATATTCCCGGAGATCCGTAACTCCGATTGGGCTGAATTTTTGACACGATTTTTGTAGCGACCAGACCTCAAACAGTTTGATCTCTGTGCATCAGTGTCATCCCTGGATCAGTAATGCTGACACGCACAGTACTTGAAGGATTTATAACAGAGTAGCAATCACACACTTATTACATCGATAGTCCAACGATGAATTTATTACAAATAATATGGCTGAAGGCCATCTAATACAATAACAGCGGAAGGCTTGGAAGATAAGTGAGTACATCAACTCCAGCGGCATCACTGAGTATAGAACCACGACCTAAAAGGGCATCTTACTCGTCGTCTGAAAAGTCTGCAACATGAAACGTTGCAGCCCGAAAACGGGTCAACACATGGAATATGCTGGTAAGGTAACACAAGAGAATGCAATGAAAGTAAAGCTATACTATATGCAATATGGCTGGTGGAAAGCTCTATGGTTAAGTTTTTGCGTAAAGCCTATTTTTTCCTACATCAAAGGAATGCATTTTAATTAACTATCATGGTAGTTGAAACATCGTTGAGAAGATAGACATCCTCTCAACCCCAATTAAAATGATCATTAAACCCAACAATATTAAATTAGAGTAACATGATGAGATGCACATGAAGTACTAGATACTCAAGACGTCCATAACCGGGGACACGGCTAATCATGATCAGTTTGTACACTCTGCAGAGGTTTGTGCACTTTTCCCACAAGACTCGATCGCCTCCGTTTGGTTTCTCGCACTGCATGGTGTTTGAGAAACGGATGACCGAGACATAGTCTTTCAGAAGCGCTAGCACCTTACGATCGGGCAGACCGTACCAACCTACATCCCGTACATCTGCTAGTCCACCACTGTAAGAGTTCGCACAACTTACTCATACTATGCTAGAGCCCATAATAGCATTGTGGCTGCACACGGAAGTTTCTAGTATGAATAATCTCATGATCCCTTTGAGCCTGGGTGGCGGTCCAAAAGAAAAATAGGCAATCACTGGAATACCCAGATGCCTCAATCCACCCAGATGTGTATTAATGTTGCCACCTTAAGTTGAACCATTAATTAACAAACTCACATCTGTCATGGATTTCACTCACCCAATCCACGTCTACGAGCATAGCATGTCCTAACAGCAATGTAGAAGTAACTCCCAAGGGTTTGAATGTAATGCAGGTAATAGGTACTACCTCAATCTACTTCCCAGTCCCACAAGTTAATTGATCCTACTCATGCAATGTGTGAGGGTTTGACTAATGCAATTAAAACTGGGTAATTGGAAAGTATGATCAAAGTGTTACTTGCCTTGCTGATGATCCGCAAAACCTAGAGACTCAAAGTAGCAAGCGGCGCACTCCGGGTACTCTATCGCAATCAAACAAGCATACAATAAGTACTTAACTAATGCACGGGTAAAACTCAAATAAGAGATCTAACTAGAAAGTTCAACTTAAGAACTCCCGTTTGCAAAAAGAATCAACTCGAAAGAAGCAACGAAACTCAAACTGCAAAAGAAACGAGCTCCGATTTACTAGTTGGCCTAAAGTCAAATTTTACAGTAGCCAAAACTTTGTTCCAGTTGATTAAACGTAAAGAGGGCACCGAGACGAAGATCTGGGATTTTGAATCACCTGATTCTGACTCTCGAGCAAAAAGAAAAACGCGAAACAAGATCAGGGCAGAAATCGCGATCGGAATAACCGCGGATAAATACCCCGAAAAAGAAAAATGACGAACAGGCTAACAAACGAACGTTCACTATCTTTGGTTAACTAACGAAAACCGTTCGTTAAAACAAACGTACGGACGAACATCCGCTAAATAGCTAAACCAAAAAAACGAACCGGTCTAATCTAAAAAAACGAATCTACGGTTTTATTACTAAACCGATCGGTTTCTAAAAAAACTGATACCTCAACGAGGAACTCCGGCGACAGCGGCGATGCGAGGCGGCGGGGCTGCGGCGGCGCGGGGCGGCAGGCGCGGGCGGCGGCGGGCGGCGGCGCGGGGCGACAGGCGCGGGCGGCGGCGGCGGCGCTAGGGTTAGGGGCAGGGGCGGCGCTGGCGGGCTGGGGACGGTCGGGCCGGGCGCTGCGTTTATAAAGCCCAGGAGTCCTCGGCCTTCACGACTCCAAGTCGGTTTCCTTTTTTTTCTAAAAGAGTCCCGGCACAGAAAAACGAACGAAAGAAATACCAAACGGATTCCAAAATTCCCGAAATAAATTTTCACCGTCCTCTAATAATATTTAGGAAAAGGTGAACATTTTTCCTGGACATAAATGCAATTTTGAAAATCGCGTATTTTTCCTATGCAAATAAATCTGCAAATAAAACCAGAAAAATACCAAAAGTGATTTTAACATTTTTCCTCCAATATTTCTGTTATTTTGGAGAAGTCATATTATCTCCGCTCATTTTTGTATTTAGAAATATTTTTAGAAGAGAAAAAAATATTAGAATCACACTGTCCTCGTACCGGTATTTAAGCGAACTCAAATACGAAAACGGTAAAAGTCCCAACTCTCTCCGTAGGTCCTTGAGTTGCTTAGAATTTCGAGGAACGCCACGAACAAAATGCAAAAACATGAAATGCGAATATGATCTATGTATAACATTCCAAATTGAAAATTTGGGATGTTACAAACCTACCCCCCTTAGAATGAATCTCGCCCTCGAGATTCGACTTGGCTAGAGAACAGGTGTGGGTTATCCTTGCGTAGATCATCTTCTCGTTCCCAGGTGGCTTCTTCCTCGGTGTGGTGACTCCATTGAACTTTGCAAAACTTGATAACCTTATTGCGAGTAACTCTGCTCGAAAATTCGAGAATCTTAACAGACTTCTCCTCGTAGGTCAGATCACTGTCCAACTGAATTGCTTCCAGGGGTACTGTGTCTCTAAGCGGTATATCGGCCACCTCCGTGTGACACTTCTTAAGCTGCGAAACGTGAAACACGTCGTGCACTCCTGACAATCCTTCGAGCAACTCCAACTTATAGGCAACCTCTCCCATGCGTTCTAAAACACGGTAAGGTCCCACAAACCTCGGGGCTAACTTCCCTTTAACTCCAAAACGTTTAACTCCTCGCAGGGGCGATACTCTCAGGTATGCTCTATCTCCGATCTCATAGGCTATCTCCTTGCGCTTCGAGTCTGCATAACTCTTCTGCCTGGACTGAGCTACTTTCAGTCTATCTCGGATCAACTTCACCTTCTCCTCAGACTCTTTGATTAAGTCTCGTCCAAACAACTATCGGTCTCCAACTTCGTCCCATGACAACGGTGTTCGGCATCTCCTTCCATACAATGCCTCGAACGGTGATGAAAGATCGTGGTTGTCGCCTAGAGGGGGGGGGTGAATAGGCGCTTTAAAATAATTACGGTTTAGGCTTGAACAAATGCGGAATAAACCTAGCGGTTAATTTGTCAAGCACAAAACCTACAACAACTAGGCTCACCTATGTGCACCAACAACTTATGCTAAGCAATATAAACAACTAGGTGATAGCAAGATATATGACAAGAAACAATATATCTATCACAAAGTATAGTGCATAAGTAAAGGGCTCGGGTAAGAGATAACCGAGGCACGCGGAGACGACGATGTATCCCGAAGTTCACACCCTTGCGGATGCTAATCTCCGTTTGGAGCGGTGTGGAGGCACAATGCTCCCCAAGAAGCCACTAGGGCCACCGTAATCTCCTCACGCCCTCGCACAATGCAAGATGTCGTGATTCCACTATGGGACCCTTGAGGGCGGTCACCGAACCCGTACAAATGGCAACCCTTGGGGGCGGTCACCGAACCCGTACACTCTGGCAACCCTTGGGGGCGGTCACCGGAACCCGTCAAATTGCTCGGGGCGATCTCCACAACCTAATTGGAGACCCCGACGCTTGCCCGGAGCTTTACACCACAATGATTGAGCTCCGAACACCAAGGTTGGGGCTATCTCCCCAACGACACCACGAAGCTTCACCACAATGGAATATGGCTTCGAGGTGACCACAACCGTCTAGGGCGCCCAAGCACCCAAGAGGAACAAGCTCAAGGGTACCAAGCACCCAAGAGTAATAAGCTTCTCAACTTGTAACTTCCACGTATCACCGTGGAGAACTCAAACCGATGCAACAATTGCAATGGCAAGGGCACACGGAGAGCCCAAGTCCTTCTCTCCCAAATCCCACCGAAGCAACTAATGCTAGGGAGGGAAATGAGAGGAAGAACAAGAAGGAGAACACCAAGAACTCCAAGATCAAGATCCAAGGGGTTCCCCTCACCTAGAGGAGAAAGTGATTGGTGGAAATGTGGATCTAGATCTCCTCTCTCTTTTCCCCCAAAAACTAGCAAGAATCCATGGAGGGATTGAGAGATAGCAAGCTCGAAGAAGGTCAACAATGGGGGAAGAACACGAGCTCAAAGGATTAGGTTCATTGGGGAAGAAGACCCCCTTTTATAGGTGGGGGAAAATCCAACCGTTATGCTCACAGCCCGCACAGAGCGGTACTACCGCTCCAGGAGCGGTACTACCGCTAGGGCAGTAGAACCCCTTTGAAAAACAACAGCGAGGAGGCAAAAAGGCCAGAAAAACCGTCGGAGCGGTAGTACCGCTTGACCTCACGGTACTACCGCTAGGGGTAGCGGTAGTACTAAAAGGCGAGAAAAACCGTCGGAGCGGTAGTACCGCTTGACCTCACGGTACTACTGCTTGCGAGCGGTACTAAAAAATTACATCCGTGCCTACCACCGCTGGACTTGTGACGAGTTTTTGGTCCCGAGCGGAAGTAGCCACGGAAGTAGCCGCGGTAGTACTGCTCCAAGCGGTAGTACCGCTCCCTAAAGCGGTAGTACCGCTCCCGAAAGCGGTAGTAAAAAATTACTTCCGCTCCTACGCGCGGTAGTACCGCTGCAGCCTTTTCAGTACACCAAAACGACAATAACTTTTGCATACGGACTCCGAATTCGATGAAACCAAGTTTGTTGGAAAGCTAGCGACAAGGGCTAACACAATCTTGATAAAAATATCAATAAGAAGCAAGTTAGAAAAGTCCCAAAAGAAAATGGTGAGAACCCTTTCTCGGATAAGACCGGTAAAACCTCCAACACCGAAAACATCATAGAAGACACATGTGAACTCCGTTTTCAATGAACTCAAGCTTGTCATCAAGATGACCATAAGCTCTAAGACTACAAAGAGAACCAAACAAGAACCAAGAAACATGATGCAAGGATGCAATGGTTTGAGCTCTCTACTAACGATACGATCAAGCTACCAACTTGAGAGCCCCCCTTGATAGTACGGCAAACGATCCTATAACCCGGTCTCCCAACTACCACCACGAGACCGGTAAAATAGAAAACCTATCAAGGGCAAACCTTTGCTTTGCACAAAGTCCACTTGAGCTAGATGTAGACGATCTTGACTTCCTCAAGTTGGACCATCTTTCTTGATTGCGTTGTCTCGGTGAAGACTAGTAGATTGCTCCCCCATACTCCTCTATGGGTGAGCCACTCTTCGGCATATCTTCACAAGTCCATTGTCACGACAATGGACGGCAAGATTCAAGCACTTGATTTCTATGTGATGCTCCACTTGAACTTGCACACCGCAACCTAACCCCACAAAGAACTCTCACGAAGAACATGGGTTAGTACACAAAGCGTGATTGACAATGCTTACCATACCATGGGATTGCTTGATCCCTCTCGGTACATCTTCTATACTTTGTGTGTTGATCAACTTGATTCACTCCTTCACTTAGTCTTGATCAACCTTGAATCTTTCCAACTCTCTTCATTTGGATGATGTCTTGAAGGTAAACATGAATGATAACACACTCTTCTTCTTCAAGACATGCTTGCAATAAGCTCAACACTCACAAGACCAATCTTTGGATAATTCCTTAATAGCACCTTGGTCATCACAAACTCTCCTTGAAACCAACAAATGAACTCCAAGAAAAGCCTATGGACAAACCCTTGAAATATAACTCAAGGCAACCATTAGTCCATAGAGATTGTCATCAATTACCAAAACCAAACATGGGGGCACCGCATGTTCTTTCAATCTCCCCCATTTTGGTAATTGATGACAATCACTTTCAAGAGAGTTTATATAAGGAATTATGCATCACAATACCATGCAACAATAATGTATGTGCATGAGATGCAAAAGCTTAGGAACAAAACCAAAGCAAGAAGAGCGAAGAGACAACTCTGTAAACTTCCTCACAAAACTCAACTCTCTGAAACTTCTCCCCCATTGGCATCGATTGCCAAAATGGGCGAAAAGCTTAGAAGTTCAATATAAATTGTGTTCCTCCATAAATTATGTATTCCTCAAAATAGAGAGTGGAAGGCAATACATATATCCAACTGTAAATACTTGGAGGAAGACAAACTATATTGAGGCCCAAAGATTGCAAAAGAATGATATGCCACAAAGGCATAACAAAGGGAGAAAAACACGCAATCCAGCAATCAAAGGATACCAATTGAATCAAGCTATCAAAAGATACCAATTGACCCAACTAGACCAATGATCCTACATGCCAAATGAATAAAAGATATTATGATAGGAGCAAAGGAGTGTTCTATAGAAACTAGGGAAGCTCCCCATGATTTGTGCACAATTTAGTTTTGTATTTGGATACAACGAGCACAAAGTAGGATCGTCGCTCCCCCAAGATCAATAGAACCTCACGACATAGCAACGGAGTGTTCTAAAGACATTAGTGAAGCTCCCCATAATTTATGCACTCCTTAGAATATTTTCATTAGGATACCAAGTGCACAAAATAGGATCATCACTCCCCCAAGATCAATAGACACTCACACCAAGTGCAAGTGAGCATGAAGGAAACAAAGCCTAGCACTTGCAACATAAAACTAGTTGAGCAATATATAAAAGAGTCAACTTAAGAGTAGGCTCAACCAAAATGATGTGTGTGAGTCATGGCAAAGCACTTGAGAAGATTAATGTATGGATGAACATTAAGCATCAGTATACTCTTGAATGAATGAGATACACAGTGCAAGGCCTATCATTCCCACACAAAACAGCAAATGGGTTCACAAGCTCACTAATAATCATATAAATAACCTATGCTTGTGACAACCTGTGGTGAAGATATAAAAAGGATAGCGTTGTCATGAGGAGGGATACCAGTAGAAATGGCAAAGCCTCATCAAGACAAGCAAGAGAGAATGATCTTCACCACAAAAGAGTGCATCTAGATGAAACAATATAAGATCCGCACTCGAGACACAGACCTTCACGGAGCCACCAAAGAAATAAAACAGGAACAAAAAGGTGGACGTGAAAGAAGGGGATATCAAATAGATATGCAACTTCTCAAAAGTGTATAAGATTCTAGGTAGATGAAGATCATGATGATATCAATCCACAAAGAAGGATGTACACACAAAATTGTTGCAAAAAGGAATGAATAAGATATCCCCAAGGAAGTCATAAATATACCAATAAGATATTTGCTTGAAGGCATAGCACATGGCTAGATATGTTCTTATTGTATATAAATGAGTTCCAACCACACGAGCATCAAAGACATCACAACTAGCAACAAGAGATCATTGTTGGGATGCTTTGAGAAAGGAAACAAGTATCATTAGAAGGAATGACTAACATGCCATGATACAACCTACACAAGGTTGGTGCAAGAAATGTGTGCATGAAGTAGATGGTGATACTTGTTACCGAGATACCATTGGAAGGATGTAGTAGATACCAATTGAAGGTAGATAGTTTTCATTGATCATCCTAGCTTGACTCCAATAAGCACATGGTGACACCACCTTCCTTTTGAATGAGCCGAGCATCCAATGCATCTCCAATTGTTCCTAGAACAACAACGCAAACAAAATGGTACCCAAACTCATTGGGACCAAAGAGTTAGAAACACCAATACATAGGACAAACTCCACAAACACATGTGCATTTATATATGAAAATGAATTTCATGCACATCTCATCCAAATTGAGACTAGGTGGAGTTTCCCCTATATATTGGGTTAAAGAAAGAAAGCATGCCAAAGAAAATACATGAAGTAAATATGCATGCTCAAGACTTTCAAGAAACGAAACAAAATGAAAAAAGAAATACCAAGTGAAAATATGATACCAAATGGAGAAATCATCACTTGGAAGATATCTATTAGAAGATACATAAAGGAATGAGATATCCATTGATACACGCAAAAGGAAAGATATCGGACTCCCAAAAGAGAGGATGGTTCCAAACAAACCAACCCATCTACAAAGTTTCATGATGGCACAAAGTACCAAAAAGAAACGGCTTGCCTTCCATCAACACACACTTGAAATGAATCACAATAAGAGTGTTCTATCGAAAATAGGATAGCTCCCCCAAGAATTGTGCATTATAGAGAATTTGCAGTTGAATACGAAATGCACATGATGGGATCACCACTTTCGCTATATCCATAAAACACTAGACAAGATCAAGAAAACAACAAGATCCACAAGTGGCACGGAAGGGAATGGGAGTTGATGCAATCTTGGAAAGAAATAGGCCGAACAAAAGCAAAAGCCAATGTAAAGATGATCAACAATTTCTACCACATATATGATTACCAATTGTCAAGAGACAAGAAGTATTTGGGAATAATTTCCGGTGATGGATAGCAATGATATCCAACATCATCTTCACACCAAGCACAAGCAAATTGGAACTTGTAGAGCTAACATGTCACCTAGGAACAACATAATTTATACTATCAACTCTAGGTGACAAAATCTCAAATTTACACATTTTCTAGGATTGTAATATGCACATAGAATATTACTCCCCCATAATGTGATACCAATGAAAAACTTACCAAGATGCAAAAGAGGAACCAACAAGAGATAATTAATGGACACTTTAGAATTTGAATTTCTCATGAGAAGATATACCACATAGTGACTAGATAATCTTGTAATATCAAAACTAGATGGTATTCCTCATGTACACACATTTTTAGGATTGTGAGGTGCACAAAGCACATCACTCCCCCAAAATGGTATGTTCCATTAATCTCTCACAAGAGCCAACTAAGATATAAACAAGATGCAAAAAGGCTCAACACACGACACACGCGTATATGATGTACACACCAACATACACATACTTGGTTTCTCAAGATAAGCAAATTGAAAGCACAACATATACAAGCACATGCAAGGTACAAAACCACAACATGCTAAGGGGCAAGTAACTTTCAATGTAAACAATTTAAGCACGAGTTACCGCAAGGAGGAACATTGGATATACCATAGAAAGATAATCCGAATGACTTGCCTTGAGACAATATGAATGATGAAGGCCCCTCAAATCTTCATAATGTAGCCAAGTCTCCAAAGCCCTCCAACAACACTTATTGATCAAGTTTAAGCTAGTTGGTCCCCAACCAAGTTGGGTCCTAAGAGGTTAGTCACAATAGGCTTGGCTACCCAAATGGTTCTTTTCTTGACACCACTTTGAGTGCCAAGAAACTTGGCAAACACATTGCCAACCTTATCCTTCCCAAGAGAATAGACATCATCAATAATAATTGGGTTGGATAAGTTACCACTAGTGCATGAAGAAGCAAGGTGACCCTTCTCACGGCATAGGTAGCAACATCTACTCTTCACTTTCTTCTCATTTGATTTCTCAAGATGAGAAGCATTACCATGAGTCTTCTTGGGAAGCGGCCTTTCTCCAACTTGCGGTTGAGCACGAGAGTGAACTTGTGGCCTCTTCCCTTGTTGCTTGTCACTAATGTCCTTCTTCTTCAATGGGCAAGATCTAACATGATGCCCTTCAATTTTGCACTTGAAGCAAATAATCTTGGCCGAATTCTTGAGTTGTTCTTGGCCCTTATTCTTGTTAATGATCTTGGACATTTTCTTCTTGTTGGAGTTGAATCCAAGTCCACCTTTGTCATTGGGGGATTTTTGCACACTCAAGATATTGTTGAGTGTGGACTTCCCTTCATGACACTTTTCCAAGTCTTTCTTCAAAGAAGTGACTTGGGCCTTGAGCTCTTTGATTTCCTCTACATGGTTAGTATCAACAAAAGTACTATAGGAAGTATAATCTTCATTGTTAGAGCAACAAGGCAAGGAGAGCAATTCATCACAAGATGTACTAACATTGTGAGTAGATGAATTACGAGGACTAGCACATGGCAAGATAGCATTTTGACTTGAAGTAGTGCTAGTATCCACATGAGGCTCACTAGATGTTACCTTGATGATCATAGCCTCATGAGCTATCTTTAGCACATTATGGGATACTAGAAGATCATCATGAGAGCTTGTGAGCTTTACATGACTTTCTTCCAATCTCCCATAATTGCTAGATAGCAACTCAAGTTGAGCCCTTAGCTCAACATTCTCCTTCAAAATAGATGCTTCACTAGAAATAGAGTTAGTAGCACAAGCATTATCAATAATAGCAAGAGGAGAAGGCAACTTGGCAAGCTCTTTAGAATATGAAGCTTCAAGTTTAGCATGAGACTCGGTGAGTTTGATGAGCTCACTCTTAATGACCCTTGAGCCATTTTTGAGGTGATCAAAATCCTCAAGGAGTTTAGCATGTGCAACTTCAAGCTTCTCATTTTTAGTTTCAAAATCATTAGCCACCTCGAGAGCTCTATCACGGGATTCCTTTATTCTAGATAGTTCTAGAGCAAAAGTCTCCTCAAGAGATTCCTTGGTGGTTTGTTCAAGTTCAAGAGCTTGCGAGAGGTCGGCGATCTCATTAGCGTAATCACGCTCATGACCTTCCATTTTCTCAATGGTGACCTCATGCTCCTCTAGATGAGATTCCAACTCCTCTATATATTTCTTGCCCTCAATGGCAATAGACATGATTTCCATGAAGTTGGAACGAGCAATTTTATTCTTATGAAGAGCTTTAAAAATCATTTCCCCCTTAATTTTTAAGGAGGCAACATTATCATTTTCTTCATCATTTTCTACATCATCATCATTGTTATCATCACTATCATGACAAGATATATTGGGGTTCAAAGTAGGAGATACCTTTGAAGCCTTAGCCATAAGGCAAAATGCAGTAGATGATGATGTAGGATCCCTTGAAGCACCATTCAAGACTACATCTTTTTCCATGGGGTGTTGGGTTTCCTCTACATTGTTAGCACAACAATTCGAGGGAATAGATGCATTTTTATCATGGCAACAAGACATAGCAAGCATATCATCATGAGTTTTAGTCAAGCAATTTCTACAAGATATGCAAGGACTATCAACACAAGCATGTGAAACATGTAGGGTGCTCGAAGTGTTAAAGTCCAAAGAAGATGCATTGCAATAAGATAGTGATGAAGGATCATCCACAATAAGCATACTATCATCATTGCAATGACCAACACTACTCACCATATCATTACCTTGTGGCAAACCACATGTAGGTGAAGTAGAAGAAGTTGAGAACACAACACGGCCGGAGGTGGAGGGAGAACAATCATTCCTACAGTTCTTGGACACACCATATTTGTCTTGAAGCTTTGTCCACAACTCATGAGCATCCCGGAACGACATGAGTTGAAATATAACTACATTGCTCAAAGCATCAAAAAGCACATTAGAAGCTTGAGCATTGAGATAAGAGTTTTTCTCATCCTCTAAAGATAATCTTTGTGGATCCTTTGGAGGAGAAAAACCCATATCTACAATTCGCTCTAAATTTGGGTCCATGACCCTAAAGAGATTAAGCATGCGAATTACCCAAACATCAAAATTTGTGCCATTGAAACTAAGAGTGTCAGAGAATCCTAAACCCCTAGTCGACATCCTTACTCTCTAGGCGGTTAAGCCCTATAAAGAGAGACGAGGCTCTGATACCAATTGAAAGATCGTGGTTGTCGCCTAGAGGGGGGGGGTGAATAGGCGCTTTAAAATAATTACGGTTTAGGCTTGAACAAATGCGGAATAAACCTAGCGGTTAATTTGTCAAGCACAAAACCTACAACAACTAGGCTCACCTATGTTCACCAACAACTTATGCTAAGCAATATAAACAACTAGGTGATAGCAAGATATATGACAAGAAACAATATATCTATCACAAAGTATAGTGCATAAGTAAAGGGCTCGGGTAAGAGATAACCGAGGCACGCGGAGACGACGATGTATCCCGAAGTTCACACCCTTGCGGATGCTAATCTCCGTTTGGAGCGGTGTGGAGGCACAATGCTCCCCAAGAAGCCACTAGGGCCACCGTAATCTCCTCACGCCCTCGCACAATGCAAGATGTCGTGATTCCACTAAGGGACCCTTGAGGGCGGTCACCGAACCCGTACAAATGGCAACCCTTGGGGGCGGTCACCGAACCCGTACACTTTGGCAACCCTTGGGGGCGGTCACCGGAACCCGTCAAATTGCTCGAGGCGATCTCCACAACCTAATTGGAGACCCCGACGCTTGCCCGGAGCTTTACACCACAATGATTGAGCTCCGAACACCAAGGTTGGGGCTATCTCCCCAACGACACCACGAAGCTTCACCACAATGGAATATGGCTCCGAGGTGACCACAACCGTCTAGGGCGCCCAAGCACCCAAGAGGAACAAGCTCAAGGGTACCAAGCACCCAAGAGTAATAAGCTTCTCAACATCACTTCCACGTATCACCGTGGAGAACTCAAACCGATGCACCAAATGCAATGGCAAGGGCACACGGAGTGCCCAAGTCCTTCTCTCCCAAATCCCACCAAAGCAACTAATGCTAGGGAGGGAAATGAGAGGAAGAACAAGAAGGAGAACACCAAGAACTCCAAGATCAAGATCCAAGGGGTTCCCCTCACCTAGAGGAGAAAGTGATTGGTGGAAATGTGGATCTAGATCTCCTCTCTCTTTTCCCCCAAAAACTAGCAAGAATCCATGGAGGGATTGAGAGATAGCAAGCTCGAAGAAGGTCAACAATGGGGGAAGAACACGAGCTCAAAGGATTAGGTTCATTGGGGAAGAAGACCCCCTTTTATAGGTGGGGGAAAAATCCAACCGTTATGCTCACAGCCCGCACAGAGCGGTACTACCGCTCCAGGAGCGGTACTACCGCTAGGGCAGTAGAACCCCTTTGAAAAACAACAGCGAGGAGGCAAAAAGGCCAGAAAAACCGTCGGAGCGGTAGTACCGCTTGACCTCACGGTACTACCGCTAGGGGTAGCGGTAGTACTAAAAGGCCAGAAAAACCGTCGGAGCGGTAGTACCGCTTGACCTCACGGTACTACTGCTTGCGAGCGGTACTAAAAAATTACATCCGTGCCTACCACTGCTGGACTTGTGACGAGTTTTTGGTCCCGAGCGGAAGTAGCCACAGAAGTAGCCGCGGTAGTACTGCTCCAAGCGGTAGTACCGCTCCCTAAAGCGGTAGTACCGCTCCCGAAAGCGGTAGTATAAAAATTACTTCCGCTCCTACGCGCGGTAGTACCGCTGCAGCCTTTTCAGTACACCAAAACGACAATAACTTTTGCATACGGACTCCGAATTCGATGAAACCAAGTTTGTTGGAAAGCTAGCGACAAGGGCTAACACAATCTTGATAAAAATATCAATAAGAAGCAAGTTAGAAAAGTCCCAAAAGAAAATGGTGAGAACCCTTTCTCGGATAAGACCGGTAAAACCTCCAACACCGAAAACATCATAGAAGACACATGTGAACTCCGTTTTCGATGAACTCAAGCTTGTCATCAAGATGACCATAAGCTCTAAGACTACAAAGAGAACCAAACAAGAACCAAGAAACATGATTCAAGGATGCAATGGTTTGAGCTCTCTACTAACGATACGATCAAGCTACCAACTTGGGAGCCCCCCTTGATAGTACGGCAAACGATCCTATAACCCGGTCTCCCAACTACCACCACGAGACCGGTAAAATAGAAAACCTATCAAGGGCAAACCTTTGCTTTGCACAAAGTACACTTGAGCTAGATGTAGACGATCTTGACTTCCTCAAGTTGGACCATCTTTCTTGATTGCGTTGTCTCGGTGAAGACTAGTAGATTGCTCCCCCATACTCCTCTATGGGTGAGCCACTCTTTGGCATATCTTCACAAGTCCATTGTCACGACAATGGACGGCAAGATTCAAGCACTTGATTTCTTTGTGATGCTCCACTTGAACTTGCACACCGCAACCTAACCCCACAAAGAACTCTCACGAAGAACATGGGTTAGTACACAAAGCGTGATTGACAATGCTTACCATACCATGGGATTGCTTGATCCCTCTCGGTACATCTTCTATACTTTGTGTGTTGATCAACTTGATTCACTCCTTCACTTAGTCTTGATCAACCTTGAATCTTTCCAACTCTCTTCATTTGGATGATGTCTTGAAGGTAAACATGAATGATAACACACTCTTCTTCTTCAAGACATGCTTGCAATAAGCTCAACACTCACAAGACCAATCTTTGGATAATTCCTTAATAGCACCTTGGTCATCACAAACTCTCCTTGAAACCAACAAATGAACTCCAAGAAAAGCCTATGGACAACCCTTGAAATATAACTCAAGGCAACCATTAGTCCATAGTGATTGTCATCAATTACCAAAACCAAACATGGGGGCACCGCATGTTCTTTCAGGTGCCATCTTCAAACTAGCCTGGTAACTATTGTTGTATGAGAACTCCGCGTAGGGCAAGTTGTCATCCCAACTAGATCCATAATCTAATGCACAGGCTCTCAGCATATCCTCCAAAATCTAATTGACTCTTTCAGTCTGTCCATCTGTCTGCGGATGAAACGTTGTGCTAAGCTCTAGCCTGGTACCCAAAGTTTCATGTAACTGATTCCAGAACTTTGAGGTAAACTGGGTTCCTCTATCTGATACGATGCTCCTCGGAACTCCATGCAGACATACAATTCTGGTCATGTATATCTTAGCCAACTTTGCACTGGTATATGTGGTTTTCACAGGAATAAAGTGGGCTACCTTCGTCAATCGGTCTACTACTACCCAGATTGAATCATACCCTGCTTTGGTCCTGGGCAATCCGGTGATAAAATCCATGCCAAGCTTCTCCCACTTCCATTCGGGTATTGGCATAGGTTGTAATAATCCTGCTGGCTTCTGATGTTCTGCCTTCACTCTCTAACATACATCACAAACTGCTACATACTCCGCAATATCATTTTTCATACCGGTCCACCAGAAAATATCCTTCAAATCCAAATACATCTTAGTATTTCCTGGGTGAATCGAGTATGGTGAATCATGGGCCTCCTGTAAAATCAACTTCCTGATCTCCGGGTCATTGGGCACATAGATTTGATCCTCAAACCATAGGGTGTCGTGTTCATCCTCACGAAATCCTTTAGCTTTTCCTTCGCTCATCCTCTCCTTTATAGAGTCAACCTCCTTGTCAGCTTTCTGAGCTTCTCTGATTTTATCCATCAGGGTAGACTGGATTTCTAGTGTTGCTACATAGCCTCTCGGAACTATCTCCAAACGTAGTTCTCGTAGGTCCTCGGCTAACTCCTTTGGAAACTCCTCCATCATCAGGGTATTGACATGACTCTTACGGCTTAGCGCATCGGCTACTACGTTAGCCTTTCCGGGATGATAATGCAATCTCATGTCATAATCCTTAATGAGTTCCAGCCATGTCCTTTGCCTAAGATTCAACTCCTTCTGAGTGAATATATACTTCAAACTCTTGTGATCCGTATATACTTCACAATGGTTTCCAATAAGAAAATGTCGCCACATCTTCAATGCATGCACTACGGCTGCTAACTCCAAATCGTGGGTGGCATAGTTCATCTCATGAGGTTTCATTTGTCGTGAAGCATACGAAACAACTCTTCCTTCCTGCATAAGAACAGCTCCAGGTCCTCGACGTGAAGCGTCGCAGTACACCTCATAATCCTTATGTTGATCTGGCAAAATCAACACAGGGGATGATGCCAATCTTTTCTTCAATTCCTGGAAACTGGCCTCACATTCTTCGGTCCAACTGAACTTGGTGTCCTTCTTCAACAACCCCGTCATTGGCTTTGCAATCTTTGAGAAATTCTCGATGAATCTCTGGTAGTATCCTGCGAGTCCAAGAAAACTCCGGATCTCTCCAACTGTTGTCGGTGCTTCCCAATTGGTCACAGTGTCCACCTTAGCGGGCTCTACTGCTATTCCTTCTCCGGATATAACATGTCCGAGGAATCCGACTTCCTTCAACCAAAACTCACATTTGCTAAACTTGGCATATAACTGATGTTCTCTGAGCTTCTCCAATACCAATCGCAAATGCTCTGCATGCTCCTCTTCATCCTTCGAGAATATCAAAATATCATCTATGAACACTACGACGAACTTATCCAAATACTCCATAAACACTTTGTTCATCAGGTTCATAAAGTATGCCGGTGCGTTTGTCAGACCAAACGACATAATGGTATACTCATACAACCCATACCTAGTGGTAAAGGTTGTCTTAGGTATATCTTGCTCTCGGATCTTCAACTGGTGGTACCCTGATCGCAGATCGATCTTGGAAAATACCTTAGCTCCTTGCAATCTATCGAACAGATCATTGATCATCGGCAATGGGTACTTGTTCTTGATCGTTACTTCATTCAATCCTCGGTAATCAACAACCATTCTTAACGATCCATCCTTCTTCTCCACTAGAAGTACTGGCGAACCCCAAGGCGAAGAACTTGGGCGTATGAATCCTTTATCCAGTAACTCCTTAATATGCTTCTTAATTTCCTCCAAATCCTTTGCGGGCATCCTATATGGTCTCTTAAAAATTGGCCCGGTGCCTGGCAAAAGTTCAATCAAAAACTCTATATCTCTATCCGGTGGCATACCAGGTAACTCCTCTGGAAACACATCCGGATAATCCATCACTACTGGCACTTCCTCCTGAACAACTCCTGACAAGGAATTTAACCTACTCCTCTTTGACTCATGCCGGGATACATACTTGATCCTTCTTCCTTCTGGCGTGGTAAGCAAAATGGTCTTACTGGCACATTCAATATTCCCTTCATACTTAGATAACCAATCCATGCCTAATATCACATCCAGTCCTTGAGATTCCAATACTATTAGGTCCGAAGGGAAAATGTAATTACCAATCCTTAGGGGCAACTGATCACACCATGACTTAGCCATATACTCCGCTCCTGGTGAGGTTACTAACATGGGCGATCTAAGGGCTTGGGTCGGCAGCTTATACTTATCCACGAATCCCCTTGAAATGTATGAATGCGATGCACCAGTATCGAAAAGAACGAGTGTAGTAAAGGACTTAACTAAAAACTTACCTATAACTGCATCTGGTTGCTCCTCTACTTCCTCCACAGTCATGTGGTTCACTTGCCCTTTGTTGAACGGGTTGGGCTTCTTCCCGGCGCTTTCATTGCCGTTCCCATTCTTAACTTCTGGGCATTCATTGGCATAATGTCCATTCTTCCCGCACTTGTAGCAAGTGACATGGCTAAAATCCCTCTTGGTGGGTATGGACGGTGTAGGGCGGTTCTGGTTTCCATTGGCTCCATTCCCATTTCCATTGCCATTCTTTGTGCCATTGTGATTGTGCGAGCTACCTCCTCCATGGGTATGCTGAAACTGTCCTACTGCTTTAGGGGTAAAACGGGGCTTCTGCTGAGCTCCAGAGTTATACTTTCCTTGCCCATACTTCCTCTTGCGACTCTCAATCTGTTGATGCTTCCTTTCAATCATTAGGGCACGGTCAACCAACTCCTGGTAGTTATTGAAAGTTACCACCATCAACTGTACACTCATCTCATCATTCAGCCCTTCCATGAATCTCTCATGCTTCTTGGCATCTGTGGCCACATCATCTGGGGCATAACGAGATAAGGTACTAAACTCATCCACGTACTGAGCCACAGTACGATTCCCTTGGCGCAAATTGCGAAACTCCTGCTTCTTCATACTCATGGCTCCAGTTGAGACATGGGCGGTACGAAAAGCTTGCTGAAACTGATCCCAAGTCACATTGGCTACGGGATAAGTGGTTGTGTAATTCTCCCACCATGCTGCGGCTGGTCCAGACAACTGGTGTGTGGCAAATCACACCTTCTCAGCATCCGAGCAATTGGCGGTGGTCAAATCCCTTCCAATCTTGCGTAGCCAGTCATCAGCCACAATTGGTTCGATGATGCTAGCAAAGACGGGTGGTTGCAACCTTAAGAAACGTGTCAGGTTGTCCACAGGTGGTGGTGGTGGAGGGTTGTTGTTGTTGTTGTTGTTCTGGTTGTTCTGAGTGTTTTGGACAAGAAGTTGCATCAGGGTGTTCTGCTGCTGGATCAACTGGGTGAGCTCAGGGGGAAACTCAAATTCACGTCTTGGAGGCATCTGATGGGTGTAGAGGGAAGAGATTAGAATAGAAAAGAGGTCTAAGGGAAAATCACTACCCATATGCACATGAGACAAACACACAATCATATCACACCAATCAATTTCAAACAAGGTCTTACAAATCCAACGATCGTTACAAAGGTGTTCTAATTCTAATATATGGAGGTAAACTACTAGTCATAGGGTGGTCATCTAAAAATATTGATCGGCAGAGGATTCCATAATATCTGCTCCAGCTTCATCTTCATAGTCTTCATCCTTGCTATCCTCAGCTTCCGAGTCCGTGTCATCTATGATGATATAGTCTTCCGGTGGAATCTCCTTGGGTTCTTCTTCCTCGTCTTCTTCTCCCATGAGTATCCCTAACTTCCGGGTCAAGTCATCATTCTTCTCCACAAGCATTTTCATCTCCTCCTCATATCCGTCGCGTGTAGACTTGAGTTCTTCTTCTAGCTCCAAATTCCTATTTAGGGCCCTCTTCAAATCTATCATCCCTGCACACATCTGGTGCTCCTGGCGACGAATGTGATGGTTCAACTCCTGGATGAATGTTGCAATGGATATACCCTTCCGGGTGCTGATCATCTCCCAATTCTCATCTCGGCATCCACAAATCTGGTAGATGGTGTCCTTTAGCTCCTGCTTGTAGACTTCTCCAATCCTTCCCATAGCAATGTGGGCTACCGTACTCCTTCCTAGGCTCCATGTAGGTGCATTAAAGGAGAATGCTATGAGTGAGGTGACAGGTGCAAACGTCCTTCTTGGAACATGGGCTTGAATCAACCAACGCTCCTCCTCAGGTAGAGTGGCATTGTAGGTTCCGGTGAAACTTGGTAATCCAATGTTGAGATATCTTGTGACTTCCTTCAGGTGTCGTCCAAATGGCGTATCATCATCCGGTTGCATGAACTTGTGCTTTGCTTCCACCATCCTAGAGAGTAGAAAAGATGAGGAGTCAAAAAAGAGAAGAGTGAATTGTGCTCTAGGGCTTGTCTTAGTGGTCGTGTCCTACAGTCAGCGTGTGCTCTGATACCATCTTGTAGCGACCAGACCTCAAACAGTCTGATCTCTGTGCATTAGTGTCATCCCTGGATCAGTAATGCTGACACGCACAGTACTTGAAGGATTTATAACAGAGTAGCAATCACACACTTATTACATCGATAGTCCAACGATGAATTTATTACAAATAATATGGCTGAAGGCCATCTAATACGATAACAGCGGAAGGCTTGGAAGATAAGTGAGTCCATCAACTCCAGCGGCATCACTGAGTATAGAACCACGACCTAAAAGGGCATCTTACTCGTCGTATGAAAAGTCTGCAACATGAAACGTTGCAGCCCGAAAACGGGTCAGCACATGGAATATGCTGGCAAGGTAACACTAGAGAATGCAATGAAACTAAAGCTATACTATATGCAATATGGCTGGTGGAAAGCTCTATGGTTAAGTTTTCGCGTAAAGCCAATTTTTTCCTACATCAAAGGAATGCATTTTAATTAACTATCATGGTAATTGAAACATCGTTGAGAAGATAGACATCCTCTCAACCCCAATTAAAATGATAATTAAACCCAACAATATTAAATTAGAGTAACATGATGAGATGCACATGAAAATCCAAGTACTAGATACTCAAGACGTCCATAACCGGGGACACGGCTAATCATGATCAGTTTGTACACTCTGCAGAGGTTTGTGCACTTTTCCCACAAGACTCGATCGCCTCCGTTTGGTTTCTCGCACTGCATGGTGTTTGAGAAACGGATGACCGAGACATAGTCTTTCAGAAGCGTTAGCACCTTACGATCGGGCGGACCGTACCAACCTACATCCCCTACATCTACTAGTCCACCACTGTAAGAGTTCACACAACTTACTCATACTATGCTAGAGCCCATAATAGCATTGTGGCTGCACACGGAAGTTTCTAGTATGAATAATCCCATGATCCCTTTGAGCCTGGGTGGCGGTCCAAAAGAAAAACAGGCAATCACTCGAATACCCAGATGCCTCAATACACCCATATGTGTATTAATGTTGCCACCTTAAGTTGAACCATTAATTAACAAACTCACATCTGTCATGGATTTCACTCACCCAATCCACGTCTATGAGCATAGCATGTCCTAACAGCAACGTAGAAGTAACTCCCAAGGGTTTGAATGTAATGCAGGTAATAGGTACTACCTCAATCTACTTCCCAGTCCCACAAGTTAATTGATCCTACTCATGCAATGTGTGAGGGTTTGACTAATGCAATGAAAACTGGGTAATTGGAAAGTATGATCAAAGTGTTACTTGCCTTGCTGATGATCCGCAAAACCTAGAGACTCAAAGTAGCAAGCGGCGCACTCCGGGTACTCTATCGCAATCAAACAAGCATACAATAAGTACTTAACTAATGCACGGGTAAAACTCAAATAAGAGATCTAACCAGAAAGTTCAACTTAAGAACTCCGGTTTGCAAAAAGAATCAACTCGAAAGAAGCAACGAAACTCAAACTGCAAAAGAAACGAGCTCCGGTTTACTAGTTGGCCTAAAGTCAAATTTTACAGTAGCCAAAACTTTGTTCCAGTTGATTAAACATAAAGAGGGCATCGAGACGAAGATCTGGGATTTTGAATCACCTCACTCCGACTCTCGAGCGAAAAGAAAAACGCGAAACAAGATCAGGGCAGAAATCACGATCGGAATAACCGCGGATAAATACCCCGAAAAAGAAAAACGACGAACAGGCTAACGAACGAACGTTCGCTGTCTGTGGTTAACTAACGAAAACCGTTCGTTAAAACGAACGTACGGACGAACGTCCGCTAAATAGCTAAACCGAAAAAAACGAACCGGTCTAATCTAAAAAAACGAATCTACGATTTTATTACTAAACCGATCGGTTTCTAAAAAAAACGATACCTCGACGATGAACTCCGGCGATGCGAGGCGGCGGGGCTGCGGCGGCAGGCGCGGGCGGCGGCGGGCGGCAGCGCGAGTGGCGGCGGCGGCGGCGCGAGCAGCGGCGGCGTCGCGGGACAGCAGGCGAGGGCGGCGGCGGGCGACGGCGCGAGCGGCGACGGCGGCGGGCTCGGGTGGCGGCGGCGCTAGGGTTAGGGGCAGGGGGCGGCGCTGGCGGTCTGGGGGCGGTCGGGCCGGGCGCTGCGCTTATAAAGCCAAGGAGTCCCGGGCCTTCACGAATCCAAGTCGGTTTCCTATTTTTTTTTCTAAAAGAGTCCCGGCGCAGAAAAACTAACGGAAGAAATACCAAACGGACTCCAAAATTCCCGAAATAAATTTTCACCGTCCTCTAATAATATTTAGGACAAGGTGAACATTTTTCCCGGACCTAAATGCCATTTTGAAAATCGCGTATTTTTCCTATGCAAATAAATCCGCAAATAAAACCAGAAAAATACCAAAAGTGATTTAAACATTTTTCCTCCAATATTTCTGTTATTTTGGAGAAGTCATATTATCTCCGCTCATTTTTGTATTTAGAAATATTTTTAGGAGAGAAAAATTATTAGAATCACACTGTCCTCGTACCGGTATTCGAGCGAACTAAAATACGAAAACGGTAAAATTCCCAACTCTCTCCGTAGGTCCTTGAGTTGCTTAGAATTTCGAGGAACGCCACGAACAAAATGCAAAAACATGAAATGCGAATATGATCTATGTATCACATTCCAAATTGAAAATTTGGGATGTTACAATTTTTATCCGGATATTTGCTTTCTTGCGGCAAAAGAAGGGCACCAATCGCCTTACAGGGTGGCCACAAGGGTCAGGGGCACACCCACCCCTCTGGGGCGCCACTGTGCCTCGTGGCCGCCTCGGGCATCGTCTCGCGTTGATTCCTCTTCCCAAAATTCATAAATATTCCAAAAAAATCTCCGTCCATTTTTATCCCGTTTGGACTCCGTTTGATATGGATATTACGCGAAACAAAAAACATGCAATAAACAGGAACTGACACTCGGCACTGGATCAATATGTTAGTCCCAAAAGTAGTATAAAAAGTTGCCAAAAGTATATGAAAGTTGTATAATATTGGCATGGAACAATAAAAAATTATAGATACAACGGGGATGTATCAGCATCCCCAAGCTAAATTCCTGCTCGTCCTCGAGTAGGTAAATGATAAAAGAGATAATTTTTGATGTGGAATGCTGCCTAGCATAATCTTGATCATGTAATATAATCATGGCATGAACATTAAGATACGAGTGATTCAAAGCAATAGTCTATCATTTGACATAAAAAAATTTAATACTCTGGCATCCCAACAAACAATCAAGTCTTTCAAAATATCAATGCTAAAGAACGTTATCCCTACAAAATCATATAGTCTTTTATGCTCCCTTTTCTTGACACAAGGTACCCCTGATGCCCATCTTGATGTCAGCCAAGCAATTGTTTTCATACTTTACTTTTTCGAACCTTTTCTACTCTTCACGCAATACATGAGCGTAAGCCATGGACATAGCACTATGGGTGGAATAGAAGGTGGTAGTAGACAAAAGGATGGAGAAAGTCTCACATCGACTAGGCAAATCAATGGACTATGGAGATGTCCATCAATTGATATCAATGTGAGTGAGTAGGGATTGCCATGTAACGGATGCACTAGAGCTATAATTGTATGAAAGCTCAAAAGAAAACTAGTGGGTGTGAATCAACTTGCTAGCTCATGAAGACCTAGGGCATTTGAGGAAGCCCGTCGTTGGAATATACAAGCCAAGTTCTATAATGAAAATTCCCACTAGTATATGGAACTGAAAACATATGAGACTCTCTATCATGAAGAACATGGTGCTATGATGAAGCACAAGTGTAGAAAAAAGATAGTAACATTGTCCCTTCCCTCTTTTTCTCTCATTTTTTTATTTTCCTTTTTGTGTGATCTTTGGCCTCTTTTTTTGGTGGGCTTCTTTGGCCTCTTTTTTATTTATTTGGGCTTCATTGGCCTCTTTTATTTTTCACAACCTCACATGGGACAATGTTCTAATAATGATGATCATCACACTTTTATTTACTTACAACTCGATATTACAACTCGATACTAGAACAAAGTATGACTCTATATGAATTCCTCCGTTGGTGTACCGGGATGTGCAATGATCTAGCATAGCAATGACATAAAAAAACGGACAAGCCATGGAAACATCATGCTAGCTATCTTACGATCATGCAAGGCAATATGACAATGATGGTGCGTGTCATAATAAACAGAACGGTGGAGTTACATGGAAATATATCTCGGAATGGCTATGGAAATGCCATAATAGGTAGGTATGGTGGCTGTTTTGAGGAAGGATATAAGGTGGTTTGATGCATCGGCGAAAGTTGCACGGTACTAGAGTGGCTAGCACGGTGGAAGGGTGAGAGTGCGTATAATCCATGGACTTAACATTAGTCAGAAAGAACTCACATACTTATTGCGAAAAATTTATTAGCCCTCTAAGCAAAATACTATGATGCATGCTCCTAGGGGGGAGGTTGGTAGGAGTTAACCATCGCGCGCTTTCGACCTTCACGCAAAGATAAACAATCAAAATACACTGCGCGCCAATTTGGTTACATAGTTAGGAGACCATACGTGCATGCTTCGGGAATCACAAACCTTAACACCAATATCTTACTAAACCACAATCATTCACTAGTACCTCCCACATATTAGCATCTCTATATCGCAAAACTATTGCAAGGAATCAAACATATCATATTCAGCGATCTACAAGTTTTATGTAGGATTTTATGACTAACCATGTGAATGACCAACTCCTGTCAACTCTCTAAATAGATATAAGTGAAGCAAGAGAGTTTCAATTCTTTCTACAAAAGATATTCCCACGCTCTAACAAATATAAGTGAAGCAAAAGAGCATTCTTCAAATGGCGGTTTTCTATTTGAAGAGAAACAGGCAATCCAAACTTCAAATGATATAAGTGAAGCACCTGAAGCATTCTATAAAGCCATACTCAAAAGATATAAGGTAAGTACAAAGAGCTTTCTATAAATCAACCAAAGACTATCTCATACCAGCATGGTGCATTTATAAAAGAAAAATAAAAAGCACACGACGCTCCAAGAATTTGCGCATATCATGTGAACGAAACGAATCCGAAAACATACTGATACTTGTTGAAGAAAGGTGGGATGCCTTCCGGGGCATCCCCAAGCTTAGATGCTTGAGTCTCCTTGTATATTTACTTGGGGTGCCTTGGGCATCCCCAAGCTTGATCTCTTGCCTCTCCTCCTTCTTCTCACATCGAGACCTCCTCGATCTTCGAACACTTCATCCACACAAAACTTAACCGAACTTTTAGTGGCGGGATTAGTGCATATGATCAATGAAATCCCATCATGTACTGCTCTAACATTATTGTATATTAGGAACAAACATTACCCACTGTATGCTATCACAATTCTATGGCGCCAAGTCAAGGAGGCTTCAACAAGTATTCAAACATATGCAAATAATGAAGCTATAACAGCAATATGTGAAAACAGGACAGTCTGTAGTAATCTGAACATTAACCATACTTCTGTAACTCTAAAAATTCTGGCAAAATTAGGAAAAATCAGCAATTTGTATAGCAAGACTTTGCAAAAAGTTTCAGATCCTTTCGACGTTTCAGTAAAAATGTAAAATCGTGCACTACAACCAAAGTTTCTGTTTTTGCATCGCACAAACCAACAAGCAGTTTAATCATCCTAAAGGAAACTTTTGGCACATTATTTTTATAATACAACGGAATTGTACAAGGGGATAATTATTTTTCTTGAAAATTTTCTGTAATTCAAGATTTGCAAAGCTTCCATGGGCATGAACAAAGTTCAAGGAGCTCCCCAATTTCAACGGTGCTCATCCTTCTTACTTTCACTTTTCTTTTTGAATTTTTTTTAGGTTCCCCTCTTTATTTATTTTGTCTTTAAACTTTATAAAAGCACCCAACAGAAATAAATGACTCTATAAAACTTCTGGGTTGTCTCCCTCGCAGCGCTTTCTTTAAAGTCATTAAGCTAGGCATATAGTGCTCAAGTAATGGATCCACCCGGATCCCAAGGTATATCAAAGCCAATTTTAATTTGCAATGATTTGGAATTTAGTAGTGAGCACAAAGTGATATGTGTCATGAAAAAACAAAGTCTAGCTCTCTTCCTATGCATAGGCATGTCATGCAAGAACAATTCATGCACATCAAGTAAAGGCCAATGCATAGTATAAGCAGTTTCTTACAATTTTATCGTGTTGGAAACATAGAGAGGCGGAGATCCAGTTCCTCTCTCATAATAATTGCAAGTAGGAGCCGCAAGCACATGCATATTATATCTATCAAAATCATCATGTGTAGTAGTGAGACGCAACCCATCAATATAATCCATAATAAGTGCAAACTTCTCCGATATAGTGAAGTTGTGAGAATTCAAAAAGAATAGGACTATCATGTGTGGGTGCCATAGCAACAATTTCATTCATAACATAAGGAACTATATCAAGTTCATCTCCATAAGCATAATTCATATTAGCATCTTGGCCACAAGCATAGCAAGCATCAATTTCATCAAAAAGGGATATTTCAAACGAATCTAAGGGATCATAGCATTCATCCTTCGGTAAGCACGAAGGGAAATTAAACAATGTATGAGATAAAGTGTTACTCTCATTAGAAGGTGGGGACGGGTGATCAATCTGCTCTTCCTCCTTTTGTTCTTCGCTCTTCTCCTCATCTTTTTCATCTAATGAGCTCACAATGTCATCAATTCCTTCTTCCATAGTTTCCTGCAAAATATTAGTCTCTTCTTGGACAGCGGAGACCTTCTCAATAAACGCATCAATATTGGCATTGTATTCATAATTCAAATAGCAATATTTCAATATAGCAAGATTTTCAGGCCTATAAACATCATCATCAAAAGCATCATACTTTTTAAACAGAGATTCAGTTTCATAAGCACCCTTAAAAGCAACGAGTTCTTCTATTTGTTCCACTTCTAATAATCATATATACCATTAGCATAAGAAGCTAAGGTTTCATCATCATTAAATTTGCATGAAAAGGGAAGCTGTAGAGCCTTCATCCTAGAGCAACAAGTATAATCATATCTCAAGCATAGTTGCCGAGCATACCAATGCAACATATAAATTTGATCCCATAATAGTTTACCTTTTTGTGTCAAGCGATAATCCCCAAATTATTCACGTTGATCCAACATTACTCCCATTATATAGTTGAATGGGGTTTTCTCAGGATTATCAAAGTAGTACATAATATTTTTCACATACTGGGCATCGAGGGTTTTAGGTGGTTCCCCATCTCCATGAGTAGCAAGTACACCTAATGTTTTTGGTATTTCGTGTTCCATACCCATAACTAAAGATAGAGAATAACTTAGTACAACAAATAAAATCTACTTAGTGATAAAGCAAACAAGCACACACGAGAATACTCACCCCACACTATTGCTCCTCGGCAACGGCACCAGAAAAAGGTCTTGATAACCCACAAGTGTAGGGGATCAGTTGTAGCCTCTTTCGATAAGTAAGACTGTCAAACCCAACGAGGAGCTAAAGGTAGAACAAATATTCCCTCAAGTTCTATCGACCACCGATACAACTCTACACACGCTTGACGTTCGCTTTACCTAGAACAAGTATAAAACTAGAAGTACTTTGTAGGTGTAACGGGATATGTTTGCAAGCATATAAAGAGCACGTAAATAAAAACTAGGGGCTGTTTAGAGAAATAAGCAATAAAGTTAGTATAGTGAGTGTGGAAAAGTGGTGGTAGGAGTTGCAAAATTGTCCCTAAGCAATTGACTACGTTACAAGACTGATAGCAAGTTTTATGTGGGAGAGGCCACTACTAGCATGTCATCCCTGACTTGCAATTCTATGCACTTATGATTGGAACTATTAGCAAGCATCCGCAACTACTAACATTTATTAAGGTAAAACTCAACCATAGCATTAAGATATATTGGTCCCCCTTCAATCCCGTATGCATCAATTTCTACGCTAGGTTGAAGCTTCTGTCACTCTTGCCCTCCAATACGTAGTCCTATCAACATACAACTAATTATATGGTGTGATCCACACGCGCGCTCATATGATGGGCACCAAAGGACAACAACATAACCACAAGTAAATTAAACCAATCATAGCAATTAACCAATTACCTATAGGACAACAAAAATCTACTCAGACATCATAGGATAACAACACATCATTGGATAATAATATGAAGCACAAAGCATCATGTTCAAGTAGAGGGTACAGCGGGTTGCGGGAGAGTGGACCACTGTAGATAGATGGGGGAAGGTGATGGAGATGTTGGTGAAGATGACGGAGGTGTTGGTGTAGATCGCCATCGCACGATGATGGCCCCGGTGGCACTCTGGCGTCACCGGAAGCGAGGGGGAGAGAGCCCCTCCTTCTTCCTTCTTCCTTGACCTTCTCCCTAAATGCGAGAAGGGTTTCCCCTCTGGTCCATCGCCTCCATGGCAGTGGAGGGGCAAGAGCCCCTCCGAGATTGGATCTGTCTCTCTGTCTCTCTCTATTTCTGCGTTCCCAGATTCTGGCCTTTAACCGTTTCTTATATTCCCGGAGCTCCGTAACTCCGAATGGGCTGAATGTTTTACACGATTTTTATCCAAATATTGGCTTTCTTGCGGCGAAAGAAGGGCACCAACCGCCATACGGGGTGGACACGAGAGTCAGGGGCACGCCCCCTGCCTCGTGGCCACCTCGGGCATCGTTTCGCATTGATTCTTCTTCACAAAATTCATAAATATTCAAAAAAAATCTCTGCCCGTTTGGACTCTGTTTGATAGGGATATTCTGCGAAACAAAAAACATGCAACAAACAGGAGCTGGCACTGGGCACTGGATCAATATGTCAGTCCCAAAAATAGTATAAAAAGTTGCCAAAAGTATATGAAAGTTGTATAATATTGGCATGGAACAATCAAAAGTTATAGATACGAGGGAGACGTACCAGTCAGCACATGTTTTTCTTCAAAGGAGGTACCTCATTTCTTACATAGTATGTTCATTTCAAGGTTTAACTCAATGAACATACGGCATATTTGTTCATAAGAAAGCAATGATCAAAAGTGTTTGTCGGATGTTGGCTATTACTCTCTTTTCCTGCGTACAAAGTTGCCGATGTCACGGCCTTCAACCTTTGTATGGTGCTCCTCTACATTTTTTTTGCTCTATTAACCTGATTTTCTCTACCAGAAGTTACTCATGTCATTTTTCGTATCTGTAGACTGCCAAGATAAATGGATGATGCATGGCTCATATGTTGATTGCAAGGCCAAGAATGGAGTTACTTTTAGATAATTAGAATTCCATTTTCACAATCAATGTTTTAAACATTGTAGTAGATTGCAAGGCCGAGTATTAGGATGAAACTAGATAGTATTGCATCTTGTAATCTTTGGATCATGTTCTATGTAACGCTACACAGTCGAATTAATATATGAGAAAGGTTTATTATATTGTGGCTCCTATACAGTATGGATGTTGACCAACAAATTCTGGATGGCAATATATAAAATATCATCAATCAATCATGATATTTACCAAAGCCTCTATAGTAGTTGCAACGATATAACATATGATTGTGCAGGGTCGTCACCAACGCATCTCAAGTGTTGTTGGGCTTCAACTCTATATGTTGCTACCTTACAACGCTTCAACGTGCCGTTTACCAACGCATGTGTATACGTTGTTGTAGACTGTACCAACGCCACCAACAACAACGCATAATAATCCGTTGGTGTAGACCATAGCAACACATATATGTACATACAACAACGCATCAATGCGTTGCTGAAGGGGGGTTGTAGTGACCAAGCACGAACTATGAAGACCATTCTCTTTGACTACACAACTTTGATTGGGCTAAAGATAAACTTCCACAAGTCCACACTAATCCCAATCAATTGTGACAATAGTTGCTACAATGAGATCTCTAAGATCTTTGGTTGTCAGGTTGGAAACATGCCCTTCACAAGCTTGGGATTGCCCCTCGAGATAACCAAGCCTACGGTTCAAGACTGCATGCCTCTTGTCTGTACGGTAGAAAGAAGATTGACCAACACACTATCCATGATGTCATATGGTGCCAAATTGTCTCTCCTCAACACGGTGATTACGTCCCTCGCCATTTTTGCTCTATGCACTCTCAGATTTGCGACAAAAATACTGGAACTTCTAGATAAAATAAGAAGAAAATGCCTTTGGAAAAAATAGACGGAGCAAGGGGATAAATGTAACTCATTGGTAGCTTGGGACATGGTGTGTCAACCAAAGCGAAGTGGTGGTCTTAGAATAATCAATCTTCGTATCCAAAGTGAGGCTTTACTTCTCAAATATCTACATAAATTTTACAACCGCCATGACCTACCATGGGTGGAACTGATATGGTCCTCATACTACACAAACAAGATCCCTCACGCCTCAGAGCCTTGCGGCTCCTTCTAGTGGAAGGATGTGTTGAAACTCACCCCAATATACAGAGGTATATCAAAAGCAAATGTTCACATTGGTGGCACAGTGCTCATGTGGAAGGATCTATGGTTGGACAACACACTTGCAGAAACCAACCCACGAGCCTTTTCCTATGCAATAAATGAAGATATATCAGTCTGATATTTCTTGGGATCAGCATCATTGCATGAAACGTTCCACCTACCCCTCTCGGTGCAAGCACACGGTCAGAGGACTGCAACAAAAGGTGGCACATGTAGGTAACAGTGAGGACCTGCATACCCATGACACATGGTCCTACTGCTGGGGGTCAAAGGAATACAAGGCCAAGAGATACTACAGATTCTATTTTGGAGATGTTGTGGCCAACCAATCATACCAATGGCTCTGGAAATCGAAGGTAACATCAAAAATCAAGGTTTTTGGGTGGCTCCTTCTCTCTGACCGCCTAAACACACGCAACATGCTCAAAAGGAGGCGCTACAACATTGGGGATGAATTCAACTGCCTATTATGTGCTTAGCAAATAGAGGAGGATGTGGATCACATGACCTTCCATTGCCCTTTTAGTAAGTACTGTTGGTCCAAATTGGGAATAGCGTCGGAAGAGGATGGATCCATGCTCCAATGGATAAGTCATGCAAACAATAATTGGAACAGGCCCATGTTCATGGAAATCTTCCTATAGCCGCATAGAGCATCTGGAAAGAGAGAAATAACAAGCACTTTAGAAGAGTCACCCCGACCTATCACTCTTGGCTTGTACGGTTCAAAAATGACTTTGGCCTCCTACAACATAGAACTAGTGAAGACAAGAGAGACTTCATTCTCTCTTTTTTAGATAGTGTACCACCGCATTAGACTCCCTCTAGCATATATTTCTTCCCCTCCCTCCCAAAGTGGAGTGTGAGTAAAATGTAAATATGATGTATACTTTTACTATACCTTTTGAGTAATACAAACACAGTGGGAGCCTCTCCCACTCTATGAGCCCACAAAAAAGATCGAGGGAGCAAGGATGTGGATGATATTTGGATCAAGCGCAAGTTTCTCAAGGCCATCATGACATTCAACAAGGCCTTGTCCTCTACGATTCGTCAAAGACGAATTTCCACACTATCTCCTCAAGTGAAGTGTTGGATGAGTTTATTGCCATGAACATCATGAACAAGACCGCCGACAATGCTCTAGCCCATTTGCGATCCAAGAAAAGCTCATCCACTCTTGCCTTGCAGGCCAAGGCTTATTCGGAGGAAGTTGAGATTGAAGTAGAAGAGTGTTGCCCCGAAGACACCAAATATGATTACCATGAGCACATGGCTCTTACTTCAAGGCAATTTTGGGGTAAGAGGAACTCAAGACCCAACTTCTCCAAGAACAACTCAAGTGGCTCTAAGGGAAAGCAGTTGATGAGAACGTGTTCCAATTGTGGAAACGTGAGCCACTTTGTTATGGATTGTCCATATGAAAATCGAGAAGAAAATGGTGGCAAGCTCATTCACAAGGACAAGGCCAAAACTCTTACCAACAAGAACAACTTCATCAAGAAGGTGACTCAAAAGGCGTTGGCGGTTCATGAAGAGTATCCCTCAGATGATAATGATTATGAAGACACAAGTGGAGAAGGAATGGCAACATCAACCATTGCAATTGCCACATCTTCTCCCTCCAAGGTCTCTCTCTCCGGTGCCCCCAACGAGAACACCATCGCCAAGTGCCTCGTGGCTAAATGTATCAATAAGGTAACACCCATCATACAAACCACCATCACTACTACTCCTTCTTTGTTAGATTGTGTAGATGATATTGAGGTGGTGAATGGTGAAAATAATGAGTTTAACTCGTTCTTGAGTAAGCTTAAGGGAGAATCCAAGAAGCACTTTGTGCTTTCTTGGAACAACTTGCTGAGGCCAATGATATCATTGAGTCGCATGAGGATATATACTATCTCCAAGATGGAGGGGCATAGTCCCGACTATGACGATGAGATTGCGGATCTTTCCATTGCTCTTGAAAAAGAGCAAGATCTTCGTTTAGCTCTTGAGGAGTCACACAACATTGATCTTTCTAAAATTCAAAAAGATCTCGATCATGATATTGTTCTTACTCGTGTGCTTAAATCCAAGAAGGTTGCACTTGCGATTGGCCATGCTATACTCAAGGAAGAGTTTGACACACTTGACAAGGCCCACAAGGTCTTAAATGGTGCTCATGCCTCCCTCAAGGAGTCACGTGATCAGCTCCAAGTAAAGCTAACTAAGGAAATTGTTACTTGTCCTCCTTTTGTTCTTATTGATAATGCACTTGCTACTAACCCGTGTGGTGAGCATGCTCATCTCGTGGAGGAGAATGTCAAGCTAAAAGAGCAACTTGAAAAGGGCCTTGTGACGTGTATACAAGGTGAGAAGAACCTCGATGACCTCTTGAGTAATCAAAAGGAGGTGGTAGCCAAGGAGGGAATTGGGTTTGCACCCAAGTCCATGAAGAAGAATAAGAGCAAGACCAAGCAACCTCTCCCTCTCAAGGAGGTATTTATCAAAGAAGGAGAGAGTGCTCATGTGGAGAAGAAGAACATGGTGGAGGGTAACAATGGCAATTAGGGAAATGACATCCCTCCTAAGAATTCCGGCGACTTTAACCCATCTTATGTCTTATGTCGTGCTAGTGATGGGCATGTTTATGCCAAAAATTTTAGTTCTCCATATGATTACATTGAATGGTCTATTTGGGTTCCTAAGACCCTTGTTGCTAACATCAAAGGACCCATTACTCAATCGGTACCTAAAACCAAGCATTAATCTCTTGTAGGTGTTTTCTTCCGGTAGAGTGTCATGGTTGCTTGATAGCGGAGCAACAAATCATATGAACGGAAGATAGGACTTGGTGGTGGACGTGCATCCACTTCCATATATGCCCACCCATGTCCAATTTGGTGATGCTTCAACATCTAAGATATTGGGACTTGGCAAGGTGGTCATCTGACAAGATCTATCTATTGAGAAAGTCATGCTTGTTGAGTATCTTGCGTACAATTTGCTTTCCATTCGTCAACTTGCACTTATGGGCTTCTCAACTTTCTTTGATCTTGATACCGTGCCCCTTTTGTGGAGCAAGACTCTTAAAGTAGGCTTTGTTGGGCATATCGAGAACGGTTTCTATGTGGTGAACTTTTCGGAGCGACCCACTAAGACCGCGACTTGCCTAATGGCTAATGTTGACGTGGGTTGGCTTTGGCATCGCTGGCTTTCCCATGTCAATATGAGTTCTTTGCAAAGTCTCCTCAAAGGAGACCATGTTCGTGGACTAACAAATGTGAGTTTTGCCAAAGATCTTGCTTGCAGTGCTTGTATCAAAGGGAAGCTTCATGAAACGGCTCACAGTCCCACGACTGTGATCTACTCGAAAAGGCCCTTGGAGATCCTCCACATTGATCTCTTTGGTCCTCCATCCTTTGATAGTCTTGGGGGAAGAAAGTATTGCTTGGTGATTGTGTATTACTATTCAAGATACACTTGGGTATATTTCTTCAAGAGGAAGAGTGAGACCCAACAAATCATCATCAACTTTGCTAATGAAGCACAACGACAACATGAAGAAAAGATTTTGATGATTAGAAGTGACAACGGCACCGAGTTCAAGACCTACACCTTGGATGAGTTTCTTAGTGATGAGGGGATCAAGCATCAATATGCCACACCCTATACCCCTCAACAAAATGGTCGGATAGGAAGAACCGGACATTGATGGAAGCGACAAGGACCAGGATGGCATAATTCAAGTCTCCGTACAACTTTTGGGCCAAAGCCATCAACACTGCATGTCATGCATCCAATAGGATCTATCTCCGTAAAGGCTTGAACAAGACTCCATATGAGATACTCACTAGCAACAAGCCCAACCTCAAGTACTTCTGGGTGTTTGGTTGTAAGTGTTTTATTCTCAAGAAAGGTGTTCATTTGTCTAAATTCGAACCTAGAGCTCAAGATGGCATATTTGTTGGTTATGCTACTGTCGGTGTACAAAAAGAGGGGTACACTTTTTTGTACCCCTATGACTGTGCACGGGCAGTCTGAGCCACGGGCACCACCACACCAAGCATGGCGAGGGAGGTGAGCCAGGGTAAGATCGAAGCTTGATGGAGACTGGAGCAACGCCAAGAACAAGACCACAAAGAGCAAAGGGACGAAGCGGCTTCCCCCTGCAAGGTCCTTGCCGGGGGCCAGCTCTTGCGGCCCCGGCAAGACCCTTGCCGCGGCAGCTCGCCCCACGCCTACGGAGTGGATCACCCTTGAGTCCTCGGCCCCCATGGGGCGAGGATTCGGGAGATATCCCCGTGGTGGCATGCAGATCTTTGTGAAGACATTCAAGATCAGATACAAGTTAAGAAGACGACGACCCTTGGCGGGATTCCAGCCAAGGAGAACCACAAGGCCCCCGGCAAGCACCTTGCCGGGGATGACAGCAGGCGCCACGGCAGGACCCTTGCCGGAGCCCCAGCAAGGCCCTTGCCGAGGACGCCCGTAGGGCCACCGTCAGGCCCGCACCAACTGGGTTTCCACCGACCCACTCAGCTGCCGACCCAACCAGCTGGACAGGCTCCTGCGTGGCAACCCACAGATCTTCGTGGAGACCCGCCGTTGCGCCACCTCAGCTACCTGTCTGCCTACATGGCGCCTCAGGCACTGCTGGCCAGGGCGCGTGTCAACACGAGGAGGGGTGGCGACGGACAAGACGGACGTCTCCCCTCGTCCCCGATAAAGCGAGGACACCTAAGCTAAGCGCATTAAATGCGCCTTCTCCTGTAATGCGAGGGATAACCTCGCATCACTGTACCCTTTCCACCTCATGTGTGCCAGTGTGGCGACCCCTTTTTCCTATAAAAGGAGGCCCGAGGCGACCAGGAGGGGGATTCGGCTTTTTAGAACTCCTCACGACTCTTTTGGAGCTCCTCACTAGCTGAAGAACTCAAACATATAATCCACCAAAGCAGGAGTAGGGTTTTACGCATCTTTGCGGCCCGAACCTGGGTAAAGGAACCATGTCCTGACTGTTAGATCCGCTCTTCTCTCAACCCCGCGCCCCGCAACCGTAGTAGGGATTCTTGTGATCCCATAGGTGTCGATCCAAATACACCTACAGCTACAAATTCTAATGCTTACCGTGTCCTCAACAAGTCCACCGGACTCACTGAGGAGATGTGTAACATGGAGTTTGATGAAAATAACGGCTCCCAAGTGGATAAAAGTGGTCTTTGTGATGTAGGTGTTGAAATTCCTCCCCAAGCCATAAGAAGAATGGGGATTGGTCAAATTCTCCCCATTGAGGAACCCCTTGTGGCCGAAGGAGAAGGACAATGATCTAATCATGTGGAGCCATCACCTACGCTAGACCCACATGCTTCCGAAGAACAAAGTGAAGGCCCTCAACCCAATGAGCAAGATCAAGGGCAAGATCAACCCCATGAAGATGGTGGTGCACCAAATGATGCCCAAGATCAAGTTCATACCTCCGAGCTTGCTCAAGATCAAGAGCTAGCTCAAGATCACGAGCAAGCCCAAGACCTTGCTCAAGATCAAGAGCAAGCTCAAGATGGTGCTCAAGATGTGCAAGATGACCCTCAAATGCCCATTGAGGAACTTTTGGAGCCCCGTGCCGCCAAGGTGGCTTTCAAGCTTGAGCTTCAAAAACATTTCTTGGAGAATGTGTTTGGAAGCTTGAAAAAAGGGGTAACTACTCGTAAACAATTGTTGAACTTTTGTGAGGCATCACACATTTGTTTCGTGTGTTGAGCCCCAAAAGGTACATGAGGCGCTCGATGATGAGGATTGCCTTGAAGCAATGCATGATGAACTCAACAACTTCGAGCTCAATCAAGTGTGGGAATGAGTGCCAAGGCCAATGACGAAACATAATGTCATCGGGACCAAATGGATCTTTAAGTACAAGCAAGATGTGAACCATGTGGTTGTTCGAAACAAGGCAAGATTGGTGGCACAAGGCTACTCCCAAGTCGAGGGTATCGACTACGGTGAAACCTTTGACCCCATTGCTCGTCTTGAATCTATTCGCATGTTGCTTGCATATGCTTCTCATCATGATTTTAAACTGCAACAAATGGATGTGAAAAGTGCATTTCTAAATGGTCCTTTGAATGAGTTGGTACATGTCAAACAACCTCCGGGATTCGAGGATCCCAAGTTCCCCAATCATGTATACAAACTCAAAAAGGCGCTCTATGGCCTTAAACAAGCCCACGTGCGTGGTATGAGCACTTTACCGAGTTGTTGCAAGATCATGGGTTTGAAATTGGGAATATCGATCTCACTCTTTTTACTAAGAGGGTTAAAGGGGATTTGTTCATATGCAAACTATATGTTAATGCTATTATTTTTGGTTCTCCTAACAAATCTTTTAATGATGAGTTTGCCGCACTAATGACCGATAAGTTTGAGATGTCTATGATGGGAGAGTTGAAGGGCGTATTTGGTTGCCCGCATGCAGCCAAACAGGCCCGCGCGGGATGTGCATGGCCTGCTTGGTTGCCTGGGCTAGCTGCATGTGGTTTGAGGCCCGAGTGGACCTTAAAGCAGCCCGCAGCCTAGCCCAGCGGAAACTGCCGAATCAACAGTTTCTCGCGAGCCTGGCCGCGCGCGGCCACGTGTGCGAGGCAGTTGCATGCCTCGGGCAGCGCGGGAGACGGAGGTGACGTCTCATTACTCTCCCCCACTCTGATGTCACCGCCGAGACGCATTGTTCCCACCGCACCCTCTCTCTCCCACACCGCCCCTCCCTCTCCTCTCCTCCGACGATGGCTCTGCCACGCCCACCACTGCGCCGCCCTCTGACCCCTGTTGACCAGTGCATCGCTGATACGTCTCAAACGTATCTACTTTTCCAAACACTTTGATATTGTTTTGACCTCATTCTTGCATGATTTGAACTAAACTAACCCGGACTGACGTTGTTTTCAGCAGAGCTGCCTGTATGGTTTTATTGTGTGCAGGAAAACGGATTTTTAGGTATAGAAAAATCCACGAAAAATCACAGAAAATCCACGCACCCGAAGGAACCCGGAGCCAGAAGAGGGACCAGAGGGGGGCCAGGGGGCCTGGTGGTGCGGCCCAGCCCCTGGCCGCGCCGGGGGGTCGCCTGGGTGGGCCCCACCTCCCCTGGTGCCCTACTTCGATCCGTATTTTAGCTCGTGACGGAGAAATCCCAGATCAGAAGTTCTTTTCGCAGTTTTCGTCGCGGAGCCGCCACCACCCTCTGTTCTTCTTCGGGAGGGCTAATCTGGAGGCTGAATTGGCCTCCGGAGAGGGGAGATCGTCGCCATCGTCATCATCATCACCACTCCATCATCCATCCATGACTTATCCTTCCATGTGTGAGTAATTCCCTGCTGTAGGCGAAGGCGATGGTATGGATTGGATGAGTTAGATCATGTAATAATTTGTCAGATCGTTGGGGGCATGTTGCCTATCATCTACTATGGTGTTTATCATCTTTGCTTCAACTTGTTATGCTTAATGCTTGACACTTAGGGCCCGAGTGCCATGATTTCAGATCTGAACCATATGTGTTTGCATGAATATATTTGTGTTCTTGATCCTATCCATGAGTTGTTTGCACCTATTACGGTTCGGAACCGGCGATCCCAAAAGTGACAGCTTGGGACACCAAAGGGGATGGTCCGTAGTTTGAAGATTACATGTATCCATTGAGTTCATTGCTTTGTTCCGGTGCTCTCTGACAGGAGCACCTTAATCTCCATAAGTTCCTTTTGGCCCCGTTCATAGTGGGATGGTAGGACAAAAGATGTTGTGCAAGTTCTTATTGCAAGCACGTACAACTACCTACGGGATACATGCCTAATGTTTGATATTTGCCTAGATGATCATTACTTTTCCGTGTGCCGTGCCCCAAGTTAGAATCATGATATATCTCATCCATGCAGCGCCCAACCATCCATCTCCCTAGCCTACAGTGTTTTAAATCCTGCTGGTTACTAGTTACTACTTTTGCCATTTACTCTTGCTATTTACTTTTGCTGTTTACTTTTACTATCACTATCATCACTATCATATCACTGTTACCACTTATCTTTTGTTGCAAGTAAGTATATTTCAGGTGCGGTTGAATTGACAACTCAACTATCAAAGCTTGTAAATACTCTTTGGCTCCCCGTGTGTCGAATCAATAAATTGGGTTATTCTTACCCGCGAAGACTATCTCGATCCCTTACGGTTGAGGGTTATCAATCGCCGGCATCCAGGAGCGCTGGCTGGCCGGGCTCCTGAACTCGGGCCGCGACCTGGCGTCGGCGCTGCGCGCGCCGTCCAACATCTCCTGCCGGCCACCACGAGCGCCGGACAATGCGATGCCGGCCGCTCCTGCTCCGCCGCCGATTCCGGATCTCGTGGTCTTGGGCTCGGCGCCGGCGCCGTCGACGGAGCCGCCCCTTCTTGGGACCCCATTGGCCACGGGGGTTTTCTTGACCCCCGTCCAAGGGTTTTCTCCGGTCGGCGGGCCGTCCTTCTCAACCTCCGGCGTGGTGTTGAGCACGGGGCCGAGGCCGCAGGCTGTCGCTAGGACCGGCTCCTCCTCTGCTCCGCCCCCTCTTTCCTTCCCTCCGGGGTTTTCACCCCGGCCTCGGTTCGCCACGGCTGCGTGTGCTCCAGTGAGTTAAACCCCTCAATCTTTGCTCCTAGATGTAGATTAGATGTTTATTTCTTAGGCATGTTGTACTAGTTACTGGTCTCGATAGGATTAGATAGGATTATAGCAGATCCGATTGGATGTGATCCCAATCGAATCCAATCGGACTATTCTGTTCTTGGTTTGTACAGTGTGTGTGCTAGGATATTTTTTCTTATGCTACTGCTTGTGTGTCCTATGATTTGTGTTCATGCTAGTAGGTGTGTTCATGCTAGAATCATGTTCATGTTGAGTGATGAATGTTATACTGATGGCATGTTCATGTTGAGTGATGAATGCTAGAATCATGTTGACTGATGGCATGTTCTTGTTCTAGATAGGATCATGTTCATGTTTCATGTTGCTAACATACATGTTCTTGCTAGGGTTTGTGTTGAATGTTATACGTGCATGTAGTAGGAGCATTTTAGGATGGTGCCAAATCTGCATGGCTGCACATGGGTGCTTTTGGCACTTGGTGTTGCTATTTTTAGATGTTTCCATGTTTAGGATAGTGCAGTGATGAGTGCCAGTTGCATCAAAAAAAATGGCACTGATCAGTGGACTTGCCCAACAACAATTGTCATTGATAAGTGGATTTTGCCCTTAGGCAAATACCACTTATCAATGGCACTTGCTGTTGGGCAAAATGCCACTTATCAATGGCACTTGCTGTTGGGTAAGTACACTGATCAGTGCCACTTATCAGTGGACTTGCCCAATAGCAAGTGCCATTGATAAGTGGCATTTCCTCAAAGAGTTTGTGGACTGATTAGTGTCATTTGCTCTTGGGAAAATGTCCCTGATTAGTGCCATTTTGCAAAGAGTTTGTGCACTAATACTTGTCATCTTACGTGACAAGGTATTGAAGACTGACTGGGATGTGCCGGGAGGAGGAGCTCAGGTGGTGGTCGAAGCTAAGCGCGCTGAGGATTTCATCCCCACGAACAGGTGGCTCATGGAGGTGGACCTGCCTGGCAGGATCGACTTCATGAGCGTGCCTTGTTCAAGGGGACGATCTTCGAGGCAGGGCCATGAGGAGGGGGCCAGGGAGCCAATGCACTTCTACCGGCAGATCAAGGACACCGAGGAACTCGCCATGCTTGTCGTGCCTCCCATGTTCATGGAGGTGATGAACACCTGGCTGGTCATCAAGCGGCTCACGCGCGTGGTCATGCTGTCGGCGAACAAGTGGTGCGTGTTCTGGGTGTAGGTGCAGAACTTCGAGGGGCACATGGTGCTTGGCCGTGGCTGGAACTACTTCTGCCACCGCCACCGGATCATCCCCGGCGACCTCGTCATTGTGCGCATCTCAGGACTCGGATTGAAGGTTCAGATCTACAACCACAACTCCTTGGTGATGTGCAGGTTTCGTTGCAGCAGGCACAATTGCGTTGGTAACATCGAGCAGGCTATGTAGTTAACTTAAGTAAGGTGTTAGTGGAGAACTTTTATGGTGTGTGGCGAGACTTGTGCTGGTAACTTGTTCATATTTTGGCCAGGAGCAGCACCATGGCATGGAGCAGGGAAGGAGGATGCCCCTGCTTTTAATCTAGACTTATGCTATGTAGTTAAGTAGTTTGCTTTCTTTTCCTTGCTTGCTGTGTTAAGTTTGTTGTCATTACATTGCTTGCTTTATTTGATCTTGTTGTTCTGCTGTTGCTGCTGTGCTGATCATGTGGTGGTAAGGCCACTGCATTTGAATGGGGTTAGCAGAACACAAACGCTCTTTGCAACCAAACAGCTGAAGTTTGCATCTGCTCACACCCTAAGCACAAAAACAACAACCAAACAGCAAGGGGGTAAATGCCTCTCCATGCATTGCAAGCAACCAAACAGGTTGCATCTGCTGCATATGAGGCAGCATTTCATCAACCAAGCTGGCTGGAGATGGACATGCAATGCAACTACTGTTGCAAACTGCAACCAAACACGCCCGACGTTCTTTCTTGGGTTCGAAGTCAAGCAAAGAATAGAAGGAACGTTCATCAACCAAGCCAAGTACACCCAAGAAATGCTCAAGAGATTCAAGCTAGATGATGTCAAGCCGGTCAAGTTTCCAATGCCCACCAAATGCAAGCTTCACAGTGATACGTCCATTTTACATCATGTTTTCCTATTGTTATTTATAGTGTTTTCATGCATAATGATGCCTTTTGGAGTACTTACAATGCCTTTTCTCTCATAATATGCAAGGTTTGTATCAAGAGGGAGAATACCGGCCATTGGAAATCTGGACCTGAAAAAGCAACGTCACGCTACCTATTCTGCCCAACACTAAATGAGCTGAAACTTCATGAGGATTTTAGATGGATTAAATAAGAAATATTGGAGCTAATAACTACCAGAGGGGGCCCAGCAGGTGGGTATAACCCACCTAGGAGCGCCAGGGCCACCAGGCGCGCCCTGGTGGGTTGTGCCCTCCTCGGCCCACCTCCGGTGCCCCACTTCTGGTATATAAGTGATTTTTACCTTGAAAAAATAATGAGAGGACTTTCGAGATGGAGCACCACCGTCTTGAGGCGGAACTTGGGCAGGAGTACTTTTTCCCTCCGGCGGAGCGATTCCGTGAGGGGAACTTCCCTCCCGGAGGGGGAAATCATCATCATCGTCATCACCAACAACTCTCCCATCTTGGGGATGGCAATCTCCATCAACATCTTCAACATCACCATCTCCTCTCAAACCCTAGTTCATCTCTTCTGTTTATTCTTGGTATCCGAACCTTAGATTGGTGCTTGTGGGTACCTAGTAGTGTTGATTACATCTTTAGTTGATTACTTTATGGTTTATTTGGTGGAATATTATATGTTCATATCCATTATGCTATTTAATACCTCTCTGATCATGAACATGTTTGTCACTTGTGAGTAGTTACTTTTGTTCTTGAGGTCACGGGAGAAATCATGTTGCAAGTAATCATGTGAACTTGATATGTGTTCGATATTTTGATGATATGTATGTTGTGATTCCCTTAGTGGTGTCATGTGAATGTTAACTACATGACACTTCACCATATTTGCACCTAAGGGAATGCATTGTGGAGTAGTTATTAGATGATGGGTTGCTAGAGTAACAGAAGCTTAAACCCTAGTTTATGCGCTACTTTGTAAGGGACCGATTTGGATCCAAATGTTTAATGCTATGGTTAGATTTTATCATAATACTTTTCTCATAGTTGCGGATGCTTGTGAGGGGGTTAATCATAAGTAGGAGGTTTGTTCAAGTAAGAACATCACCTAAGCACCGATCCACCCACATATCAAATAATCAAAGTAGTGAACACGAATCAAGCCAACATGGTGAAAGTGACTAGATGAAATTCCCGTGTGCCCTCAAGAACACCTTGCTTATTATAAGAAACTGTTTTGGCATGTACTTTGCCACAAAAGGATTGGGCTACCTTGCTGCATACTATTTGCCGTTACCATTACTTTCTCATTACAAATTATCTTGCTATCAAACTATCTGCTACTTAAAATTCCAGCACTTGCATACATTACCTTGCTGAAAACCACTTGCCATTTCCTTCTGCTCCTCGTTGGGTTCGACACTCTTACTTATCAAAAGGACTATGATTGGTCCCCTATACTTGTGGGTCATCAAGACTCTTTTCTGGCATCGTTGCTGGGGAGTGAAGCGCTCTTGGTAAGCGGAAATTGGTAAGGAAAAATTATTACTACGTGCTGAAATTTAGTGTCACTTGTTACTATGGAGAACAATCCTTTGAGGGGTCTGTTCGAGGTCTCTTCACCTCGAGCGGAAGCACAATTAGATTCCCCTCAACCTACTGCACCTACTGAAAATACTGAATATGAAATTCCTTCGGGTATGATAGAGCAAATGCTAGCTAATCATTACGCAGGAGATGGAACTGCACATCCTGATATGCATTTGATATATGTGGATGAAATTTGTGGATTATTTAGGCTTGCAGGTTTACCCGGAGATGAAGCAAATAAGAAGGTTTTCCCTTTATCTTTTAAGGTAAAAGAATTGACATAGTATAGGCTATGCGATGATATTGGATCCTAGAATTGGAATCGCTCGGAAATGGAATTCCATCAAAAAATATCATATGCATCTAGTTCATCGTGATCGGAATTATATATATATATTTTGTCCTCATGAAAGATAAAGTATCGCTCTAGCTTAGGGGAGTCTTAAGTCAATGTTATATTCATGCCCCAATCATGAGCTCTCGAGATAAATTATCATTCAGAACTTCTATGCTCGACTTTCTCGTAATGATCAATCCATGCTTGATACTACCTCCTTTCCGGTTTATAAGGCTTGCACGTATATCTAGGTTGAAAAATAAACCAACGTAATACAAGTTATCCGTCACAAAAAATATATCATTAGAAACTTCAGATCTTCTACTTTCTAATGGTGTAATTTTTAAACTATACAACTCATTTTATGTTGGTTAAATTATAGACCTAGGGATACGCGCAAGCCTTATAAACCGGAAAGGAGGTAGTACTTCTTGTGCCGGTTCTTTTGTGAAGAAAACTATTGAATTCAGGTGGGACCTCTTGGAAAGAACTAAACGCAACTCTTAAGATTGGGAACTCGGCGAAGGTAGAAAGTCAGGTATTAAGCTGTGACGCCCGAGACTGACGTCCCAGAAGATTCTAGAAGATTCCCGAAGATTCCAGATGTTCCGGGTTGCCCGTGTGTTTCTTTTGAGCTTGTGTTATTTATTTTTGCATTGCATCATGTCATCATGCCATCATGTCATATTTAATTTGCATCTCAACCTAAATAAATTGTGTGGACCTTCGGTCCATTTAAATCGAGGGAAGAATGTCTTCTCTTTAAAACATACAAAAGCCTCCCAATATTTTAGGGAGCTATATAATAAATATTCCAGTCTTTGGAATTACCCGCAACACACTTGCAAATATTTCCCCATGCCTCTTTATTCAAGTTTCACCGTCAAAACCTCCCTATAATTCTTTTTCCTTTTATCGAGGCTCCTACAAAATTCCGGACATTTTTGGACACTTCAATAATCAAGTCTTAGTTCAAAATCTATTTGAATTAAATTCAAATAGGTTTGAATTATTTTCCGATCGCCTTTTCTATTTTTCTCGGACCGTGCTCTTTTTATGTTGCCCGAGGAAAATAGTCCCATGTGCTATTTTTTTTCCTAACCTTCCTTTCGCCTCCTTTTTCTTCTTTGTCTTTTCTATTTTGAAAAAAAAAACAACAGAAGAAGGAGCCCAGCCGCAGCCTTCTCCCAGCGGCCCAGGCCTCCCTCTCCCTCCTTTGGCCCAATCCCTCCTGGCCCAAGACCATTCCTCCAGGCGGCCCAACCAGCCTCCAGCCGCACCCCATCGAACCCTAGCTCTCCCAGCGATCGCTCTCTTCCTCCCTTCCCTCGTCCGCCGCCACTTACTTCTCTCGCTCGTTCGAGCCGTTTCCCTCGTTCCCCCCGTTTCCATCGCCCTCTGCCTCCCGTTTCTCTCTCCCATCGTCGACCCTGCGCGCCTCCTCCCGAGCCCATCGCCGTGAGAGCCTCCGCCTCCGTGCGCCCAGGTTTTTGCCTCGCCCCGCACCGAGCTCCGGCGTGCCAGGAGGCACCGAGCACCTCCACCGCACCATCCCCGCGGGCCGGCCAGGAATCACCTGCGCCCTTCTTCGCCAGCAAGCGCCGCGGCCAGGAGCCCCAGGTCGGCGCCCTGTTCCTCTCCCGACGCCCCAGCGCGGTTCCCTCCTCCGCGCCCGTCCTCGAGCCGGCCACCGAGGCCGTCTCCTTGCCTCTAGCGCGCCCGCGCCCGAGGCCTGCAGCGCCACCTTCTCAGCCTCGCCGTGGCCTCCTCCTGGCGCGACCTCCCTCCGTCTCCAGCGGCCAGGAGCCCCGGCGCCCGTCTCCAGGAGCTGTAGCAGCACCGCAGCGGCCGTCCGGCCCCGCCTCCATCCGCAGCACCCCCGCAAGTCCCGTGTACCTCGCCACCTCGACCGCGTCAAGACCTGCTGCTGAGCGTCTCCCGCCTCGCCGGCTCGACTGCTGCTGCCGTGGCCTCGTCGTCCCGAGACCGTGCCTGTGTTTTTTTTGCGTTGTTGCCTTGTGCTGTTGAGTTGTCCAGGGACCGTTTCTTTTGCCAAGTGGAGACCGAAGACCGGGAAGCATCAAGTTCCTCTACGATCCGCGTACGACTATCGTCATCGTGACCCCGAACGACTACTCGGACCAAGTACCACGACAAGGCGACCCGACCAAGTACCCCTCCGATGCAAGTACAACTACGGACGGGAACAACTACATGTGTGATGCGCCAAGTACCACTACCGTCGACATGTACATCTACGAGAACGTCCACTTCCACTACCGTCGCAAACGAGACCCCAAGTACCACGACGACCCGAACGACTACCGTCGCCATGTACCACTACCGTCGCCCCGTGTACCACGACTCGTGTACCACTACTTCCACTACTACGGCTACTTCCTCTCCGAACGTGAACGACTTCTTCCTCTACGATCTCGAACCGCCCCGAAACGCACGCTTCAAAGGTATAACAAGACGACCCCGTGGATGACCCGTGGATGCTTGTTGTGGTTGTATGAAATGTTTCCCGTGTGTGCTTCATGCCCGTTCCGACCTTTTGTCATGTTCCTCGGTTGCCTCGTCACCGACTCGTGGGAACCCGGTAACGGGATCGCCCCACCTTTCATCTCGTTTGACTCGCTCACGCCATCTTTCCTTTTGCACCGGACTCTCAACGAGTTACCGGAACCGAGATGTTGCGTTGCATCATTTTCGGATCGTTGCCGTGGCACCCTTTCGTTCCACCACGGTGACAAATCCTTCTTATCTTCTTCTTGTTAACCTTTTAATAAAACTTGCATAAACTTGATCATGTCATCCGCATCATTTAACAACACTAAAATGTTTAAATTGTTGTTTGCTTATAATTACTAAACATGCTCATGGGGATTTTCCGGATATGTTGTTGTTATTTTCCGGCCTCATTTAAAATGTCTAAATAGTGTTGTTTTATTATGTTTCACCTCTTGCCATGCTAAAAACATTTAATCTTGTCTTGTAAATAATGAGAGTCAGCTAAATAATTTAAAATGTGGTGTTTCGTCAATATGCAACTCGTTGCATATTGAGCTCCACTAAACTTGTAGTTTTGTTTGTGCACTTGCCATGCCATGCATATTTAAACCGGACATGCATCATACTTGTTTGCGCATCGTATGCCATGTTTATGCTTGTGAGTTTACCGTGTTGTTTGTTTCTTTCCGGTTTGCTTCTCTTGTTAGCTTCGGTTTCGTTCCGGAGTTGTGAGGATTCTCTCGTCTGTGTTGCTCCGTCTACTTCATGGATCCGTTCTTCTCACTTGTGGAATTACAGGCAAGATGACCGAACCCCGATAACATTACTATCTTTGCCTATTGCTAGTAGATCTGCTCTATAGTTTTGCCTCGATGCCCATGATCTTCTTGTCAGCCTCCTACTTGTAACCATTGCCATGTTTAACCAACCTACCTATGCAAACCGTTGCTTGGCTAAGTACGCTTCGCTCAGCCCTTCTTATAGCATTGCTAGTTGCAGGTGAAGATTGAAGATGCTTGCTTCATGTTGAAGTTTGGTTGGGTTATATCACACTATATAAATGCTTAAAATGAGATCATCTATATACTGGCAAGGGTGGAAGGCTAAGCCTTTTGCTTGGTGTTTTGTTCCACTCATGCCGTTAGGAACCGTATAAACCGGTGTTATGTTCCTTGATTATGCGTTCCTAACATGGTTGGGGTGTATGGGACCCCCTCGATAAACCGCTAAGTGCTAAGTCTTTTCCAGCAAGTCCCAACATTTGGTACTATTTGCCTCATAATAACAACTTAAATAATTAATTAATTGCATAGGGGGTCATGTCCCCGAGGATTCTTAATTCTACATAGCAGGGGGGGCCAGTGCTGATGGTGTTGGTCCCAAAAGGGGGTTCTGCGGGGTCACCGCGAGGAAACTCGAGGATTGATATAAACCTGTAGAATCGCCCATCCGGTCGTGTCCTGAGACTAGATACGCGCGGCTACCTATCAGGGTGTCGACACGCCGGGAGGATTTGCTGGATTAGCCTTACCTTAGTTCGGTTTAACTTGAGCACGGGATTCCGAGAATACTCGGGTCTTCCCACCTTGGAGTTGCGACTCCGCGGATCGTGGGCTTGTAATGGGTCAAGTTGGAACACCCCTGCAGGGTTATGAACTTTCGAAAGCCGTGCCCGCGGTTATGTGGCAGATGGGAGCTTGTTAATATCCGGTTGTAGATAACTTGACACAATGTTTCAATACACTACCAGCGTGTGTTCCGTGACTGTCAATTTCCGAATAGGGATTCGGGAGTTGAACACAGTGGGGTTATGTTTGACCGGCTTTAGCTAGGATCACTTCGTGATCATCTTTCGACCGAGGCACTTCTCTTCTCGCTCTCTATTACGTAAGTTAGTGCTAGTTGCTGCTGCAGACTCTTGTTGATCCTTCACCTCTTATTCTTCTCTTCAGCCTTATCCACACCCAAGGCTTAAATAGTCATGTTACCCGGGAACGGGATTGCTGAGTCCTCTGTGGCTCACAGTTACTTCACCACACCAGATGCAGGTTCAGCCGAGTATGAAGCAGGAGTTGGTTCAGTTCTTCACCGGGAGCTCGATGAAGAGCGTGGTCGTTTGCTTGTGACGTTTCCGACGATCAGTAGTGGTTTCTACTAGGATTCGATCTAGACCTGTGGCGTTTTGTTGTTTTGGTATCTTTCTTTTGGATCTTACCCTTAGATGGGTTGTGATGTTTTGAATGATGTTATGCTTATGTAATGTATTGTGTGAAGTGGCGAGTGTAAGCCAACTATTTTCATTTTGCAGTTTCATCCCTCTTTTACATGAGTCGTGCAAAGATACCAAACTTGAGATCATTCTAGGATGGGCTTATACCTTTAAGTCGTGCCTCGACACGTAGGAGGTATAGTCCCATCCTGGGCATTACAAGTTGGTATCAGAGCCTTCTCCGACCTAGAAGCCCCCACTGATTGATCGAATCGTTGACGGTTGAGTCTAGGCACACACTGAAAATGTTTTGAGTCCTATATATATATCGGAGAGTAGGATTTCTTTTGCTCCTCATCTCTTTTCATTCTGGTGAGGACTCCTGACGACTACTCTTGCCTCTTCTACTTTCAAAAAATGCACCAAATTTTTTTTAGGATCCCGCGAGTATTCTGGGATTGTTTCGATGTTCTTGTGACGAGGATATTGTTCTCGATGCCTCCTGTTCCCGGGGAGTTGAGCTTCGGGGTATTGTCGTCACAAGCATATCGCGGCAGTACTAGAATACTTAAGACGGCCGACATCGAAAACTCTCCTATGCGGTTAGTGGCAAGATAACCCCGACATCACCCAGTACTGGGGAGGTAGCTCGAGAGTATTGCCATAGCTTGTTATAGTGGATGCTTTTCGAAGGTCCGAGGTAAACAGTTTCCGAGAAAGACTGGTTATGTGTTGAAGGATGGATACACCTGGATGTAGGTTTAGAGTTGATTGCGCGGTGCTTCCCGTGTATCCCCAACACCTGATTGCATAACTGGAAACTTTCGGAAATCTATAGGTGGGTTCATCTAGTAGTTCTAGGCATTCTTCCAACGGATGCTCGATATGAAGTTCGGGGTTCTACATTGAGTGAAGTGGTTTTATGGACTTGTTCTGATCGGGAGTTGCATCTTAAAGGGTCCTTGGCTATGCTGATCCGGGGATTGCAAAACCCTTTTGTAACATGTTCCATGAGCTTTCAGCACGAAGATGTCGAACGAAGCTTCTATCTTGTATTTCTATTTGACCCTTTTTTTTACTTACCTTTTGTTCTCCAAGTGGCTTCTCGACCAGTTGATGTACCTACGGAATTCATTCGTTCAATTCTCTGTTCGGATGATATTGTGAAGATTCTTCTGCAACATTCTATCCTTTGTTTCATTTGATTCTGGTATTCGAGTTGCTTCGATGTCAAATGTTGATTCCATAACCTTCCTAATTGGTGTTCTCATATTTCTATGGGAGTGCTAATTCTTTTTGATCATCAAGATGGTCATGTTAAATTCTTCTCAACCGGCGTCCTTTTCCTTCGAGTTAATCAGATCTTTTCATCATCTGCAAGATCAACTCTCAGTCTTTTCTCAACGGTGTATGTTCTTTCATCCCAAGTCGTCTTTGTTTTCCCCACCCTCCCTCCCCTTTTCTTTATGGAGCCAGAAATTCTCAGATGAAGTATCCATTTTATTTATGTGATGTTTCTTCATTCTTTTCCTTCAATGTTCTTATCCGGTGATTTATCGTGAAGATGCTCAAGTGCTTCAAGTTCATCGTTCTTTTGTTCTCAAATTCTGCCGGTGGATGTAATTCAAGATTTTGGTGTTGATCTTATCCTTTTTCCTCTTTTCACAATGCTTTCTTATTCCGGTGCACCAATTAATCATTCTCCTCTTGCTATTCATATCCGGAGTGCTGAAGATTCATAATTCCAATCTTAATCCTTTCAAATTATTTTGAGGATTGCTATCTTATTCAAGCCATTTAATTCAACCGGTGCAATATCTCTTAAGCAATCTTTTTCAAACGTGATTTTCTTTGAGTGGGCCCTAACCCACAGGTCTTTTCCCAGGATCTTACCTGACTCTTCTAATTTTTCTGGAGTTATACTCAAATCCTTTTTAAAGTGTGACGTAAGAATGATTCCAATCAGTCACAGTCCTTCTCCAGGACCGCTTTCAAATTCTTTTCATCATTGTTTCAACCTTTAATTCTTCATTCCAGAGTGCTCAACAATTCTTATGGCATTTCTCGTCTTCAATCTCAACATTTGGAGATCGGAGAAGTGTTTCTCTTAAATCTTGGCCCGTTCTCTTGAAGATTCATGGTTCTAGCTTCATGCCATCCTCATTATTGTTCCGATTGTGAGGAATTCTGTTTATAACCATCCGAAGCATTTCATGAATTCTTTTCTTTGTGATCCTCCGAAGGCCATCATTTCAGAATATTTCTTCGTTCTCAGTTTTCAACTTCGTTCTCCAAATATTCTTCAGTGATGTCTCTTCGTTCGTCTTCATATTTTTACGGTGGTTCTTTCAAGATTACCCTTCCATTGTTTTCGTTTTAATTCATTCGTTCTTTTCTCAATCCTACCGGTGCTTTGTTGAAGATTTATCCAAGCTTGTGCTAGATCTCTCTTTAATTCCTTGCAACGAGAATAAGTAGTATGCCAAATCCATTGGTTGTCATCAATTTAAATTGGTGAAGGATATGCATGACATAATTCTTATTCTTATTCCTTCAAGGTGATTTAATTCTTTTGTCTGGAGCTTGTTCATCATATTCTCGGTTCTAAATTCTTCATCTTGTTTTCCGGAGATCCATGTTGTTTCAATTATATCATTTCAAGCTTCATCTAATTCATCGCAGGCCTTGAATCTTATTCTTTTCATCTTTCACTTCTCATCCTTTTGTTACCGGAGTTCTCATGGTGGTTCATCATGTTTTAATTCATCCTCGAAGTCTTCATCAAGATTCTTGTTGGAGCTCAACCTTTCTTCATCATGCTCTCCATTTGCAATTCTTTATCTTTTCAGATGGTGTTATGTCATTCTTGACAATTCCTTCATGTTTTATGATTCACGAGTTTTCAAGAATGGGATATTAAAAACCATCATTTTCCTTGTTCAGGAGATCTTTCCAACCATTCAATTTATTCATTGGAGTTATCTTGGGTTATAATTCACTTAAAAGCTTTCCCTAAGAATTGTTGCTATTATTGTGCTTATAAATGACCCAAGTTCTTCATTTATCATTCCGGTGAATTAAGTTTTTTCATCTCCTTGTTGATCTCAATCCATTCAAATATTTCTGTTAGTGGCTAGTTGTCACCTCTTAATTTGGAGATGTTTTCCATAAGCCCACATCAAGCTTATTCGTTTCGTTGTTGATTTTCCAACAACTCCGTTCAACCCTTCTTCGTAAGGATGCTTTTTCAAATTCAACTTTGAGAGAAGTTGTCTTTTTCGTCTCCGTTCTTTCTTTCCAACGACCTAGCATATATTCTTTCATTCCGGAGGCCTTGTGATATTGCTCTCTTTAACCATCATCTCGTTTTATCGAGATCATGTTCTTTCTCTTTTATTATTTAACCGGAGTGTTGTATTCTTCATTCAAGTTCCGTCATCTTATCTAGTTTTTCCTCTCTTTTCAACCGGAGTGCTGTCTGAATCTCTCTTACCCTTGTGCCTTTCTTTTAATTGTTTCAGACGTTGTGTGTTGTTCATTTCATCAAATATCATCTCAACTTGGCAAGTTCTTGTTAATTCCTTCCATTTTCAGACGGAGTGCTGTCCGAATTCTGTCATTCTTATTCCTTGGCTATACCGTTGCAGTTTCATATTCTTTTGGTTCGTAAGCTCTTGTTTCATGCCTTCAAATCTACAAGGTTCTCATAATGTTCCTTGTTCCTCTTTTCCAACGGAGTTTTCATATTCGTTCATCGCTGTTGTATTCTTCTTTCATCTTGTTTAACCTCTCAAGGTTCTTGGTTTGCACTCATCTGTCTAAGAAGCAACTTTGTTTTACCTCTTCCTCTTCCGTTTTTACCCGGTGATATCTCTAGGATCTCGGGTCGAGATCCTCTGTTAGTGTGGGAGAGTTGTGACGCCCGAGACTGACGTCCCAGAAGATTCCAGAAGATTCCCGAAGATTCCAGATGTTCTGGGTTGCCCGTGTGTTTCTTTTGAGCTTGTGTTATTTATTTTTGCATTGCATCATGTCATCATGCCATCATGTCATATTTAATTTGCATCTCAACCTAAATAAATTGTGTGGACCTTCGGTCCATTTAAATCGAGGGAATAATGTCTTCTCTTTAAAACATACAAAAGCCTCCCAATATTTTAGGGAGCTATATAATAAATATTCCAGTCTTTGAAATTACCCGCAACACACTTGCAAATATTTCCCCATGCCTCTTTATTCAAGTTTCACCGTCAAAACCTCCCTATAATTCTTTTTCCTTTTATCGAGGCTCCTACAAAATTCCGGACATTTTTGGACACTTCAATAATCAAGTCTTAGTTCAAAAACTATTTGAATTAAATTCAAATAGGTTTGAATTATTTTCCGATCGCCTTTTCTATTTTTCTCGGACCGTGCTCTTTTTATGTTGCCCGAGGAAAATAGTCCCATGTGCTATTTTTTTTCCCTAACCTTCCTTTCGCCTCCTTTTTCTTCTTTGTCTTTTCTATTTTGAAAAAAAAACAACAGAAGAAGGAGCCCAGCCGCAGCCTTCTCCCAGCGGCCCAGGCCTCCCTCTCCCTCCTTTGGCCCAATCCCTCCTGGCCCAAGACCATTCCTCCAGGCGGCCCAACCAGCCTCCAGCCGCACCCCATCGAACCCTAGCTCTCCCAGCGATCGCTCTCTTCCTCCCTTCCCTCGTCCGCCGCCACTTACTTCTCTCGCTCGTTCGAGCCGTTTCCCTCGTTCCCCCCGTTTCCATCGCCCTCTGCCTCCCGTTTCTCTCTCCCATCGTCGACCCTGCGCGCCTCCTCCCGAGCCCATCGCCGCGAGAGCCTCCGCCTCCGTGCGCCCAGGTTTTTGCCTCGCCCCGCACCGAGCTCCGGCGTGCCAGGAGGCACCGAGCACCTCCACCGCACCATTCCCGCCGGGCCGGCCAGGAATCACCTGCGCCCTTCTTCGCCAGCAAGCGCCGCGGCCAGGAGCCCCAGGCCGGCGCCCTGTTCCTCTCCCGACGCCCCAGCGCGGTTCCCTCCTCCGCGCCCGTCCTCGAGCCGGCCACCGAGGCCGTCTCCTCGCCTCTAGCGCGCCCGCGCCCGAGGCCTGCAGCGCCACCTTCTCAGCCTCGCCGTGGCCTCCTCCTGGCGCGACCTCCCTCCGTCTCCAGGAGCTGCAGCAGCACCGCAGCGGCCGTCCGGCCCCGCCTCCATCCGCAGCACCCCCGCAAGTCCCGTGTACCTCGCCACCTCGACCGCGTCAAGACCTGCTGCTGAGCGTCTCCCGCCTCGCCGGCTCGACTGCTGCTGCCGTGGCCTCGTCGTCCCGAGACCGTGCCTGTGTTTTTTTTTCGTTGTTGCCTTGTGCTGTTGAGTTGTCCAGGGACCATTTCTTTTGCCAAGTGGAGACCGAAGACCGGGAAGCATCAAGTTCCTCTACGATCCGCGTACGACTATCGTCATCGTGACCCCGAACGACTACTCGGATCAAGTACCACGACAAGGCGACCCGACCAAGTACCCCTCCGATGCAAGTACAACTACGGACGGGAACAACTACATGTGTGATGCGCCAAGTACCACTACCGTCGACATGTACATCTACGAGAACGTCCACTTCCACTACCGTCGCAAACGAGAACCCCAAGTACCACGACAACCCGAACGACTACCGTCGCCATGTACCACTACTGTTGCCCCGTGTACCACGACTCGTGTACCACTACTTCCACTACTACGGCTACTTCCTCTCCGAACGAGAACGACTTCTTCCTCTACGATCTCGAACCGCCCCGAAACGCACGCTTCAAAGGTATAACGAGACGACCCCGTGGATGACCCGTGGATGCTTGTTGTGGTTGTATGAAATGTTTCCCGTGTGTGCTTCGTGCCCGTTCCGACCTTTTGTCATGTTCCTCGGTTGCCTCGTCACCGACTCGTGGGAACCCGGTAACGGGATCGCCCCACCTTTCATCTCGTTTGACTCGCTCACGCCATCTTTCCTTTTGCACCGGACTCTCAACGAGTTACCGGAACCGAGATGTTGCGTTGCATCATTTTCGGATCGTTGCCGTGGCACCCTTTCGTTCCACCACGGTGACAAATGCTTCTTATCTTCTTCTTGTTAACCTTTTAATAAAACTTGCATAAACTTGATCATGTCATCCGCATCATTTAACAACACTAAAATGTTTAAATTGTTGTTTGCTTATAATTACTAAACATGCTCATGGGGATTTTCCGGATATGTTGTTGTTATTTTCCGGCCTCATTTAAAATGTCTAAATAGTGTTGTTTTATTATGTTTCACCTCTTGCCATGCTAAAAACATTTAATCTTGTCTTGTAAATAATGAGAGTCGGCTAAATAATTTAAAATGTGGTGTTTCGTCAATATGCAATTCGTTGCATATTGAGCTCCACTAAACTTGTAGTTTTGTTTGTGCACTTGCCATGCCATGCATATTTAAACCGGACATGCATCATACTTGTTTGCGCATCGTATGCCATGTTTATGCTTGTGAGTTTACCGTGTTGTTTGTTTCTTTCTGGTTTGCTTCTCTTGTTAGCTTCGGTTTCGTTCCGGAGTTGTGAGGATTCTCTCGTCTGTGTTGCTCCGTCTACTTCATGGATCCGTTCTTCTCACTTGTGGAATTCCAGGCAAGATGACCGAACCCCGATAACATTACTATCTTTGCCTATTGCTAGTAGATCCGCTCTATAGTTTTGCCTCGATGCCCATGATCTTCTTGCCAGCCTCCTACTTGTAACCATTGCCATGTTTAACCAACCTACCTATGCAAACCGTTGCTTGGCTAAGTATGCTTCGCTCAGCCCTTCTTATAGCATTGCTAGTTGCAGGTGAAGATTGAAGATGCTTGCTTCATGTTGAAGTTTGGTTGGGTTATATCACACTATATAAATGCTTAAAATGAGATCATCTATATACTGGCAAGGGTGGAAGGCTAAGCCTTTTGCTTGGTGTTTTGTTCCACTCATGCCGTTAGGAACCGTATAAACCGGTGTTATGTTCCTTGATTATGCGTTCCTAACACGGTTGGGGTGTATGGGACCCCCTCGATAAACCGCTAAGTGCTAAGTCTTTTCCAGCAAGTCCCAACATTTGGTACTATTTGCCTCATAATAACAACTTAAATAATTAATTAATTGCATAGGGGGTCATGTCCCCGAGGATTCTTAATTCTACATAGCAGGGGGGGCCAGTGCTGATGGTGTTGGTCCCAAACGGGGGTTCTGCGGGGTCACCGCGAGGAAACTCGAGGATTGATATAAACCTGTAGAATCGCCCATCCGGTCGTGTCCTGAGACTAGATACGCGCGGCTACCTATCAGGGTGTCGACACGCCGGGAGGATTTGCTGGATTAGCCTTACCTTAGTTCGGTTTAACTTGAGCACGGGATTCCGAGAATACTCGGGTCTTCCCACCTTGGAGTTGCGACTTCGCGGATCGTGGGCTTGTAATGGGTCAAGTTGGAACACCCCTGCAGGGTTATGAACTTTCGAAAGCCGTGCCCGCGGTTATGTGGCAGATGGGAGCTTGTTAATATCCGGTTGTAGATAACTTGACACAATGTTTCAATACACTACCAGCGTGTGTTCCGTGACTGTCAATTTCCGAATAGGGATTCGGGAGTTGAACACGGTGGGGTTATGTTTGACCGGCTTTAGCTAGGATCACTTCGTGATCATCTTTCGACCGAGGCACTTCTCTTCTCGCTCTCTATTACGTAAGTTAGTGCTAGTTGCTGCTGCAGACTCTTGTTGATCCTTCACCTCTTATTCTTCTCTTCAGCCTTATCCACACCCAAGGCTTAAATAGTCATGTTACCCGGGAACGGGATTGCTGAGTCCTCTGTGGCTCACAGTTACTTCACCACACCAGATGCAGGTTCAGCCGAGTATGAAGCAGGAGTTGGTTCAGTTCTTCACCGGGAGCTCGATGAAGAGCGTGGCCGTTTGCTTGTGACGTTTCCGACGATCAGTAGTGGTTTCTACTAGGATTCGATCTAGACCTGTGGCGTTTTGTTGTTTTGGTATCTTTCTTTTGGATCTTACCCTTAGATGGGCTGTGATGTTTTGAATGATGTTATGCTTATGTAATGTATTGTGTGAAGTGGCGAGTGTAAGCCAACTATTTTCATTTTGCAGTTTCATCCCTCTTTTACATGAGTCGTGCAAAGATACCAAACTTGAGATCATTCTAGGATGGGCTTATACCTTTAAGTCGTGCCTCGACACGTAGGAGGTATAGTCCCATCCTGGGCATTACAAGTTGGTATCAGAGCCTTCTCCGACCTAGAAGCCCCCACTGATTGATCGAATCGTTAACGGTTGAGTCTAGGCACACACTGAAAATGTTTTGAGTCCTATATATATATCGGAGAGTAGGATTTCTTTTGCTCCTCATCTCTTTTCATTCTGGTGAGGACTCCTGACGACTACTCTTGCCTCTTCTACTTTCAAAAAATGCACCAAATTTTTTTTAGGATCCCGCGAGTATTCTGGGATTGTTTCGATGTTCTTGTGACGAGGATATTGTTCTCGATGCCTCCTGTTCCCGGGGAGTTGAGCTTCGGGGTATTGTCATCACAAGCATATCGCGGCAGTACTAGAATACTTAAGACGGCCGACATCGAAAACTCTCCTATGCGGTTAGTGGCAAGATAACCCCGACATCACCCAGTACTGGGGAGGTAGCTCGAGAGTATTGCCATAGCTTGTTATAGTGGATGGTTTTCGAAGGTCCGAGGTAAACAGTTTCCGAGAAAGACCGGTTATGTGTTGAAGGATGGATACACCTGGATGTAGGTTTAGAGTTGATTGCGCGGTGCTTCCCGTGTATCCCCAACACCTGATTGCATAACTGGAAACTTTCGGAAATCTATAGGTGGGTTTATCTAGTAGTTCTAGGCATTCTTCCAACGGATGCTCGATATGAAGTTCGGGGTTCTACATTGAGTGAAGTGGTTTTATGGACTTGTTCTGATCGGGAGTTGCATCTTAAAGGGTCCTTGGCTATGCTGATCCGGGGATTGCAAAACCCTTTTGTAACATGTTCCATGAGCTTTCAGCACGAAGATGTCGAACGAAGCTTCTATCTTGTATTTGTTCTATCTGACCCTTTTTTTTACTTACCTTTTGTTCTCCAAGTGGCTTCTCAACCAGTTGATGTACCTACGGAATTCATTCGTTCAATTCTCTGTTCGGATGATATTGTGAAGATTCTTCTGCAACATTCTATCCTTTGTTTCATTTGATTCTGGTATTCGAGTTGCTTCGATGTCAAATGTTGATTCCATAACCTTCCTAATTGGTGTTCTCATATTTCTATGGGAGTGCTAATTCTTTTTGATCATCAAGATGGTCATGTTAAATTCTTCTCAACCGGCGTCCTTTTCCTTCGAGTTAATCAGATCTTTTCATCATCTGCAAGATCAACTCTCAGTCTTTTCTCAACGGTGTATGTTCTTTCATCCCAAGTCATCTTTGTTTTCCCCACCCTCCCTCCACTTTTCTTTATGGAGCCAGAAATTCTCAGATGAAGTATCCATTTTATTTATGTGATGTTTCTTCATTCTTTTCCTTCAATGTTCTTATCCGGTGATTTATCGTGAAGATGCTCAAGTGCTTCAAGTTCATCTTTCTTTTGTTCTCAAATTCTGCCGGTGGATGTAATTCAAGATTTTGGTGTTGATCTTATCCTTTTTCCTCTTTTCACAATGCTTTCTTATTCCGGTGCACCAATTAATCATTCTCCTCTTGCTATTCATATCCGGAGTGCTGAAGATTCATAATTCCATTCTTAATCCTTTCAAATTATTTTGAGGATTGCTATCTTATTCAAGCCATTTAATTCAACCGGTGCAATATCTCTTAAGCAATCTTTTTCAACGGTGATTTTCTTTGAGTGGGCCCTAACCCACAGGTCTTTTCCCAGGATCTTACCTGACTCTTCTAATTTTTCTGGAGTTATACTCAAATCCTTTTTAAAGTGTGACGTAAGAATGATTCCAATCAGTCACAGTCCTTCTCCAGGACCGCTTTCAAATTCTTTTCATCATTGTTTCAACCTTTAATTCTTCATTCCAGAGTGCTCAACAATTCTTATGGCATTTCTCGTCTTCAATCTCAACATTTGGAGATCGGAGAAGTGTTTCTCTTAAATCTTGGCCTGTTCTCTTGAAGATTCGTGGTTCTAGCTTCATGCCATCCTCATTATTGTTCCGATTGTGAGGAATTCTATTTATAACCATCCGAAGCACTTCATGAATTCTTTTCTTTGTGATCCTCCGAAGGCCATCATTTCAGAATATTTCTTCGTTCTCAGTTTTCAACTTCGTTCTCCAAATATTCTTCAGTGATGTCTCTTCGTTCGTCTTCATATTTTTACGGTGGTTCTTTCAAGATTACCCTTTCGTTGTTTTCGTTTTAATTCATTCGTTCTTTTCTCAATCCTACCGGTGCTTTGTTGAAGATTTATCCAAGCTTGTGCTAGATCTCTCTTTAATTCCTTGCAACGAGAATAAGTAGTATGCCAAATCCATTGGTTGTCATCAATTTAAATTGGTGAAGGATATGCATGACATAATTCTTATTCTTATTCCTTCAAGGTGATTTAATTCTTTTGTCTGGAGCTTCTAGAAACCACCTTTTCCTGTTAAGATAAAAGAGCATGCTAAGGTTTCAACTGTGGTCCGTAGAAGTAACATTAAAGCACCTAAACCCCCGAGATAATCAAAGTATAACCTAGTATTGCTATGGTTAAGGATCTCCTGGTTGATAATATTGATGGGCATGTTATTTACTTCATTGGTGAAGCTGCTAGAATAGTCAAACCCGATGGGAAAGATAAACATAGACCCATTGTTGGCATGCCCGTTGTCTCAGTTAAAATAGGAGATCATTGCTATCATGGTTTATGTGACATAGGTGCTAGCATAAGTGCTATTCCTTTTACTTTGTACCAAGAAAATATGAATGACATAACACCTGTTGAAATACAAGACATATATGTTACTATTAAACTTGCTAATAGAGACACCATCATACCACTTGGGATTGTTAGAGGTGTTGAAGTCTTGTGTGGGCAAAAAAAATATCATACTAATTTTCTAGTCCTTGGTTCCCAACAAGATGACTTTTGTCCCATAGTTTTTGGTAGACCATTCTTGAGCACCGTCAATGCTACTATAGATTGTACTAAAAAACTATCGGTATTATCTTCGGTGATGAGTCTCATGAGTTCAATTTTTCCAAGTTTAGTAGAAAACCTCACAAAAAAGAATTACCTAGTGAGGATGAAATTATTGGTCTTGCTTCTATTGTTGTACCTCCTACTGATCCTTTAGGGCAGTATCTGCTAGACCATGAAAATGATTTGCATATGCATGAAAGAAATGGAATAGGTAGAATCTTGTTTGAACAACAACCTATGCTTAAACACAACTTACCTATTGAAACTCTAGGAGGTCCTCCTCCACCTAAAGGTGATCCGGTATTTGAATTATAACAATTACCTAACACTTTGAAATATGCTTATATTGATGAGAAAAAAAATATCTTGTTATTATTAGTGCTAACCTTTCAGACAATGATGAAGAAATATTATTGAAAATTCCAAGGAAGCACGGAGCTGCTATTGGATATACTCTTGATGATCTTAAGGGCATTAGTCCCACTCTATGTTAGCATAAGATTAATATGGAACCTGATGCTAAACTCGTCGTTGATCACCAACGTCGGTTAAATCCGAAGATGAAAGAAGTGGTAAGAACGGAAATATTAAAACTTTTGGAAGCAGGTATAATCTATCATATAGCTGATAGTAGATGGGTAAGTCATTTCCATTGTGTCCCTAAGAAAGGAGGTATTACTATTGTTCCTAATGATAAGAATGAACTTATTCCAAAAAGAATTGTTACATGCTATAGAATGGTAATTGATTTTAGAAAATTAAACAAAGAAACTAGAAAAGATCATTACCCTCTGCCTTTTATTGATCAAAGGCTAGAAAGGTTATCTAAGCACACACACTTTTGTTTCCTTGATGGATATTCTGGTTTCTCACAAATACCTGTTTCTCAACCTGATCAAGAAAAGAAGACTTTCACTTGTTCTTTTGGAACTTATGCTTATAGATGTATGCCTTTTGGTTTATGTAATGCAGTTGCAACCTTTCAAAGGTGTATGATTGCTATATTCTCTGACTTTTGTGAAAAGATTGTTGAGGTTTTCACGGATGACTTTTCAGTTTATGCGAAGTCTTTTGATGACTGTTTAAGCAATCTTGATCGAGTTTTGCAGAGATGTGAGCAAACTAATCTTGCCTTGAATTGGGAGAAGTGCCACTTTATGGTTAATGAAGGTATTGTTTTGGGCCATAAATTTTTTGAAAGAGGTATTGAGGTGGACAAAGCTAAGGTTGACACAATTGAGAAAATGCCATGTCCCAAAGATATCAAAGGTATTCGTGCTTTCCTTCGTCATGCTGCTTTCTATAGGAGATTTATCAAAGACTTTATAAAATTTCTAGGCCTCTTACAAATCTTTTGCAAAAGGATATTCCTTTTGTTTTTTATGATGATTGTGTAGAAGCCCTCGAAACACTCAAGAAAGCCTTAATTTATGCACCTATTGTTCAACCACCTAATTGGAACTTGCCTTTTGAAATTATGTGTGATGCTAGTGATTATGTTGTTGGTGTTGTTCTACGACAAATAGGTGATAAGAAATTAAATGTTATTCACTATGCAAGTAAAACTCTAGACAGTGTACAAAGAAATGATGCTACTACTGAAAAAGAGTTTTTAGCAAAAGTGTTTGCTTGTGATAAATTTAGATCCTATGTCGTGGACTCAAAAGTAATAGTTCACACTGATCATGCTATAATTAAATATCTTAATGGAAAAGAAAGATGCTAAACCTAGGCTCATTAGATGGGTTCTGTTGCTACAAGAATTTGATTTGCATATTACTGATAGGAAAGGAGCTGAGAACCCCGTAGCTGATAACTTGTCTAGGTTGGAGAATGTTCTTGATGACCCACTAGCTATTAATGATAGTTTTCCCGATGTGCAATTAGCTACAATAAATGTTTCTAATAGCACACCTTGGTATGCTAACTATGCTAATTATAATGTTGCTAAATACATACCTCCTGGCTTCACTTAACAACAAAAGAAAGAAAATCTATGATTTAAGACATTACTTTTGGGATGACCCACATCTTTATAAAGAAGGAGTAAATGGTATTATTAGACGTTATGTACCCGAGCATGAACGTGAACAAATCCTATGTAAATGTCACTCTGAAGCTTACGGAGGACATCATGCGGGAGATAGAACTGCTCACAAGGTATTGCAATCTGGTTTTATTGGCCTACTCTCTTAAAGGATGCTCGTAAGTTCGTCTTATCTTGTGATGAATGCCAAAGAATAGGTAATATCGGTAAGCGTCAAGAAATGCCTACGAATCATTCACTTGCTGTTGAACCATTTGATGTTTGGGGTTTTGACTACATGGGACCTTTTCCTTCCTCTAATGGGTATACTCATATTTTGGTTGTTGTTGATTATGTTACTAACACTACAAAAAACACTTCCGTGATAATACGTTTTTGTCACAATAGGTCACATTTTCTGTCATGCATGTACATCCATGACGATTTTATCACAGAATCAAGATAGTCATACCTATACATCCATGATGATTTTATGACAGAATCAAGATAGTCATACATGTGTTGTCATAGAACTGTTCCATGACAATAACAAATTATCATCACGGAAGTGTTCACTTCCATGACGATAAATGGCGGCCCATGGAAGTGCTTTCGTCAAGGGTAACCGACACGTGGCATCCACCGTAATGGGTCGCCATTAAGCTATCGGGTCTGGTTTTGGATTCAATAACCCACTAACAACCATGACCAATGGAGATTTTTCACGTGTAAAATTCTCATTGGCCGACGGAACCACGTGTCAGCTTCGCATTAGCACATATGTCACTCATCCAATGGGTGAGATGCGCCTATGATATGTTGACACGTGGATCGGCTCAAAAGTGGCCCATAAAGATTAAATGGGACGACCCAGCTAAAGGCCCACAAGGTTTTGGAGACCATAATGGGCCGGCCCAGCTAAAGGCCCACAAGATTTTGCAGACCATAATGGGTCGGCCCAGCTAAAGGCCCACAAGATTTTGTAGACCATAACGGGTCGGCCGTAACCCTATCATCATGCATCGGAAACAAACGGGTTCCAAAGAACAAGTGTATCATGGTCAAAGGGTTGCTTGCCTGGATTGGCTTGGTCTTCAAAGTCTTCAAATCCTTCTCCTTCTCCTTCTTCAGCAACTTCGTCAAATACGGTATCTATACGTCGCATTATAACAATGGAAAAATAAGACCACAAATAAAACAGAAAAATCAAAGTGCTCACAAAAATGTCAACTTATTTTTGTTAAATACTAGAGGGATTTCTAAGATGGGGAAAATTCTTAGTTGGAGTTTTGGAGTAACAGAATGGAATCTAATGATTTTAGAACAGGAGTTTTATTGCTCAAATTTGAATTTAAATTTGAACAAAACAGAAAAGTTTCATGGATATGTGTGAAAGTAACACCATTAAATAGGTTGGAATATTACAAGAATTTAGGAGTTGGAATTATCTCATTTGGACCAATATTCATTTCTGTAAAAATGTTTGAAATAATTACAGAAAAGAGAAAGGGGAAAATGCCCTGTGCAACTGGGCCAGAGGGGCCACAGTGCACGGCCCAGGGCATCCAGCCCGGCCGCTCGGGCGCCAACGCGCGCATGTCAGGTTTTCAAACCTGACAGGCGGGGCCCGGCGGTCAGTGGCTGTGAGGAGGGGGAGAGAGGGGTGAGGATGACAGGCGGGGCCCACCTGTCATCTCCAACCTCACGGCGACGGCGATGGCGAGCTCACCGGCGTTGATTCCGGCCACGGCGACGGCAACGGAGGGCAGGAACGGACTCAGCGTCGTGTTGTGGAGGTAGGGGTGGTGGTGCGGCACGCCGGGGAGGTCGGGTTCGCCGGCGGCGAGGTGGGACGGCGGAGGAGCTTCGGGAGGTCGTCGCTCCGGCCGATTCCAACTGCCACAGAGAGGGGAAAGTGAGGGGAAAGAGTCAGTGGTGCACGCGGTTCTAGATCGGGCAAAAGGAGGGGCAGAAGAGGCCCGTACTGCGAGATCACCGGCGGCCCGACGCGGCGGAGCTCCGGTCGATCCCGAGCATTGGGGCCTTCTAGGGACGAGCGAGTGGTACTGGAGTGATGCTGGGGATGAGGAGAAGCTGCTGGTGCTGCTGGAGAGGCTCGGGGGTCCTATATATAGGGGAACGGCGGAGCCCCGTGGACCAGTGCGCCGGCGAGTTGCTGCTCGATGCTACAGCGCATGGGAGGCGATGGGAGCGTGTTTGCGGCGTAGCTGGACGAGTCCTACGTCCATTAGAGGAGAGAGGAGGAGGGGGAAGCTTCCAGGCCGTGCGCGCGTGTGAGGCCGAGGAGTGGGTGTTGCGGGCGGCCGGTGCGCGTGCGGCGACAGCCACTGGAGGGCGCAGGAGGAGGGGGGACAGCGCCGGGGTGGTTGCGGACGTCGAGGGGCATCAACTGGCGCGAGGGGGGAGCCCGAGGCTGTCGGGGGCCGGCAATTGGCTGAAGCTATAGTGTGTGGGCGCACTGTAGCACGCTCTGGAGCGCCCTTATCGCATGCCACGGCATGCCATTGGGCCTCTGGACGCGTCCATCGTGTCTGGGGTATCCAAGGTGATGCAAGTAGTACGTCTGCAGCCTTGGATGCTCTGGAGATGCTGTGAGAGAGAGAGGAAGCTGGTAACTTGGTAGGAAATGGCTGTCCAGCAGGGTAAACTAGGGTTCTTACCCCTCAATCATGGAGCTGGGGTCCTGGGGAAGTTACTGGAGGTAGCCAGTAACTGGTTGAACATGTGGTAGAAAGTTGAGGCCAAGGTAAAAGGTGAAAGTGATCAAGAAGAGGGTTTTGGTAAAAAGCCAGAAGGTGTTTGATCAGTGTTTGGTCAAGCAAATGATCTCCCCTTGCCATGACACTTAACATGATTGAATGACATGTGAAAATAGGGTGCTTCACCAAATTTGGGCTCATTTGAAGAAACTTGCCAATGTAACTTTGGTGAACCCTAGAAATCAACAGAAATGGCTTCATCTTGTTTGAGTCAAGCTAATCATCTCCCCTTGATGCACCACTTGGTGTAGTTTCATCATTTGGGGTATTGATCATGCCCACAAAGTTTGAAGCTCCAGGTAAAAAGTTGGTAATGTAAAGTTGTTCAAATTTGCATTTGAACAGAAAGGGTTTTGGGGTGTTCTGATCAAGTTGCTCTATTCCAAATCTTGTGCCATTTGGTCTAGATGCCTTATTAGGCATTTCTAGCATGTGCACCAAGTTTGAGAGCATTTGGACAAGTTTGGCAATGTAAAGTTGCTCAAACTTCAAATATGGACATAATGGTTATGGAGGGTTTTGATGATGTTTTCTTCCTTCGCAAGGCATGGGACTTGGCAAGATCATCAAATATGTCATATGTGACATGATAGAATTTCCCTGGAAATTTTGGAGAATATTTCCTTTGTAAATATTTCAAAAGCTTGAAATATCCAGAAAGGGTTTTAGAGGGTTTAGCCCATTATTTTGAACATGACCAAGTGTTGAAACTCTTATATATGGACAATATATGTCCTCTGAGTCTCCCTGAATTTTGGCAAATATTTTTGAAATAGTTAAATAATTTTTCCCTATTAAAGACCATTTCTGGCCTTAAGAAAAAGCTTTTAAATAAAATAGGAAAATAACTTTTAAAATTATACTCTTGTGGTTTCTGGGAGTCCTATGACTACTAGGTCTCAAATATACTTTTTGAAATAATTTTCTCACCCTAAATCAAGCATTTGCAGTGCAAATCTCAATTCAGGGGTTTTTGAAAAACTAAATTTATAAAATACATTTTGGCCAAATTAATTTTGTAAGAAAATTCTATACTGTTATATAACACTTGGCATGATCATTGGGCAGAAGTTTTGGGTATGGAGATGAATTCTACAAGAGGGAATAGTTAACTTTATTGAGCACATGAAAAAGCACATGGAGAAAAACTCAATTCAAATAAAAGCCAAATGATGCCAAAAAAAATTTGTTGGTCCAAATTTTCATGCTTCATTGATGCAAATAACATGTTACAAAATGCAGGGTGTGACAGACCTACCCCCCTTACAAGAATCTCGTCCCCGAGATTCCTAAACTAGGTCTTAAAAGAGATCGGGAAACTCAGATCTAAGATAGTCTTCACGTTCCCAGGTTGCTTCTGCTTCGGTGTGGTTGCTCCACTGGACCTTGAAATACTTGATGGTACGGCTTCGCGTCCGTCGCTCTGCTTCATCCAGAATGCGGATGGGCTTCTCGCAGTAGGTCTAATCAGGCTGCAGATCAATGGCTTGGTGATCAACATCCTTATAGAGATTGGGCTTGTCTGGAACTTGGAGACACTTCCGGAGTTGTGACACATGGAATACATTGTGCACATCGGATAGCTCAGGTGGTAGTTCCAACTGGTAAGCCACTTCTCCTCGTCGGTCGGTGATCTTGAAAGGGCCAATGAACCTTGGTGCAAGCTTCCCCTTAACGTGGAAACGCTTGGTTCCCTTCAGAGGAGTTACTCGCAGGTACACATGATCTCCGACACGGCAACTCATGTCTCGGCGTCGAGTGTCAGCATAACTCTTCTGCCTTGACTTGGCTGCCTTCAAACGCTCTCTGACTAGTTGGGCTTGCTCCTCTGCTGCGCGGAGAATATCCGGTCCAAAGACTAGTCCTTCTCCAGTCTCTGACCAGTTGAGGGGTGTGCGGCATCTGCGTTCGTACAACACCTCAAATGGTGCCATCTGAAGGCTTGACTGGTAACTGTTGTTATAGGAGAACTCGGCAAAAGGGAGACAATCTTCCCACTTGGCTCCATATGCCAAGACACAGGCTCGGAGCATATCTTCGAGAATCTGAATGACTCGCTCTGTCTGACCTCCGGTCTGTTGGTGGAAAGCTGTGCTGAAAGACAACTTGGTTCCCAAGGCTTCTTGGAATCTTCTCCAGAACCTTGAAGTAAACTGGGTGCCTCGATCTGACACAATCTCCTTGGGAACGCCGTGGAGGCTCACGATTCGGTTGATATAGAGAGTTGCCAGCTGGTTGCCTGAGTAGGTAGTCTTGACAGGAATGAAATGGGCCACCTTGGTCAAATGGTCGACTATGACCCAGATGGAGTCATGTCCCCTATTCAACCTTGGTAAACCAGTGATGAAGTCCATTCCGACTTTATCCCACTTCCACTCAAGAACCTTGAGTGGTTGGAGCAATCCAGCAGGTCGCTGATATTCAGCCTTGACCCTTTGGCACACATCACATTTTGCAACATAGGTTGCAATCTCTCTTTTCATCCCGTGCCACCAGAATCGTGCCTTCAAGTCTTGGTACATCTTGGTTCCTCCGGGGTGGATGGAATACGGAGTGTCGTGGGCTTCTTGCAGAATCAGGTTCTTCAGCTCTGTGTTGTTTGGTACGCAGATGCGGCCTTTGTACCAAACAATCCCGTGCTCATCTTCGGAGAATCCTGGGGCCTTGCCTAGCTTCATCTTCTTCTTGATGCCTTCAATGCTTGCGTGTCCATCTTGTGCCTTCTTGACTTCGTCCGTCAGGGTCGGTCTGACTTCCAAATGATCCAGAAATCCAGGGGTGACCAAATCCAAACTGAATTGTTCGAGTTCCTTAAACAAGGCTGGCTGCCTTTCTTGAATAATAGCATTCAAGGAGCAAGCCTTCCTGCTTAAGGCATCGGCCACCACGTTAGCCTTCCTGGGGTGATATTGAACACTGAGGTCATAGTCTTTGATGAGTTCCAACCATCTTCGCTGCCTCATTTTCAATTCCTTTTGGGTGAAAATGTACTTCAGACTTTTGTGGTCTGTGTAGATCTCACACCGTTTCCCTAGGAGGTAATGCCGCCATGTCTTCAAGGCATGAACTACTGCCGCTAGCTCAAGATCGTGAGTAGCGTAGTTCTCCTCATGGGGTCGTAGCTGCCTCGAGAGGTATGCTATGACTCGGCCTTCTTGCATCAGAACGCTTCCCAGTCCGGTTCGAGAGGCATCACAATATATCACGAACTCCTTGTGAATATCAGGTGTTGCCAGAACTGGGGCGGTGGTCAATCTCTTCTTGAGTTCTTGGAAGCTTTCTTCACATTTTGGCGTCCACTCGAACTTCTTGTCCTTCTTGAGGAGCTGAGTCATTGGCCGTGCAATGCTAGAGAATCCTTCCACGAATTTGCGGTAATAGCCCGCAAGTCCGAGGAAGCTTCTGACTTCCTTGACGGTCGTTGGAGATTGCCATTGGGTCACAGCTTCGATCTTAGCGGGATCAACAGATAATCCTTCCTCGGTCAATACATGACCTAAGAATCCAACTTTATGCAGCCAGAACTCACACTTGCTGAATTTGGCATACAGTTGGTGCTCCCGAAGCTTGTCTAGGACCATCCTCAGATGCTGCTCGTGCTCTTCCTCCGACTTCGAGAAGACAAGAATGTCATCAATGAAGACAACAACGAACTTGTCCAAATATTCCATGAAGACTTTATTCATGAGATACATGAAGTAAGCTGGGGCATTGGTTAACCCAAAGGACATGATCGTGCACTCGTACAGGCCATATCTGGTTACGAATGTCGTCTTCGGAATATCTTGGGGTCTGATCTTCAGCTGGTAGTACCCAGATCTGTGGTCGATCTTGGAGAACACCTTGGCTCCGTTGAGCTGATCAAACAGATCTTCGATCTTGGGAAGTGGATATTTGTTCTTGATTGTAACTTCATTGAGGGAACGATAGTCAATGCATAAGCGGATGGAACGTCCCTCTTTGCCACAAACAGAACAGGAGATCCCCAAGGGGAGGCACTCGGGCGAATAAATCCCTTCCTCAGCTGCTCTTCCAGTTGCTTCTTCAACTCGTCTAATTCTTCCGTCCCCATTCTATAAGGCTTCTTATAGATGGGTCCTGCTCCGGGCACGAGCTCGATGATGAACTCAATGTCACGATCAGGGGGCATTCCCGGTAGTTCATCCGGAAAGACATCAGGATACTCACATACCACCGGTACTTGCTCTAGCCCAACTTCAGACAGACAGTTGACTTGAGCGGCTTGAGCGGAAGAGGAGTTGGAAGCAAACTTGACTTCAACTCCCTGGTCATTGGTCATAGTGACTGTCCGATTGGCACAGTCTAACAAGCCTTGGTGCTTACTGAGCCAATCCATCCCTAAGATCACATCCAAGCCTTGCGATCTTAGGATGATGAGGTCTGCTAGGAAGTCTACACCGTTAATGGTAATACCGACTCCTTTGCAGCCTATCTTGGCTCTCATCTCGCCTCCGGGGGTTTGTACCACCATAGGGTTATTCAGGGGTGTAGGGGTCATGCCACTTTTTAATGCAAATCTTTGAGTGATAAATGAATGTGTTGCTCCATAATCAAACAAGACAGTTGCAGGTACTGAGTTGACAAGGAACGTACCCAGCACGACGTCCGGGTCTTCCTGGGCTTCTTCAGCAGCGACGTGATTCACACGCCCCTTCCCATGGTTAGGTGGATTGCGAGGAGCTGGGTTCCTTGGTGGCATTCCGCGGCCTTGTCCCTGGTTCTGCGCATTGGGGCGCGGGGCATCAGGCTTCTTGTTGGGGCACACTCTGGAGATGTGTCCGGACTGACCACATCCAAAGCAAGTGACTTGGTTTGGATAGATCTTGTTGCCACCACTGGTATTGGGGTTGAAAGCTGGCCTTGGGTTGGCATACTACTGAGGCTGAGGGTTGGCACGAGGTGCAGGAGCTCTTGGTTGCTGATAGGTTGGCTTGGCCGGGGCTGACTGCCACGGACGAGGCTTCTGGTTGCTAGAACTTCCCTTACTGACCATCTTGCGCTTGCGAGTGTCTTCCAAAGCACGCCGCTTGTCTTCATGCATGAGTGCTTTGTTCACCAGGTCAGGGAAGGATGGGTAGTCACACACGACAAGCGAGTATTGCAGGGTCTGATTGAGGCCTTCCATGAAGCGCTCCCTTTTTGCAGCATCAGTCCTGACATCTTCAGGGGCATACCTTGACAGAACACTGAACTTCTGCATGTACTCCTTGACAGTGCCACTTCCTTGCTTCAGGGCTCGGAACTCACGCTTTTTGATAGCCATGATTCCGAAAGGAATGTGGGCCTTGCAGAATTCTGCCTTGAAGTTGACCCAAGTGATGTCTTGTTCAACATGCATGACCTTGAATCCATCCCACCAAGCTCTAGCAGTCCCCCCGAGGCAGTGGGCTGCATAAGCCACCTTCTCGCGGTCTTCGGTGCATCCGACTAGTTCCAGTATTTCCTCAATGGAGCGGACCCAGTCGTCTGCATCCAGGGGTTCAGCAGTCTCGATGAAAGTTGGCGGTGCATGCTTCTTGAACTCTGCCAACGTGGAACGTCCATTGCCATTCCCCGCCGGCTGGCGGTTGTTGGTGACAGCTTGAGCAATCAGCTGAAGGGCTGTAGTGTTGGCTTGGCGTTCTTCTCGGAAAGCTTGGAGAAGCTGAGCAATGTCCATGTTCGGAGGAGGTGGTGGTGGTGGAGCTTGGTCGTTGGTTTGGTCGCGGCCTGCCTCTGACTGAGCGGATGCTCCGGCTTCAGGCTGCTGGGTAGAAGTACCAGTACGAGTTACAACAGGCATCCTGTTGGAGCGGTAAAAGGTCTCATGACTTGGAAGAGGGAAAGCAAGATAGATGGGTGCCTAGTAAGGGGGTGGGTGTGACACTAATCAAATCATGCAAGGGCCGAAAGGCCAAACACATTCATTAAAATCCAAATGGGTGATGTAGTCGTTTACACATTCCCGAAGGAAGATTACGACATACATCCAGACACAACAAAAGCAAACACTAGATGGTTTCATATGAACCATACAAGGACTCGACTGCGCATAGGGGTTACACGACCTATCCTACCGTAGGGGTCACAACTGGCATAACCGAGTAGCGAATAATGCCTAAGCGGCGGAATGCTCGGTCGCGTATTCCGGCTCTTCTGGGTCTTCCTCCTTGTCTTCATCTGTCTGGGCCCCCTTGTCACTTGAGGGTGTGGGGGAGTGGAGGGGTTGGATACGACGGTGCTTCGTCGGTGGTGCAGGGAAAAGTTTGCGATATTCCCTTGCCGTCATCCGGCGTCGCCGAGGTGGTTCTTCATTCTTGGAAGATACATCCTTGGAGAGCCTTCCGCCTCGATATGCGATAGCGGACTGTCCAGAAGGTGCTCCTTCCTTTCTGATCCTATTAGTCTTATCTTGAGCTCGACGAAGAAGTGCCTTGGTCTTGTGAAGTTCTTCTCGAAGCTTCATTGATTCCGAGGCCAAGTCTTGTGCCAAGCTGTCGGCACATAGACTGAAGTAGGTCTGAAACCGAAGTGGGAGTCCTTCCTTCAGTGGAGGGGCTAGTGCGTTGCTTTCTTCTTCACCTTCCTTCCGGTAAGGTAAGAAGCGAGTTGTCATCTTGGCTGCCATCTCCGGAAGAAGCTCGCGGAGACGGGTTAGTGCCTTGAGTGCAGCAGCCTCGACAGCGAGAGGTAGTGTTGCCATCTGGGGTCCCTCGAAGAACCAACTTGTGGGAGGATCGTTTGCCTTCACGATCACTTCCACATGGTACTCCACCTCAGTGTCGCTAACCCAATGCTCAAGGTAGGTGAGAATGGGCGCTCGGTGGAACTGACACTCCTGGAGGCTATCCTCGAGAAGCAAGGGAAACCCAGTGGTCAGGTGCTCTTCGGGTACAGCGGCCATCTACAAAGGTGGAATAGGAGGGGTTAATAAGCTGATGAAATCTCATGTTTAGAAAAGAAGAGAGGTTCAGAAGTTTTTGGAAAAAGGGGTCTCATCTAACTAACGCCCATGCTAACTAAGGCTTCCTACAGTCAGGATGGCTCTGATACCAGCTCTGTGGGGACCCCGACTTAGAAGTTGAGATCACCGAATGCACGTGTATAGTGATCCCAGAGATCAATGCTCACTGAACACACAGAAGCTGAATAACAAGAGTCTTACATCCATACATATCGTCTTACACAAATTAAGGCCATTATGGCCAAGTCTTACATAGATAAAGCCTCACGGGCTGAATAGCAAATAACTCAAATAGCGGAAGTCTTCGATAATAGGTAGAACCCATGCCATCTGCCTTAACCCTACAGGCATTCTGACTGGGATAGCGTCCTAGTTCGCATGTTCGTCTCCAAAGAACTCTTCACCATATTCCTGTTCCTCCATGCCTGGTCAATTAAATAACCAGTGGCAAGCCAATGAGTACTTTGAATGTACTTGCAAGCAACCCATGATGTGGTACAAAGTAACAGTGCAATAATGAACAATCTAGCAAAGAGCTAGAAATAAATATTCTACCATCAAGTTTATGCATCAATAAACTCGCGTAACCTCGAGGGCAGGTTACCGATATCAACATGAATATGATTCAACTCATCGAGTCAAGTCACCACCTTGACTCTCATACACACACGTGGTTTCACAAACATTGGACGTAGCCCAAGAGCGGTTACCCAACTGTCCATGACCGTGGACACGGCTATTCGAATAGTTTTACACTCTACAGAGGTTGTACACTTTACCCACAAGATCCGGGAAGCTTTCGTGTCATCCACGATCCCGCAGTACCTCAAGTACTCGGGGGAAGCACCCGGTCATTATCTTTCCTTAGACGACACTAACATAGAGTCCACTCGTTGGTACACGGCCCTCGAGCACAAACAATAGATCACGGGACTTGCCCTAATTTCAATGTCACGCGTACCCGAAGGGACCAACGGTGTGTCCGGTGCCCTGTGAAAACAGTCATGGTCGTCTATCCAAGCACGACCCCGTCCCGGGAAAGACCTCAAGTCTTCCCGTCACTAGTAATGCGGGCACCATGCTAGTATCGGCCTGAGTAATCAATAACGCCCCGTCCCATAAGGGGTAGAGTGGTTGCACATGTATGGTTGGAATAACGGTCGCAACTTAAAACAATCCTTTGAAAAACACACACTTGTCTCGGTACACCACTTCGTCATCAAGTGGTTACCCAACTCATCATCTCCCTCGGGCATGAATGGCACCCGACGGGGTTTTATGCAAAGATTTCAACCACGAGGGTTCATGTCACACATGCGTCACTACTCATTACTACTAACCATATGCATTGCATCTAGCACATGGCAAAATCAAAAGTAAAGCATGCATCATGTGGTGGTTTCAACTAGGTCACCACCGTAACCCTATCATCATGCATCGGAAACAAACGGGTTCCGAAGAACAAGTGTATCATGGTCAAAGGGCTGCTTGCCTGGATTGGCTTGGTCTTCAAAGTCTTCAAATCCTTCTCCTTCTCCTTCTTCAGCAACTTCGTCAAATACGGTATCTATACGTCGCATTATAACAATGGAAAAATAAGACCACAAATAAAACAGAAAAATCAAAGTGCTCAGAAAAATGTCAACTTATTTTTGTTAAATACTAGAGGGATTTCTAAGATGGGGAAAATTCTTAGTTGGAGTTTTGGAGTAACAGAATGGAATCTAATGATTTTAGAACAGGAGTTTTATTGCTCAAATTTGAATTTAAATTTGAACAGAACAGAAAAGTTTCATGGATATGTGTGAAAGTGACACCATTAAATAGGTTGGAATATTACAAGAATTTAGGAGTTGGAATTATCTCATTTGGACCAATATTCATTTCTGTAAAAATGTTTGAAATAATTACAGAAAAGAAAAAGGGGAAAATGCCCTATGCAACTAGGCCAGAGGGGCCACAGTGCACGGCCCAGGGCATCCAGCCCGGCCGCTCGGGTGCCAGCGCGCGCATGTCAGGTTTTCAAACCTGACAGGCGGGGCTTGGCGGTCAGTGGCTGTGAGGAGGGGGAGAGAGGGGTGAGGATGACAGGCGGGGCCCGCCTGTCATCTCCAACCTCACGGCCACGGCGACGGCGAGCTCACCGGCGTTGATTCCGGCCACGGCGACGGCAACGGAGGGCAGGAACGGACTCAGCGTCGTGTTGCGGAGGTAGGGGTGGTGGTGCGGCACGCCGGGGAGGTCGGGTTCGCCGGCGGCGAGGTAGGACGGCGGAGGAGCTTTGAGAGGTCGTCGCTCCGGCCGATTCCAACTGCCACAGAGAGGGGAAAGAGTCAGTGGTGCACAGCGGTTCTAGATCGGGCAAAAGGAGGGGCAGAAGAGGCCCGTACTGCGAGATCACCGGCGGCCCGACGCGGCGGAGCTCTGGTCGATCCCGAGCACTGGGGCCTTCTGGGACGAGCGAGTGGTACTGGAGTGATGCTGGGGATGAGGAGAAGTTGCTGGTGCTGCTGGAGAGGCTCGGGGGGTCCTATATATAGGGGAACGGCGGAGCCCCGTGGACCAGTGCGTCGGCGAGCTGCTGCTCGATGCTACAGCGCACGGGAGGCGATGGGAGCGTGTCTGCGGCGTAGCTGGACGAGTCCTACGTCCATTAGAGGAGAGAGGAGGAGCGGGGAAGCTTCCAGGCCGTGCGCGCGTGTGAGGCCGAGGAGTGGGTGTTGCGGGCGGCCGGTGCGCGTGCGGCGACGGCCACTGGAGTGCGCAGGAGGAGGGGGGACAGCGCCGGGGTGGTTGCGGACGTCGAGGGGCATGGACTGGCGCGAGGGGGGAGCCCGAGGCTGTCGGGGGCCGGCGATTGGCTGAAGCTACAGTGCGTGGGCGCACTGTAGCGCGCTCTGGAGCGCCCTTATCGCATGCCACGGTATGCCATTGGGCTTCTGGACGCATCCACCGTGTCTGGGGTATCCAAGGTGATGCAAGTAGTACGTCTGCAGCCTTGGACGCTCTGGAGATGCTGTGAGAGAGAGAGGAAGCTGGTAACTTGGTAGGAAATGGCTGTCCAGCAGGTTAAACTAGGGTTCTTACCCCTCAATCATGGAGCTGGGGTCCTGGGGAAGTTACTGGAGGTAGCCAGTAACTGGTTGAACATGTGGTAGAAAGTTGAGGCCAAGGTAAAAGGTGAAAGTGATCAAGAAGAGGGTTTTGGTAAAAAGCGAGAAGGTGTTTGATCAGTGTTTGGTCAAGCAAATGATCTCCCCTTGCCATGACACTTGACATGATTGAATGACATGTGAAAATAGGGTCTTCACCAAATTTGGGCTCATTTGAAGAAACTTGCCAATGTAACTTTGGTGAACCCTAGAAATCAACAGAAATGGCTTCATCTTGTTTGAGTCAAGCTAATCATCTCCCCTTGATGCACCACTTGGTGTAGTTTCATCATTTGGGGTATTGATCATGCCCACAAAGTTTGAAGCTCCAGGTAAAAAGTTGGTAATGTAAAGTTGTTCAAATTTGCATTTGAACAGAAAGGGTTTTGGGGTGTTCTGATCAAGTTGCTCTATTCCAAATCTTGTGCCATTTGGTCTAGATGCCTTATTAGGCATTTCTAGCATGTGCACCAAGTTTGAGAGCATTTGGACAAGTTTGGCAATGTAAAGTTGCTCAAACTTAAAATATGGACAGAATGGTTATGGAGGGTTTTGATGATGTTTTCTTGCTTCGCAAGGCATGGGACTTGGCAAGATCATCAAATATGTCATATTTGACATGATAGAATTTCCCTGGAATTTTTGGAGAATATTTCCTTTGTAAATATATCAAAAGCTTGAAATATCTAGAAAGGGTTTTAGAGGGTTTAGCCCATTATTTTGAACATGACCAAGTGTTGAAACTCTTATATATGGACAATATATGTCCTCTGAGTCTCCCTGAATTTTGGCAAATATTTTTGAAATATTTAAATAATTTTTCCCTATTAAAGACCATTTCTGGCCTTAAGAAAAAGCTTTTAAATAAAATAGGAAAATAACTTTTAAAATTATACTCTTGTGGTTTCTGGGAGTCCTATGACTACTAGGTCTCAAATATACTTTTTGAAATAATTTTCTCACCCTAAATCAAGCATTTGCAGTGCAAATCTCAATTCAGGGGTTTTTGAAAAACTAAATTTATAAAATACATTTTGGCCAAATTAATTTTGTAAGAAAATTCTATACTGTTATATAACACTTGGCATGATCATTGGGCAGAAGTTTTGGGTATGGAGATGAATTCTACAAGAAGGAATAGTTAACTTTATTGAGCACATGAAAAAGCACATGGAGAAAAACTCAATTCAAATAAATGCCAAATTATGCCAAAAAAAATTGTTGGTCCAAATTTTCATGCTTCATTGATGCAAATAACATGTTACAAAATGCAGGGTGTGACATCGGCCCAGCTAAAGGCCCGCAAGATTTTTGAAGACATGTTTTGGGCCAAATACCGGCCCATATTTAATATGGTCCCTTAACAGCGTGCCATGTTCTGGGCCTAATAAGTGCCCATATGAGATCTAGCCCGTTAATAGCCTACCACGTTCTAGGCCATATTACGGCCCATATCAGATCCGGCCCTTTAAGAGCCTTTCATTCTTTGGGCTAAATTATGGCCCATATTAGATTCGGCCCGTCAACTGGACATTGTGCTTTTGGGCCCTTGAGGCCCGATTAGGATTTCTGTTGGCTAAAGGCCCATTTAATAGTATGGCCTGATATTAATTTCGGCCTATTAAAGGCCCGTTAACATTCTGTCCCTATATTTATATTGGCCTGCTAAAAGCCCGTCATATAGTTGGGCCTAATTATGGCCCGCTTTACATCCGGCCTACTCGCAGCCAATAATCTGTTTGGGCCTAACAAGGACCGAGACAATTTTGGCCTGCTAACGGCCCGTGATGTGATTGGCACAATCATGGGTCAGGGTCTATTTCGGCCTGCTGTTGGCCCGTGAGCTATTCGGCATGTTTTAGGCCAAACCTACTTTTCATCCTACTAAAAACCCATTGAATTTTCTTGCCAAAATAGGGTCGGCGGTTTACTCGGCCTATTAAAGGCCCGAAACTACTAGTGGGCCAGTTTACATTTAGGCCTGTTATCGGACCGAGATGACTGGGCCCACGATGCGGCCCATACATAGTGATTTGCACGCCGACCCAATTATGTACCATAATTTTATGTTTTGGCCCGTTTAGTTTAGAGTGAAGATAGGATATATATACAGTAAAATAACTGTAGTATCGTGAATAAGAAAAAACCTAGACTATACAATGAAGAAATTATGACATATTACATCCACTGGGCATTAAAGTTCGCCACCAGTGATAATAAAGCACAAGCAGACAGGAGATTACAAACACTGGGCATCAAAGATAGCCACTAGTGCAAATAAGCATGCCGAAAAAATAATATACAAAACCGACAACACTTCAATAGAGTTCAAGAAAGGTTAGCCCTGCTCGGGAGCTACAATGCAAGCAGGTGAGCAACCTAATGAGACTGCGCTTGTTTGACGCTTATATCCTCCAACTCTTGCTGCATAGCATCAATGGACGCACTGGACTTCTCGTTGATCTTCCATAGAGATTGGATTTCAAGCAGGGGTTCAGCTGAACCAAGTCTTGCTGCTTGAAGTTGAGACTGAAGAAGTTTTACAGATTAAGGTGGCGACTTCATCGAGCTTGTGTCACTGCTATTAGCGAGTAACTTCAACGCTACATCAAGACATGACTTTGGAGTTGTATCGCTATCTCCAACATGTGTTGCCTTCTTCCCTGCAATATATGTTAGAGGTACATGCAATGGGTTCGTCTCACTATCATTGTGGCAGTTCTTCATGGGGTCAGAGATATCACTCTGAAAGAGAAACAATCAGACAGATGAGAGGTTTTGCACATATAAGTATCAATGCTGGCAAGTCATCACATTTCTTATTATAGAATAAAGAGACACGTTTTAAAATAGCATTAACACAATATGGTATTGTTCAGGTTAAGACATGGCAGGAAATGACATTGTGAAGGAGTTGGCAGCTTCACGACACCACTGGATTACAGATCAAGAACCCAAGCATACATGTGGTGCTAAAGAACACATAAGTATCAATGGTTAGTGTGTTGTCAATTTATCCCATTTCAGATTGGCAAATAAAGAGACGGTTTAAATAATAGTAGAATAATATGACATTGTTCACAGATAAGACATTGCAGAATATGACATTGTGTTGTAGTGGGTAATTTCACAACACCACTCGATTACGGATCAAGAACAAAAGCATACACGAAGTGAAAAAGGAGATCACTTGCTCTGTATAGCTTAGTTTACATGGTATGAAGAAGGAACTTGGTTGTACAGCTGAAAACTTAAATTGAGAAGGACAAACTTATGTTTATGAACTTCATAATAAACTTTAAACATGCAATTTTATGCAAACACCAAAAATAAACAGTTGTTGCAGTTATGCCTAACCAAATATACACAACAAAGTTTGAAGGCTTCAGAAGGACAAATTTACATTAGTGGTGAAGACCGGCTCTATAAAGCCCTTGTCCATGCTGATGGTGGGGCAATTCAAGAAGTTTACCACAGAATCTTCTTCATAAGCATTACCTTTATTCTACATTTTATTAAGAGTAAATATAGATGTGATAATATAAGCAAAATGGATAACATTTAAGATAAGATGAAGAGTGATGCTACATAACCAACTAGCTATAAATGTAAGTACAACGATACAGGCAAAAGGTACTGCCAAGAGCAATGCAGAGCTAAACTTCTTCAGTACCATTGGTTTTATCCAACCTTATGGTAAGAGTAAATATAGATCTGATGTGTAGAAAATGGAGGGTGTCGGTGTCAAAACCTGCAGATCTCGGGTAGGGGGTCCCGAACTGTGCGTCTAAGGATCTGTCAGGCACAAGATGCGATTCTATCCCGATCACGTGACACATTCGTGATTGGGTCACAACCGCATTTCGGGCGCTTAGCAAGATGGATATCATTACATCGTACCATTACATACATACATGGGGATACAACAATTCATACAAGTCACAGGAATACAACAACATCAATACAAGACATCCGACTACGGATGCAAACATGAAAAGCACAACGACATCCATCTGCTATCCCAGGCTGCCGACCAGAAACCTAGCCCAAGATGACGAAGAAGAAGAATAAATAACTCCAGCAAAAGGTAACATCGCTCTCACGTCAAGTCATCGGAAACCTGCACCTGCAACTATTGTTGTAGTATCAGTGAGCCACGAGAACTCAGCAATCCCATAACCATGGGTATCAAGACTAACAAAGCTTAAATAGGTAGGAAGAGGTTAAGTGGTGAGGTTGCAGCAGCGGCATTAGCAATATGTATGGTGGCTAACTTACGAGTACAAGAATAAGATGAGCATCTACGCAAACGGTCGCAGACTAGTAATGATCGCTAAAGATCCTGAACTACCTACGAGTCAAACATAACCCCATCGTGTTCTGTGCTCAAAGTGAAAAGAGATGGTCACGGTTACTCACGCGGTTCGTGTATTTTATTTCGGATCCTCTGTCAAGTTTTCTACAACCGGACATTAACAAATTCCAATTTGCCACATAACCGCGGGCACGGCTTTCGAAAGATCATAACCCTGTAGGGGTGTCCCAACTTAGCCCATCACAAGCTCTCACGATCAGCAGAGATAATAATAATATTACCCCTTATCTTAGGGACAATCCGATCAGGCTCGGAATCCCGGTGCACAAGACATTTCGACAATGGTAAAACAAGTCCAGCAAGACCTCCCGGCGTGCCGAAACCCTGATAGTAGCCGCGCGTATCTCGTCTCAGGCCACGTCCGGATAGGTGATCCTACGGGAGCCAGACACCTCGAGTTTCCCCGTGGCGGCCCCGCAGTCTCCCCGTTTGGGACGAACACCATCAACACTGGCCCCCCTGTGTGTAGAAAAGAATCCTCGGGGACGCGACCGCCTATGCAAATTAATTAATTAATTAAGTTATTATTATGTTGCAAATTAAAACCAATGTTGGGCCTTGCTGGAGGAGTTTTATTCAAAGACGAACTGTCAAGGGGTCCCCATATACCCAACCGCGTTAGGAACGCAAAATCAAGGAACATAACACAGGTTTATCGGCTCCTAAGGTGGCATGAGTGGAACAAAACACCGAGAAAAAGGCCAAGCCTTCCACCCATTGCCAAGTATGTAGGTGTGTTAATACATATAAGATATATTGTGATATTCCAACAACAAGTTCTAACATGGAGCAATCTTCATCTTCACCTGCAACTAGCAACGCTATAAGAGGGGCTGAGCAAGCGGGTAACATAGCCAAACAACGGTTTGCTGGGAAGGTGTCAAAGGTTAGAGGTTTCATGGCAACAAGGAGAGGCTGACAACAAAAGATAGGTAGCGCGACATATAACGATAGCATCGAGACAAACAGCATGGCAATGATAGTAAAGGTATCCAAGGTGATGGTCATCTTGCTTGAGATCCTGCAAGGAAGAATAACGAGTCCATGAAGAAGATGAAGAAGAAGCCATGAAGACGAACCAAGTGTAGACGAACGAATCCTTACGATCACAACGGAAAAGAACTAGCGAGAAGAAAGCACACAACATGGTAAACACACCACTCAAGAACATGCCAAGATGCTCAACCAAGTATGATGCAAGACAAGTCTATATTATGCAATTCATGGCAAGGGATGAAGCACACAAGAACAACACAAACCAACAAGTTTAAATGAGGCCGGAATCAACATATAACAATTCCGGTAAGTCCTCATATGCACATTTTGAAATTGGTCCAGACCTGAACAAACCTTAAGTTAAAGTTGTTAAACAGCAAGTTAAGCACCATGATGATCTACTCAAAATTCTAGTCAAGTTTCATATAAAGTTTATTAAATTCGGAGCTACGGCCTAGAAGATATGAGCAAAACAAGACAAGCATGTCAACGGTGCAAGATGCACCCAAACATCAAGCAAACACACTCCAAGCAGATAAAAACATGATATTATGCTTCTACATGCAAAAACACACAAGTTTCATATAGGACACACTCAAAACGGAACAACGGTTCAACACATACACATTAAACAAGATATAACAACAAGCTGTCCAAAAACAGCAACATATCAACTTTGGAGCAAGGTAAATATATGCTACATCACCCAAACATGATAACAAAAGGCATGTATGTGAAATAGACATGATACTAAACAAGCATGAACTTAGAGCACACCCAAAAACTTGATGGAACACAGTTAAACTAGCATGGCAAGATTCAATAAGTTTACAGATTTCTCAGACTTAGCCAAAATCTGGGAAGGCAAAAACATCATCACGATGTTGCCTTCGGAGGCACAAAACAACAAGCATATCAACTCTACTAAGTATATAAATATCATGGACATGTAATAGACATAGCATACATCAAACAACTCCATTGGAACAACTCCATAGGAGGCATGGATCAATAACAACAAGCTTCACCAAATTGATCAGGCTGATAACAGTCTGGCAGGTACATTTATAGCAACTTGAGAGCAAGAAATAAATAAGCTACAACATGCCATATATGCAAACAAGGGCATGGATGGATAGAGCATAATATGGACAACAAGACATGATCATTTGACATACCAAAACATGCATGGATTTGAGTAGGGCATCACGCAAAAATGGCATCAGGTTTAACAGTTTGAGACTTAGCAGTTTTTAACAAGTCCTAGAAAACAGCATTAGCGAGTAGGCTACTTTACAAGCTTGTTGCAAACACCACAAGGCATATCATGAAAAGTGTATTGCACCACAGCAAAGATGACATGATTGTGCTTCTAAAACATATTGACATGTGGCATGAAAGACAAACACATCAATAGCTATGAACAAGTCAAATCAGCATCTCACAACAAGTTTCAGCACTTAACAGCCACCTGCATTTTTGCAACAAAGATTAACATGGCAATATGGCACCTAACATGAATGCTACAGCAACCAACATGTAAAGCACTTCACAGTGAACATTTTGACATATCATACACTCCATTTGGACCAACATGCACAAAGTTATCATCACCACAAGCATGCAACAAAATTACAGTTATCAGCAGTTTTAAACATGTAGCACTCTTGCAACAAGGATTAGGGCATCAAGCTAAACTCAAGCAAGCATGCCACAGTACAACAATATGGAGAGCATATCACCACGAACATTTTGATATATCATATGCTCCAATTGGACCATCACAAAAAAAGTTACAAACCGACAAAGTATGCAATATATTAAGCATTCTCAAGGACTTAGCAGTTTTTTACAGACAAGGAAAAAACACGGGAGCGACAGATAACTATCGTGCGCACTGGGCGGGGAAAAGGGCTGCTCACCCTAGCGGGCCGAGCCCGAGGTGGAGAGGAGGCAGGGTCTCGGCTGGGCCTTGGGCGCTGCGGGCCGCGGGAGGCCCACGAGGCCGATCGGGTCGGGCGTCGTCGTCCTCGGTCTCGACCTCCTGGTCGAGGCAGGGGACATGGCAGCGGCGCGAAGCTGCAGGGGATAGTGGGCGCCGGTGGAGCAGGCGAGGCGGGGCGGGACCGGCCGGATCGAGCAGCAGGCGGCGCGGGGAGACCGGTCTATCTCTATCATAGAATAGCGCTATATTTGTTTACCCGCCGTAGAATATCGCTATCATGAGAGAAGCCACTAGAGAAAACTATGGCCCCCGGATCTATCTCTATCATATTACTTTCCCGTTAATTTCTTTTGTCGTTTGTTTATTTGATGTTTTATTAAACCAAAAATACCAAGAATATAATTATCATCTCTATCGGATCTCACTATCGTAAGTGACCGTAAAGGGATTGACAACCCCTTATCGCATTGGCTGCGAAGTTCTTATTTGTTTGTGCAGGTGCGAGGGACTGGCGCGTGGTCTCCTACTGGATTGGTACCTTGGTTCTCAAAAACTGAGGGAAATACTTACGCTACTGTGCTGCATCTCCCTTTCCTCTTCGAGGGAATACAACGCAAGCTCAAGAGGTAGCAGTCATCAGACAGTGATCCCAATGGTAAAGCGGTGGATCAAAAGGTATTGTCGGGACCCCGATCCTAAGTCACACAAGTCTAGCCTGTAATACCTCATATCACTTTGCGGCCTCACGCACGGTATCCCCACGGGTGCCACCTTACCTGGCCCGGGACCGTTTGCGCATTTTGGCACACGTATATGATAGTGTCGCTAGCATCCATATGACAGAGAACCCGGGCCGACATGACCAGTTATAAACCAAAAGTGGCACTAAATTACAGAGACAGGCATACATGACCCAACAACGAACGTGTCGGTCATCAACGTATGAACCCAAGTCGTAGCAAGCTACAAGGACTTAAAGGAACAACGCGTGACATTTCTCCTAAGGGACAGACACAGGAACAAAGAAGGACACATGCCGGCCAGCCTAACTGTTCCGGAGTAGTAGCAAGCTACCAAGGCTCAGTGGAAGCACTAGGAGACATTTCCCTGTAAGATAGGCTACCAAGGGTAAACAACTAGGTGTCGAATCCCACACATAGCAATACACATTACACGTACGCATAACATGCAAGTATGTGTTGTACAACATGGCATCACAACATAACTGAACAACTCATATATATAAGGCCCAGAAGAGCCATCATAGCATTTATTACAAACAGAGGCCACATGACCCAACATACAGAGCATACAGGCAACGCAAGCATAACATGTCTGAGTACAGACAACTACAAATTAAAAAGGCTGAGAAGCCTGACTATCTACAAGACCCTCCCAAGGGCACAAGACCGTAGCTGAGGTAACAAGCTAAACGTCGAAGTCCACGCGGAACCACTAGCGAGACTGAAGTCTCTCTGCAAAAACATAAATTAAGCAAACGTGAGTACAAAGGTACTCAGCAAGACTTACATCAGAACTAGCTACATATGCATCAGTATCAACAAAAGGGTGGTGGAGTTTGACTGCAGCAAGCCAGTTTTGACTCGGTGGCTATCCTGAACTACGACTGCAAGTAACTCTTTTGAGGTGGCGCACACAAGTCCACATATTCACCAATCAATACACCACTATGGATCCGCTCCCGTCTCCCTACGAGAAGGACATCCATAGCACTCACACTTGTCTTGAGCATTTTAGAGTATCCACTTTCACTTGTCTATGTATCACGTAAGCATCCAAGAAGTCCATAACCGCGGACCCGGCTATTCGAATAGATCATGTTAACCCCGCAGGGGTGTACTTCTTCACACAAGCTCTCGCCACTTACCGCCATGTACACGTCGTGTAACTCGGCAACCTTCAAGCGGAAGCCTGGCGAGGGTGTCGGCCACGACCTGACTAACCACACAAGACTCTAGTCCAGGTCTATCGCCTATTCGGGTTCCATCCGTGGGGAGATCCGGCCGGGGTGTCGCTCACAGCCCCAAACGATGTGTACAGGGTTCCCAAGCCCACCATCCGGGTGCCACTTGGTACACCGGGCCACTGCACCTAGTCTGTCCCAAGCCCACCTGTACCGGGTGCCACTTGGTAGACTACTAGCACTTCCTACAAACACCATCAACTAATTGCAACTCCTGGACAGAGATCTAGTTGATTAATAAGTCGAGAGGGGTCGAGTTACCGGAACCCAATGCGTGGTAGTAACTAGTCATTGGACAACTTACACAGAACTCAGTTCTTAAGGACGGCTCTAGTGAGACAACCCACCATGTACTCCTACATTGCCTCTTACCGCTACCTTTACCAAATCGTGTTCACACACAGTAGGACATGTTCATCACCCTTCCAATTCATCCCCGATGAATCAGACCTGACACAACTCTAAGCAATAGCAGTCATAACCAGAAAGCATGAATGAGTAGGCACAACATGGCTCAAACAACACCTACTCGTGCTAGTGGGTTTCAACTATTTACTGTGACACTGACATGTCATGCAGAGGAAAGGGGTTCAGCTACCGCAACAAAAAGCAGTTCAAAACGTTGTTGTCCTAATGCAGTAAAAGAGAGTAGGAGCGAGAGAGTGGGATTGTATCGGGATGCTCAAAGGGGGTTTTGCTTGCCTGGCACTTCTGGAGATAGTAATAGTTCTTCATCGGTGTCATCGAACTCATCGTCGGAACGTCGTCTACTGAGAGGGGACAAAACCAACAAACAGAGAAAGAACACAAGCAATGCAATGCAACAATATGATGCATGAACATGACATGGCAATATGATGTGATTTGGCCTAATGCAACTAGTACCACAATTAAGTGTAGTTGGTTTGAACCCAAGGTTCAAATTCAAACTCCACATATGGTTATTTAAATGCCATTCAATTGATTTGTCCAAAACAGTAGCTATAAGTAGTTCTAACATGCATGAAAATGGTAAGATGGATAGATTGGATTTTTCTCATCATTTTTCATATATAAATTATTTTCATCTGAGCTACGGTTGATTTTATATCAATTTTAGAAGTTTTAGCTATTTTCTGGAATAAATAAATCATTTCTGATTTATTTAAAATTCCAGAAAAGCATTACTGCGTCAGCCTGACTTCAGAATGACATCATCGGGTCAACAGCGTCAGCCCAGGTCAAACCTGACGTTGGGACCCACTGGTCAATGACTAGGCTAATTAACAAAAACTGTTACTTCTAAATTAATCCTAACTAAAAGTGTCAGTGGGGCATGGGCCCACATGTCAATGAGTGGGAGGGGGTCAAACTATGGTCAAACCCACCGGCGATGTGACGCCGACAAGGCCAAACACGGCGAAGAGCTGCGGGATTGCACTACGGGGCACGGTTCGAGCCGCGGCTGGGCGCGTTGGAGTGCCCTCGCCGGCGCGCGTCGAAAGGTGGTAGCAGTCGGGCCTGTTGTGGCCGAAGGCGACGGCTACGAGCTCGGTAGCGGCGGCCGGCGTTCGGGCATGCGGGGAAACGCGGCTGGGATGGCCTAGGCGATGCGTACGCGGTACCTAATCCATCTACGTGCTGCGGCGAGCAAGTTGGACGTGCGCCCGAGACCAAATGGTCACCGGAGCATCGTCGGTGGTAAGCACGGGCGGCGGCGGGTTTCGGTCATCGGCGAAGCGGCAGCTACGGCGTGGAAAAGAGACAACGGAGGTGGTTCGGGGGAGGGGCTCACGTAGGTGGCAACGGTGCAGACGGCGAGCTCGGAGGAGGACCGGAGCAAGCAGGGCGGCGGAGGGGATCTC
>LR738715.1:271411318-271449795 GCA_902687465.1 Secale cereale
CATTATTCATAAATTGATCAAGTCTTTCACATTAGCCATTTTAATGGTACTTGTGCTTCAAAGATGAGTTTTGGTCATGGGCCCAAGGTTAAAATCTTCGCAGTGCCATACCACTTGACTCAAACATAGGTTGCCTCGACCATCGAGGTGTGTTTGGTTTGGTTTGTATTCTAGTTGGGTTTTGTTTCTTGTCTCCCCTTGGATGCTTTTTTGGCTCTTTGTTGTGTTCTGATCTTTAAGCTGCATCCTTGGCTCATCTCCGTGCTTTTGTTTCTTTTGCAAAGTCTATTTTCTGTCGTGTCTCGTCGAGCCCGTGCTGGGTGGTACTACTGCTTAGTGGCGCCAAGCGCTACTACCATCCGCCCGAGCGGTACTACCGCTGCGAGGCGAGACTGGGGGTTATGTTGGGCAGGGGGGTTTCTTCTCCCCCATACCCATTCGGCTCGCCCCGACCATTCATCTTTCTCTCCAGCGACGAACTCGCCGCGGGAGGTCACCGGGGGGCGCCTTCTCCGAGCCGTACTTCGCATTTCCGTTTGGTGGAATCGATCCCCACCTCTTCCTCTTGCATTGGATGCTGGTATTGCCCCCGTTCTTCTCTTTGTTGCTTCTAGTATTCAGATCTAGGCTTGGGGTAATAAACTTAGCATTTATCAATTTTTGGCCAAATCGAGGCTTGACTAGGATGTTGAAGGCTGCTAGACTGTTGGATTGAAGTTTGGTAGGAGTAGTTTTGAATTTGGCACCCCCGGTACTACCGGATTTGGCCTCAGTAGTACTCAAACCGGCGTGCTCCGCCTCGCACGGTACTACCACTCTCCTGGAGCGGTACTACCATTGGAGACGGTACTACCGCTGATTTGTCGCGATACTACTGATGGGTTTCCAGTCACCATCTTCCTCCTACCACTCTTTGATCTTTGTTACCTTTTCTACTAGCTTATGCTTGTGTTTCTGTTACTTTTTTCAGTGTGTGTGGTTCCAGGTGATAGCACTTCTGAGCCCCTCGTTCGTCGTGTCAACCCGGGCGTACCGGGTCCAAGCGCTATCGCACTTCTGAGGCAGCAGGTGCATCTTCAAGTATTCCTCCATCTCAGCCACAACCTTCGTCCAAGAAAGTTGCCAGTTGTTGGTTTCTACCATAGGGTGCGTCGACTGCAAATTGAAATTTTCCTACGGCAGAACATCCAGGAACATGCTAAGGGAGATGGATCACACATCGTTACCACTAGACGTGCGGTGCCGTGCAGCTGAAGTAGAGTTGAGGCAGCGCGTTCCCGGAGTCGCCTCCTCCTTGCCGATCTCCCACGTAGCTTATTGGATCCCGCGAATAGGTTCACCGGAGCGGCGCAAGTGCACTGCCTCTAACAGTATCTGCGCATGCAGGAGGAACGTCATGCGGCAGACTGCTAGGTCCGATCACACAACCGGTAGCGAGGAGGTGGCTAGTTGCAACACATGCAAATCCCTAATGACGCCGCCGAAGTGATCCATCGAATAAGTGTATCGCACCTCCACTATATATAGGCATCTATCGTGAGCTCAACTATTGGGCCTCGCACAGATCCTAAAGCCCACAAGTCTACTCGGCCACAATCTGAATACAGCTCGGATCACATCTGACCAGTGTCCTCGGATCCGACCTCGTAGGTTCCTTCCCTTAAGCGCGCGACCCCTTAGGTTCAAGCCGGCTTGGTCGCAGTTTGGATCACCTCCGACCTGTATGGTTGGTAGCGGCCTCTAGCAAGGCGTGCCGACCACCAAGCACACTATGAAGCTGGTTAGCAAACTTGTACAACATGTCACACTTCCATTCCCTTTGCCACACGATATATGTTGTCGGGCTCAAGGCGAGTATGTCATCCTTGTGCTAGCCCGACCTCTTTCTCATTCCAGTGATGCTGACCCAAACCGGATTATCTCATAATCCTTGTCGCATGGCCATGCTTATCCTGGTCGGATCCACGAGTGGCCCGGAGTATATCTCTCCAGATCGGAGGGGCAAATCCCATCTTGCTCGACCATGTCTCGCAACATGGGTTTGGACAAACCCAAAACCTACCTTTGTAACTACCTAGTTACAAAGTAGCGTTTGGTCGGCCCAAAGCAAGTCTGTCACCATCCTGAGTACATGAGTCAGCTCAGGTCTTAGGATATACTCCCTCCATTCCTTTATATAAGGTGTATTTGTTTTTTGATAAAATTTCAGAATGTAAGGTGCATTTCTTTTAATTCCTCATAATTCCCTTGTTAGCCCTCCAGAATAAGGAACATATCTCTCTCCTGATGGTATGTATCTCTCTTTGTAGCAATATAAGTAAACTATCACTATGAGGATTGCATGTATCTCTTACTTTCCTGGACTAATGGATTTACTTGCCACTAAAAAATAAATTTGCCAAGGGTAATTTTGTCCTAACACGTCTATAATTGTGTGCCTTGGTCACCGTGCCAAAAATTATACACCTTACATAATGGAACGGAGGGAGTAGAACGTATGTTGTACTAGAGACTCACAGATGAATTATCGTTGTGCATCATAGTTGGGTCTGCCCAATCCGATGTTCATCCGAGCTTGGATACAGTCACCTCGAATCCAACCTCGGATCAATCAGATCCATGCAGTTCGGCAGCATCACATGCTTCATGGCTAGTGAGACAAAGCCATCCACCGTATTGCATGCTAGTCTAGTCCGACGTGTGCCCACACATCACTTACGACCAGGGACCATTTAGGATGTATCATACAACACAAGATCTCACAAACAAGTCACGTACTTGCCAACAAGTATCATTGATTACATCCAAGGACAATCTTTATTCATAAACACATAGGAAATATCATCATACATGATTGCCTCTACGGCATATCTCCAATAGTCTCCCACTTGCACTAGAGTCAATCAAATAGACATCGTATGCCCATAGCTCTAACGTGCCCCTCATGCTTGGGTTGTGTAAGCGGCTTAGTCAATGGATCTGCAACATTTGCATCCGTGTGAATTTTGCATAACTCTATATCACCACTCTTTGCGATCTTTTGTATCAGGTGATATTTCCGATCTATGTGTCTGGTCTTGTGGTGGTTCCTCGGCTCCTTGGCTTGTGTGATGGCACCATAATTATCACAATAAAGGTCCAACGGTTTCACTGAGGCTGGGAAAATACCAAGATCATCCAGAAAGTTCCGGATCCAAACACCTTCCTTTGTAGCTTCACAAGCCGCAATGTATTCAAATTATGTGGTAGAATCGGCCACCGTATCTTGCTTGGAACTCGTCCAGCTCACTGCTCCTCCATTCATGACATACACGAATTAAGACTATGATTGACAATCATCTCTATCGGTTTGGACACTAGCATCGGCGTAACCCTTTACGATGAGCTCCTCCTCACCTCCAAAAACTAAGAACATTTCTTTAGTACCTTTTTAGGTACTTCAGAATAGTCTTTACCGCCGCCCAGTGACTCTCAGCTTGGTTGTCCTAGTATCTACTTGTTAGGCTTATTGCAAAATCAACATCAGGCCATGTACATATCATGGCATACATGATGGATCCGATTGCCGAGGCATAGGGAATCTGCCTCATCCTGCTTCACTCATTAGATGTCGAAGGACTCTGAGTCTCGCTTAGCCTTATACCATGTGAGACAGTCAAGAACCCTTTCTTGGCCTCACTCATGTTTAACGCTTCAACACTTTATCTATATACGTGCATTGGCTCAAGCCGAGCAGCCTCCTCGATCTATCACTATAGATCTTAATGCCCAATATGTAAACCGCTTCACCGAGGTCCTTCATCGAAAACTTTCCATTCAATGATTCCTTGACCGAGTTCAACATTGAAACATCGTTTCTGATCAGCAATATGTCATCCACATATAGTATCAAAAACACTATTGAGCTCCCACTCAATTACTTGTATAAACAAGCATCCTCTACGCTTTTGATAAAACCGAGACCCGTGACGACCTCATCAAGACAAATGTTCCAACTCCGAGATGCTTGTCTCAACCCATAAATGGACCTCTTGAGCTTGCATACCTTACTAGTGATAGTCGAATCAACAAAACCCTCTGGATGTATCATATACACGTCCTTGGTTAAATTTCCGTGAAGGAAAGCCATTTTGACATCCATCTTCCATATCTCATAATCGAAATAGGCAGATATAGCTAATATGATCCTCACCGACTTCAGCATCGCTACCGGTGAGTAAGTCTCATCGTTTTAATTCCTTGAACTTGTCCATAACCTTTAGCGACAAGCCGAGCTTTGTGGATCTGAACATTTCCATCCACATCGATTTTCTTCTTAAACACCCATTTGCAACCTATGGCTTATACGCCAGGTGGCGGATCAACCAAGTCCCAAACTTGATTTTCATCCATGGAAATTTGGACCTCATGGCATCCAGCCATGCCTCAGGATCTGGGCTTACCATCACTTCCGCATACGTAGCCGGCTCATTGCTTTCCAGCAACAACACATCGCGCACTTTGCGCAATCTTTCCGACCTCTATGGTTCCGGTGCCACTACCACCTCGGGTTCCCTGACAGACTCCGGTATGATCACATCACCGCCGAGTTGTCCCCAAGTGGTGCTCTAACTTCTTCGAGTTGCACCTGCCTCCCAGTAGCCTCCCGCCCGAGAAACTCTTTCTCAAGGAAGACCCCGTTTCGAGCAACAAACACTTTGTTCTCTTTGCGGTTGTAGACGCTATATCCCAAGGTTTCCCTCGGATATCCCATGAATATGAATTTATCCGACTTGGGTGTAAGCTTGTCTGACATAAGTCGCTTGACAAATGCTTCACTGTGACGCCCCTGATTTGATCGACACTAATCATGCACGCAAATGTGTACGACCAAGATCAGGGACTCACTGGAAGATATCACAACACAACTCTAGACACAAATTAAAACAATACAAGCTTTATATTACAAGCCAAGGGCCTCGAGGGCTCAAATACATAAGCTCAAAAACACAAGAGTCAGCTCAAGCAATAATATCTGAGTATAGACATAAGTTAAACAAGTTTGCCTTAAAGAAGGCTAGCACAAATATAGCAACGATCGAAAAGGCAATGCCTCCTGCCTGGGACCTCCTAACTACTCCTCAAAGCCGAACTCCACGTAGAAACATCCTCGGGATCTTCTGGCTCCTGGACTCCATCAATCTGGTGGCATCATCCGAGAAGAAGGAACAGAAGGGGTGTAAGGGCATATTTCTCCCTAAGTAGTTTTGGTGATTGATGACAATGCATTTGCGGACTGATCGTGTGCTCTAAGCTCATACAGGTATATCTCCCTTAGGCACAAGACGATTGTTTGCCCCTCGGATTCTATGGAAGACGGTGTTTTCTTTTTGCTCCCTGTCGGTGGCTTTGAGTAATAGGAAAGCCGTACTATTAAGAGGGGGTCCACGTCGGAAAGGTTTGGGTAGAATCAACACGTACACATCCTACTCTCGCACCACCTTTCCTTGCTTCTCTGGAGGTCCAACCGGTTATTTGTCGTATATGCAAAACTGTGACTTCTTAACTGATCGTCTGCCTGGCAAGCGGTAGTACCGCTCAACCAAGCGGTAGTACCGCGCAGATACACGGTAGTACCGCCTGCCGACACGGTAGTACCGCTCTGACGGTAGTACTGCGTCTCCAGAGCGGTAGTACCGTGTATCTGGCCCAGGCACTGATTCTAAGTACAGAAGTTGATGCGGAAGTAATTTTTTACTTCCGCATCCAATGCGGTAGTACCGCTTAACCCAAGCGGTAGTACCGTGTCGCATTTTGCTACTACCGTTTTCCCTGCGGATGTAGCCACGGATGTAATTTATTTCATCCGTGGTTTTCAATCATGTCGCACTCTTTTGCCTAAGCGGTAGTACCGCTCTCAAAGCGGTAGTACCGCTCAGCCAGCGGTAGCACCGCAACTCATGCGCGGTACTACCGCTCTCTGCGGGCTGAAAACTCTAATAACGGTTGGATTTGTTCCCCCACTATATATAGGGGGTCTTCTTCTCCAAGAAGACTCACCTCTTCCCCCACTACTCCATTGTTGCTCCAAAAGCTCCATTTCCGCCCGATCTCTCTCCCTAGCCAATCAAACTTGTTGATTTGCTCGGGATTGCTTGAGGAGGCATCGATCTACACTTCCACCAAGAGATACTTGATTCTCCCCACTAATCCCTTGCGGATCTTGTTACTCTTGGGTGTTTGAGCACCCTAGATGGTTGAGGTCACCTCGAAGCCATATTCCATTGTGGTGAAGCTTCTTGGTTTGTTGGGAGCCTCCAAGTTGTGGAGATAGCCCCAACCTTGTTTGTAAAGGGTCGGTTGCCGCCTTCAAGGGCACCACTAGTGGAATCACGGCACCTTGCATCATGTGAGGGCGTGAGGAGAATACGGTGGCCCTAGTGGCTTCTTGGGGAGCATTGTGCCTCCACACCGCTCCAACGAAGACGTACTTCCCCTCAAAGGGAAGGAACTTCGGCAACACATCCTCGTCTCCACCGGTTCCACTTGTGGTTATTTCTTACCTTTACTTTTGCATGCTTTACTTGTTCAACTCCTATAGCATGCATGTGTAGTTATTGTCCTTCTTTCCTTTAGGTGTCATCTTAGAAGATTATCTAGACAACTTACTTTGTCGCTTAATTTAAAGTGGTTAAGAAAAGTTAAAAATTGTTAGTTGCCTATTCACCCTCCCCCCCTCTAGTCAACCATATCGATCCTTTCAATTGGTATCAGAGCCTCGTCTCTTTTTAAGGACTTTACCGTCCGAAGAGTATGGTTGACAACGTAGTCGAGACGGAGGACCATTCCGGTGGAACTCCGTCCCTGCCTACGTCAGATGGGGGAGCCTCGGTCTCTCGTGAGGAGTTCAATGTGGCCTTGACCACATTGAAAGAATCACTAGCGAGCGAGGTCAAAGGCATATTTAAAGATTTGCTTGAGGGGCTTAAATTATCCACCACACCGTTGGAAGTGGGTCGTCCCGCTACCAACGTGTCGGAGGCTAATCCCGACAAGGGAGAAGCTAGTAGCGAGCAAGCCCCGGTCACTAAGAATGGGAGTGGGAAATTTGCCCAATCCGCTCCTCCTACTCACTATGGAGGACCCGTTCCCACACCGCATTTAAATTCTGTTGGGCCCCCTCCCAAGTTTATCAAAAATATTGATTTTGCTACTTGGGTATTTCGTTTCAAATGTCATATTAATCATTGTTCCACTAACCTTTGGAGAATCATTGAGCAAGGTTTTTATCCGTATGATCCCGACAACATGACTCCAAGAGAAACTGCAGATCATCAGTTCAACGAGTCCGCTCTTTGCATTCTTCAAGATTCCATCCCTCCTGAAGACATTGCACACCTTCGACCCTTCACTGTTGCCAAGGAAGCTTGGGAGCATGTCGGCACGATGTACAAGGGAAGCACCAGTATTCAACGCTCCAACTATGAAGTGGTGCAAGATGAAGCTGATGAGTTTGCTATGATCGAAGATGAAGATCCTCGTGAACTTTATCGAAGATTAACTATTCTTGAAGTGTCTCTTCGAGATCATGGCAGTAAGGATACGGATGACAATTGGATCAAGCGCAAGTTCCTCAAGGCCATGATGCCCTATCATAAGGCCATGTCCTCTGTCATTCGTCAGAGACCGGACTTCCACACTTTATCCTCAAATGAAGTGTTGGATGAATTTGTTGCCATGAGGATCCTGGACGTGACCGCCGACAATGCGGTCTTAAGAACTCAACGATCCAAGAAGCCTAATCTTGCTCTGAAGGCCAAGGCTTGTGTGGAAGAGGGGGAAGTGGAAGATGATGATGAGTGTTGCCTCGAGGACACCAAATATGCCTATCATGAGCACATGGCTCTTGCTTCAAGGCAATTCTGGGGCAAGAAGAACATAAGATCCAACTTTAACAGGAACAACTCTAGTGGGAACAAAGGGAAGCAACGAGTAAGGACATGCTTCAACTGTGGAAATGTGAGTCACTTCGTTGTGGATTGCCCTTATGAGAAGAGAGAAGACTTTGGAGGCAAGCTTATTCGGAAGGACAAGTCAAAGTCCTATCCCAACAAGAACAACTTCATCAAGAAGACTCCTCCAAAAGTGTTGGTGGCTCAAGAAGAATATGTGGAGGATGATGATAATGATGAAGACGATGAGGTGACCACTATGGCCACAATTGCAATTGCTACCACTCCGCACTCATCTCTCTTCGACTCACCAAACAAGAACATCACCGCCAAGTGTCTCATGGCCAAGGCCACCAACAAGGTAACCCCAAACATCAATACTACTATCCCTTCTAATCCTTCATTGACTAATTGTATTGATGAGGGTGAGGGTATTAAGGAGGGAGAAAATGAATTTGATTTGTTCATAAAGAATCTCAAGGGCAAACCCAAGAAGCATTTTGTTGCTCTCTTGGAACAACTCGGTGAGGCCAATGACATGATCGAGGCTCACGAGGAAACCATTACTAAAATGGAAGGACATAGTCGAGACTATGCCGATGAGATATCGGATCTCTCTAACGCCCTAGAGGAAGAGCGTGGTCTTCGTTTGACTCTTGAGGAGTCACACAACGATGATCATGCTAAATTAAAGAAAGATCTTGATCATGCTTTAGTTGTCTCTCGTGTCCTTAACTCCGAGAAGGCAAAACTTGAGGTTGACCATGCTAAACTCAAAGAGGAGTTTGACATACTTGACAAGGCTCACAAGGCCTTGAAAGGAATGCATGCTACTCTCAAGGAGTCTCATGATCAACTCCAGGTTTCGCTAACCAAGGAAAAGGCTATCTTTCCTCGCATGGTTTTAATTGATAATGCAAATGCTACTAACCCTTGTTGCGAGCATGTGCATCTTGTTGAAGAGAATGCCGAGTTGAAAAAGCAACTTGAGAAAGGCCTTGTGACTTGCATACAAGGTGAGAAGAACCTCAACGCCCTTTTGAGCAATCAAAAGGAAGTTGTGGCAAAGGAAGGAATTGGGTTTGTTCCTAAGCCCGAGAAGAAGAAGAATGACAAGACCAAGCAACCACCCCCTCTCCGACAATCCTTTGTGAAAGAAGGAGAGGGCACGTCGACCAAGAAGAAAAGTGGTGGTCTCAAGAAAAACTCCACCATACCATCAAACATGGCCGGCGATTTTAATCCTTCATATGTTTTATGACGTGCCAGTGATGGCCATGTGTTTGCTAAATTTGTTGGTTCTTCTTACGAGTACATTGAATGGTCCATTTGGGTTCCTAAGACCCTTGTTACTAACCTCAAAGGACCCATTACCAAATGGGTACCTAAATCCAAGCATTGATCTATTGTAGGAGTTTGCTTCCGGTGGGGGATCATGGTTGCTCGATAGCGGAGCCACAAATCATATGACCGGAAGCAAAGACTTGGTGGTGGACGTGCATCTCAGCTCATCTATGGCCACCAACGTCGAATGGGGTGATGCTTCATCTTCTAAGGTATTGGGACTTGGCAAGGTTGTCGTCTCTCATGATCTCACGATCGAGAAAGTCATGCTTGTTGAGTCCCTTGCATACAATTTACTTTCTGTTCGCCAACTTGCACTCATGGACTTTGCTACATTCTTTGATATTGATACTGTGGTCCTCTTGTGGAGCAAGACTCTTAAAGTAGCCTATGTTGGGCATGTTGAGAACGGCCTTTATGTGGTTAACTTCTCGAAGCAACCCACTAAGGTCGCGACGTGCCTAATGGCTAAAGTTGATGTGGGATGGCTTTGGCATCGCCGTTTGGCCCACGTCAATATGAGATCTTTGCAAAGTCTTCTCAAGGGGGACCATGTCCGAGGACTAACAAATGTTAGCTTTGCCAAAGATCGTGCTTGCAGGGCGTGCATTGAAGGGAAATTGCATGAGAAGGCTCACCCTCCCACGACTATCATCTATTCAAAGAGACCCCTAGAGCTCCTCCACATGGACCTCTTTGGGCCTCCATCTTTTGATAGTCTTGGGGTAGAAAGTATTGCTTGGTGATTATGGATGACTACTCAAGATACACCTGGGTATACTTCTTCAATAAGAAGAGTGAGACCCAACAAACCTTCATCAACTTTGCAAATGAAGCTCAACGACAACATGAAGCAAAGATTTTGATGATCAGAAGTGACAACGGCACCGAGTTCAAGAACTACACCTTGGATGAATTTCTTAGTGATGAGGGGATCAAACATCAATATGCAGCCCCATATACCCCTCAACAAAATGGTGTAGCACAGAGAAAGAATCGAACTCTAATGGATGCTGCAAGAACCATGATGGCTGAATTCAAGTCTCCATACAACTTTTGGGCCGAAGCCATCAACACCGCTTGCCATGCATCAAACCGTCTCTATCTCCGCAAAGGCTTGAACAAAACTCCGTATGAGATTCTTACTGGTAACAAGCCCAATCTCAAGTACTTCCGAATATTCGGGTGTAAGTGTTTCATTCTCAAGAAAGGTGTTCGTTTGTCTAAATTTGAATCTAGAGCTCATGAGGGCATATTTGTTGGTTATGCTACAAACTCTCATGCTTACCGTGTCCTCAACAAGTCCACTGGACTCATAAAGGAGACGAGTAACGTAGAGTTTGATGAAAATAACGGCTCCCAAGTGGAGCAAAGTGGTACTTGTGATGCAGGTGATGAAATTCCTCCTCAAGCCATAAGAAGAATGGGTGTTGGATATATCCTACCCATTGAGGAACCCCTTGTGGCCGAAGGAGAAGGACAATGTTCCACTCAAGTGGAACCATCACCAACCCAAGACCCACACGCTTCCGAAGAACAAAGTGAAGGCCCTCAACCTGATGAACAAGGCCAAGTGCAAGATCAATCTCAAGTTGGTGAAGAACCACCAATTGATGCACAAGGCCAAGTTCAGTCCCCTGAGCAAGATCAAGGTCAAGAGGAAGCTCAAGATCAAGATCTAGCTCCTGACGACGCTCAAGATGATCAACTCAGTGCTCCTCGGTTATCACTTGAAGAGCAATTAGAGCGTCGTGCTGCAAAAGTTGCCTCCAGGCTTGCTTCCAACGAGCATCACATCGAGAACATTTTAGGAAGCATCAAAAGGGGGGTAAGCACTCGTAGACAATTAGCAAACTATTGTGCTCATCAAGCTTTTGTCTCCTTTGTTGAACCTCAGAAGGTATATGAGGCGCTCGAAGACCCTGACTGGCTCAATGCCATGCATGAAGAACTCAATAACTTCGAGCGCAACAAAGTATGGCATCTGGTGCCAAGACCAAAGGAGAACCATAATGTCATTGGAACCAAATGGATCTTTAAGAACAAGCAAGATGCCCATGGCATTGTCATCCGCAACAAGGCACGTCTGGTGGCTCAAGGCTACTCCCAAGTCGAGGGTATCGACTACGGTGAAACCTTTGCCCCCGTTGCTCGTCTCGAATCCATTCGTTTGTTGCTTGCCTATGCTTCCCATCATAACTTTAAATTGCAACAAATGGATGTGAAAAGTGCATTTCTTAATGGTCCCATTAATGAGTTGGTGTATGTTAAACAACCCCGGGGTTCGAGGATCCTAAGTTCCCCAATCATGTGTATCAACTCGATAAGGCACTCTATGGCCTTAAACAAGCCCCACGAGCGTGGTATGAGCACCTTACCGAGTTGTTACAAGATCGAGGGTTCGAAATTGGGAAAATCGACCCCACTCTTTTTACTAAGAAGGTCAAAGGGGAGTTGTTTGTATGCCAACTATATGTTGATGATATTATCTTTGGTTCTCCTAACAAAGCTTTCAATGATGAGTTCGCCGCACTCATGACCACACATTTTGAGATGTCCATGATGGGAGAGTTGAAGAACTTCCTTGGATTTGAGATCAAACAAAGAAGAGAAGGCATATTCATCAAACAATCCAAGTATACTCAAGACATGCTCAAGAGGTTCAATCTTAGTGATGTCAAGCCGGCTACTACTCCGATGCCAACCAAATGCCAACTTGACATCGATCCCAATGGTAAAGCGGTGGATCAAAAGGTATATCGCTCTATGTTCGGATCCTTGCTTTATCTTTGTGCATCTAGACCGAATATTATATTGAGTGTGGGAATTTGTGCACGGTTTCAAGCCTCACCTAAGGAGAGTCACTTTGTGGCTGTCAAGCGAATCTTTCGATATTTGGCTCATACCCCAAACTTTGGCTTATGGTACCCAAGAGGAGCAAATTTCAACCTTGTTGGTTTCTCTAATTCTGACTGGGCGGGAGACATAGTGGATAGGAAGTCCACCTCGGGAGGGTGCCAATTTCTTGGTTGCTCTCTTGTTAGTTGGTCTTCCAAAAAGCAAAGTTGTGTATCTCTCTCGTCCACCGAAGCATAATATGTGGCCGCTGGCAGTTGCTGTGCTCAACTCTTATGGATGAGACAAACTTTAAAGGATTACGGTGTCACTTGTGACAAAGTGCCTCTTTGGTGTGACAATGAAAGTGCCATCAAGATTTCTCTCAACCCGGTGCTTCACTTCAAGACAAAGCATATTGAGATTCGGTATCACTTCATCCGGGATCACATAAGGCAAGGAGAAATCGAGCTTCACTACGTCAACACTCATGATAACCTTGCAGATATCTTCATGAAGCCTCTGGATGAAGCAAGATTTCGCGAGTTAAGGCATGAGCTAAATATCATCGATTTGAGCAATGTGGTTTGAATCTGTGCACACACTCCTCACACTCAAGATAGCTATCTTATCTAGATGTAGGCATGGACTTAGGGGGAGTATTGTTCGCTAAATGAACTATTCCTCCCCTTATTATGCATAAACTAATCAAGTCTCTATCATTTGCCATACATAGGTGGCTTAAATGCTTCAAGTCGAGTATTGATCATGGGCCCAAGGATAATTCTTTGCGGTGCCATATCATTAAACTCATACATAGGTGGCCTCGGCCACCGCCCTTTTCTAAAGGATTGTGGTACTTGTTTTGCTTGTGCGAGTGGTTGTTTTCCTCTCTCTTGTGCTTAAAGCCTTTGTGTCTTTTCGTGCATTCTCTTGGGGGAGCGGTAATACCGTGATCGGTTACGGTACTACCGCAAAGGACCTACGGTACTACCGCACATCCAGCACGGCAGTATTTTTTACTGCCGCTGGTAGGGCGGTACTACCGCCTGACGAGCGGTGCTACCGCGCAAGCGGTACTACCGCGATGACCTCTGTACTACCGCACATATTCGAATGAGTGGGGGTTATAAGCAGGCAGGGGGAGTTCCATCTCCCCCATACCCATTCACTCCTAACCCCCACGTCGTCCCTGTCTCTCTCTCTCTCAAGAACACCACCGGAGGACCTCGCTGGATCTCCTCCCTCGGCCACTCTCCTCGCATTCCGACCGGTGGGATCGATCCCCACCACGCCCTCTTGCCATGGATGAAGGTTTCTCCCCTTTTCCCCTCTTCTTGTTGCCTTGCTTTTGTTTTTAGGGTTAGGGGAGATGCTTAGTGTTCTTGCGTTCTTCGTGTTCTTATCCATGGATGCTTAGGATGTGGGAGAGTGTTTGTGCACTAGAAATACTATTATGTTTGTTGCTACCAAGATACTATGATCAGCCGTAGTACCGTGAGTCGATCTCTTTGGCCGTTTCTAGATCTGTTCTTCTCAGATCTGTTTCGTGCGGTACTACCGCTGGAGAACCGCGGTACTACCGCACGATCTGGTCCAGATCTGATCTGACCTGAGCGGTACTACCGCTGTCCTCAGCGGTACTACCGCTCGGGCGGAAGTAAAAATCCAGTACTGCTTGTCGAGCGGTACTACCGCGACCCAACGCGGTACTACCGCTCCGCATGCAGCACTATTTTTTTACTTCTGCTCCTCTTGCGGAAGTAAAATCTTACTACCGCAACGTATGCGGTACTACCGCTTACCTTGCGGTACTAATTTTTTAGTTCCGCTCCTCTTGCGGAAGTAAAATCTTACTACCGCAAAGTATGCGGTACTACCGCATCCATATGCGGTACTACCGCTTACCTTGCGGTACTAATTTTTTAGTTCCGCTTCTTCTTGCAGAAGTAAAATATTACTACCGCAACGTATGCGGTACTACCGCATCCGTCATGCGGTACTACCACTTACACTGCGGTACTAATTTTTTACTTCCGCGTAGGGTCAGCAGTACTACCGCTTGTGTCATATTTTCTTCGTAGCATGATCACTTTCCTATTTCTCCTGGTTTCTTGTGTTTATCGAGGCTTTGGCATTGATTCTTCTTGTGTTTGTGTTGTCGTGGTCTTGTGTTTGTGTTTTTAGGTGGTGGCTCCGGTTTTGAGGGTCGTCGTACCAACCCTGTCCGCGACACCGGATCCAAGCGTCTGTGTACCCCCAGTGATGTGCCAGAGGGCTCCAATCCCCAGCGCAGGTACAAGACTGCAGCCAACAAGCGTAAGGAATCCTCAATGTCTATGGAGGAGATGCCCGCTGCTGAGTTCATGTCACGAAGGAAGCTCAACCCATATGGAGAACCCCGTGAGCACTTTCCTGGAGATGATATCTTCTAGACCAAGCAGCAGTTTCGCATCTATCATGAGGTGCTCAAGACCAAGACCAACCTTTATGTGGATGCTCACTGGGTGGATGTGGATCACATGAGGAAGGACAAGAACCGGGCATACTTTGCAGAGGCTCTTGATCTGATCGAGCAGCTGGGCCTGGAGCACATCATGACCTTCCAGAATGACTTTGATCCAGAGATTATTGCTCAGTTCTATGCCTCTGTCAATTTCCAAACCAAGGAGGATCGCCCCATGACATGGATGACCAATGGTCACAAGATGACCTCTTCTTGGAAGGAGTTCATGGATCTTCTTCAGATACCTGATGAGGGTCTCCACAACCCAATTGGTTTTCGGCCTCACGCCAATCCTGAATCTGCAAACAAAGACAGGCTGCTTCCATTTTATGAGGAAAAGACTCTTGCTAGTGGCAAACAGACATGGGTGTTGAACCCCTTCTTGGACATCATGTATCGGATATTTCGCAACACTCTGTTCCCTCGTGTTGGAGATAAGGACAAGGTCCATGCCTACCTGGTTGACATGCTGCTGATGTGTCAAGAGGCTCGCTCATCCCAGACTGCACCACTTGACATATCCCACATCATGTGGAATGAGCTCCGTTTTGCCATCTACTCTCGCAAGGTACCCATCTATGGTCCATACTTGTTTCTACTGATCTCCAAGACTTGGGAGAAGTTGTACCCAGAGGAGGAGTTTGAGGCCGACTGCTTCCGCCATGATCCCATCCGTCTTCGCGTCAAGACTCGATGGGCCAACACCACCATTCGTGCTCAAGCTGCTGCAGCCCAGATGGGCACTAATGAGGAGCCTGTGGAGGAGGCTGCTGATGTGCGCTCTGGCAGATTTGCCCCTTCTTCTTCCTCTGCTGTGGAGGAGCCTTCTTGGGCTAAAAAGCTTAAGCAAAAGATGAAGGCCCTCTTCTACATGCAGGCTAAGGGGCAATACCGTGCTCATGTGAGTGACAACAAGACGCGCCAGCGTGACAAGAAGATTCTGGCTGTCTATGGAGAGGAAGTGTCCAATGGGTCTGAGGATAACATCACCCCTGAGGCTACTTGGATGGCCCGCCAGGGGTACAAGTGGTCAGAGTCTAATGAGGAGTATCAGGAGGAGCAGCCAGAGTCTGATGATGAGTACGACGACTGAGTTCCTCCAGGGCTGCCACCCGTCTTAGTGTCCTCTTTCCCCTTTGTGGTGCCTCGATGACAAAGGGGGAGAGTGATTTGCGTCTTGTGCCTGTGTGCTCTTGTGTTTATTTGAACTCTGGTTTATTTGCGTGTTTGTGTCGTGTGCGTGAGACTATCATATGGTGTAAGACATATGCCCCGTTATCGTTGAACTTATCGTTATGTCTTTAATGTTTATCCAGAGCAGTTAGTTTTTATATAGAGTATCTCGTGTGTAGATTATAGGGGAGCACTGTACCTAGTATGTGTGTTGTGCAGTCCAAAGCACAATCTTGTGTAGGCACACATCCAGGGGGACCTCACCTATACTCTAGGGCTTGGATTGCATACTCTATTATTTCTTCCCTGTGCAAATCAAGTATTGTCATCAATACACCAAAAGGGGGAGATTGTAAGGGCATATTTCTCCCTAAGTAGTTTTGGTGATTGATGACAATGCATTTGCGGACTGATCGTGTGCTCTAAGCTCATACAGGTATATCTCCCTTAGGCACAAGACGATTGTTTGCCCCTCTGATTCTATGGAAGACGGTGTTTTCTTTTTGCTCCCTGTCGGTAGCTTTGAGTAATAGGAAAGCCGTACTATTAAGAGGGGGTCCGCGTCGGAAAGGTTTGGGTAGAATCAACACGTACACATCCTACTCTTGCACCACCTTTCCTTGCTTCTCTGGAGGTCCAACCGGTTATTTGTCATATATGCAAAACTGTGACTTCTTAACTGATCATCTGCCTGGCAAGCGGTAGTACCGCTCAACCAAGCGGTAGTACCGCGCAGATACACGGTAGTACCGCCTGCCGACACGGTAGTACCGCTCTGACGGTAGTACCGTGTCTCCAGAGCGGTAGTACCGTGTATCTGGCCCAGGCGCTGATTCTAAGTACAGAAGTTGATGCGGAAGTAATTTTTTACTTCCGCATCCAATGCGGTAGTACCGCTTAACCCAAGCGGTAGTACCGTGTCGCATTTTGCTACTACCGTTTTCCCTGCGGATGTAGCCACGGATGTAATTTATTTCATCCGTGGTTGTCAATCATGTCGCACTCTTTTGCCTAAGCGGTAGTACCGCTCTCAAAGCGGTAGTACCGCTCAGCCAGCGGTAGTACCGCAACTCATGCGCGGTACTACGCTCTCTGCGGGCGGAAAACTCTAATAACGGTTGGATTTGTTCCCCCACTATATATAGGGGGTCTTCTTCTCCAAGAAGACTCACCTCTTCCCCCACTACTCCATTGTTGCTCCAAAAGCTCCATTTCCGCCCGATCTCTCTCCCTAGCCAATCAAACTTGTTGATTTGCTCGGGATTGCTTGAGGAGGCATCGATCTACACTTCCACCAAGAGATATTTGATTCTCCCCACTAATCCCTTGCGGATCATGTTACTCTTGGGTGTTTGAGCACCCTAGACGGTTGAGGTCACCTCGAAGCCATATTCCATTGTGGTGAAGCTTCGTGGTTTGTTGGGGGCCTCCAAGTTGTGGAGATAGCCCCAACCTTGTTTGTAAAGGTTCGGTTGCCGCCTTCAAGGGCACCACTAGTGGAATCACGGCACCTTGCATCGTGTGAGGGCGTGAGGAGAATACGGTGGCCCTAGTGGCTTCTTGGAGAGCATTGTGCCTCCACACCGCTCCAACGGAGACGTACTTCCCCTCAAAGGAAAGGAACTTCGGCAACACATCCTCGTCTCCATCGGTTCCACTTGTGGTTATTTCTTACCTTTACTTTTGCATGCTTTACTTGTTCAACTCCTATAGCATGCATGTGTAGTTATTGTCCTTCTTTCCTTTAGGTGCCATCTTAGAAGATTATCTAGACAACTTACTTTGTCGCTTAATTTAAAGTGGTTAAGAAAAGTTAAAAATTGTTAGTTGCCTATTCACCCCCGCCCTCTAGTCAACCATATCGATCCTTTCAAGGGGGGAAAGGGGGAGAAAAGCAACTGTGAGTACTCATCCAAAGTACTCGCAAGCAAGGATCTACACTACATATGCAATGATATATGTGTAAAGGGGGAATATCTGTGGGCTAAACTGCAGAATGCCAGAATAAGAGGGGGATAGCTAATCCAATCAAAGACTATGCTTCTGGCAACCTCCATCTTGCAGCAGTAGAAGAGAATAGCTGGAAAGAAACAAGTATCCTCGCTTCTGGCAGCCTCCGTCTTGCAGCAGTAGAAGGGAGTAGATGGTAAGTTCACCAAGTAACATCGTATAGCATAATCCTACCCGGCGATCCTCCCCTTGTCGCCCTATGGGAAAGCGATCACCGGGTTGTATCTGGAACTTGCCTGGGTGTGTTTTATTAAGTCTCCAGTGCTAGTTGTCATGAGGTCAGAGTACAACTCCGGGTCGTCCTTTTACCGAGGGACACGGCTATTCGAATAGATTAACTTCCCTGCAGGGGTGCACCACATAACCCAGCACGCTCGATCCCATTTGGCCGTACACACTTTCCTGGGTCATGCCCGGCCTCGGAAGATCAACACGTAGCAGCCCTACCTAAGCACAGTAGAGAGGTCAGCACGCCGGTCTAAACCCTAAGCGCACAGGGGTCTGGGCCCATCGCCCAATGCACACCTGCACATTGCGAGGGCGGCCGGCAAGCAGACCTAGCCGCTCCTAATACCAGAGCGGCGTTCCAGTCCAATCCAGCGCGCGCCGCTAAGCCGCTGACGTCAAGAAGGCCTCGGCTGATACCACGACGTCGAGTGCCCATAACTATTCCCACGTAGCTAGTTAGTGCGTATAGGCCAATGTTGAGACTCAGATCAAATACCAAGATCTCATTAAGTGTGTTATTATGAAATAACCGTGGACAAAGACTAGGGCCAGGCCCACCCGTCTCCTAGGTGGTCGTGATCTGCCGTGTCGCTCCGCCACAAGTAACCATCAAGGGGCTGCCGGGAACCCAGGCCCACCACTACCTGTGTGGAACCACCTGCCCCTTCAGCCCCATCTCCGAATCATCATCATGAGTATGTAATAGTACAGTATATACCCGTGATCACCACTCGAGTGATCACGGCTGACAATATAGCATGGTAGACGGACAAGAATGTAGGGCCGCTGATGGAATACTAGCATCCTATACTAAGCATTAGGATAGCAGGTAAGGTATCAACAATGGTAGCAACAATGACAGGCTATGCAACAGAATAGGAGCTATCGAATCATCAACAGTAGCAATTCTAAAGCAAGAATAAGAGAGAAGAGAATGGGCGATATATGGTGATCAAGGGGGGGCTTGCCTGGAAGCCCTGCTGACGAAAGGAATCTTCGGAAGCGTAGCCATAGTCGAACACTGAAGCATCAACGATCTCGCGGTCTATCACGGTATCGGAGTCTACCGAAAAGAAGCAACGAAGGGGATACAAATAAATAACAGAGCAAACAATAGCATCATAAAGCATGACACGGCAAAACGATGTGCTAGGGGTGACCTAACGCGGTGCTACATGTTACACACGGAGCGGTAAAATATTTGTGGGTATTTCCCCGGTTTTGGGCAATTATCGGATAGACGATCCAGAGGAAAAGGTTTCATGTTTGCAGTGCTGGAGGCATCTGACACGTAACTGGGTAGCGTATTCGGGTTCGTCACATTTTTCTGGTCATTTTTCAAATATAAATTATTTTAATCCGAGTTACAGTTATTTCCCTATGATTTTTCAAAATTTAAATGATTTTCTTTAATTTAAAGAATTCTTTTAATTCAAAAATAAAACGGCAAAATACTTCTGTCACCTAGTGCTATTCTAGCCATAGTGCATGATAGTGGAGCCAGTGGGGTTGGGTTGACCCAGTCAAATGTTGACTGGTCAACATATGAGTAGTGTAGGGGGCCACATGTCATTGACTTAGACTTTAAAATTTTGTTTTTCTTTAAACTACAGTGGGTCCACATGTCATCTACTATTGGACTAATTAACTAGTGATACTAATTAGACTAACTAACTAAATTAGTCCCTAAACTAGGATTTGGGCCGGCCATACACACCTAGAACACACATGCACACACATGGCTAGCCATGGTTAGCAGTTAGCACGCACGGGCACAAGGCCACGGCAGCCATGGCCAGCAGCTCCAGTAGGTAGCAGCCGCAGCTAGGCAACGAGCAGCAGAAGCAAGCAGCAGCTAGCGGCACACATCAGCAGAGGTAGCAATAAGCAGCGGCACGCAGGGGCAGCAGCGCGGCAGCAGCGGCAACACGCGGGGACGGCAGTAGTTAGCGGCAGTAGAAGTGCAGTAGCAGAGCAACAACAACAAAGGGAGCGGCGCGACAGCAGTCTGCACGGGTGCGCGCACGCGAGCGGCAGCAGGACGACGGGCAGGGGCGTGCTGGGCGCGGCCCTGGAGAGCAGCGGGCGCGTGGTCGTGGGGGTGATGACGCACATGAGCACGCCGGCGACGACCTTCAGGAGCGGCGACGACGCACGGGGTGGTATTCTATGGGAACCAAAACGAGCAGCAGTTCGAACTATTCGAACGAGGGCACCGCACTACATCCGCAGATGGCACGTACGCGAGCTAGGATGGCTAGAAGTGAACGGGACGGCGACGTCCGACGGCGATGACGGGGGTGCTATATGGGGACTAGCCTACCTGTCACGGGAAGGAGTAAGGGTAGGTCGAGGAGGAGCGAGGACTCATAGCGAAGCTGTAGGGAGTGGCAGCGAGCTCGGGGAGGGCACGAGGTAGCCGGAATCAGCGACGAACGTCGGCGATCCGAAGGTTGAAGACAAGCACGTTCCGGTCGGAGGAGAGGTGTCTGACTCGACCTTGATGGCGTAGGCGATGTGGACGGCGACGAGGAAGCCGATGAGCACGTCGGGGAGGCGACCTCAGGCGGCGATGGCAGCGGGGCGCCGCGGGTGTCCAGAGCGGGGAAGGAGGTAGGAGGGGATCGGGGCAACGCTAGGGTTCGGATTCGGAGGAGGGGGCGGCTTAAGTAGGCGAGGGGCTTCGTGGATGGCCGCCACGGCGCCTGCCGGTGCCGTGGCAGGCATCGGCCGTGGCCACCGGGGCGGGCGTGAACAGGGAGAGAGGGGAGTGGTCGGCTGGGCTAGGCTGGTGGCCTAGCTGGGCCGAGGCCCAGCGAGGGGGGAAGGGGCGGCTGTTGTTTGTTCCCGTCTTGTTTTACTTCATATTTTTTCCTTTTAATTTTATTTATTGTTTTATTTTACTATTAGCAGATTTTAGTTTTATAAAAATATGAGACCAACACCCAAAGTAGTGTTTTAGATTATCCCTCTACAACAAAAAGTTTCACATTTCAATAAAATAGTTTGATAGATTATAAAATGAAAAAGGCTTTTAATTAATTTCTATACCCATTGTTCTATTTATTTTAGGGCATTTACATACTTTATAAAATTGTGGTTTCTCCACCATAATAACCTACGAATTATTTGTCACACCTAGAACATTTTATTTTTGATGTTTGAAAACTTTTATTGTTTTCTTGATCTTTAATTTGAATTTGAATCGGTTCCGAACTAACGCGAGATTAGCAACGGTAATCGTGGTAACGTGGCATCATTAGCAGTGGTTTACTATAGCTTGATTACCTGGGCGTCACAATTCTCCTCCACTATAAGAAATCTCGTCCCGAGATTTAAGAGGTGGGGTAAGGGGGAAGGGTTGGTTCCTAAATTCTTACGAGTCTTCTTGATGTTGGTTGCTCTTCTCAAAGCGGTTGTTCCTACTCATTTATGTCTTCATTCTTCAACTCCAAATCATCATGATGAAGTCGTCATCCTTTCTTCCAGGTCTTCATCGTACTTACGAGAGGACAAGGGGTAACTTTGGAAGAACAGACCTTACAAGGTTAACTATCTTGTATATATCTCAGGGAATGTGGTAGAGAATAACTCTCGAATTGAACTTAAGAAAACATCGAGAGTAAAGTAAGAAGATACCATAAGAAGTTTCAAGAGGACAGGCAATCATTCGATGCCCAAGACAGAGGGTGAAAGGGGTTCAGAGCAATGGGAAGAATACGACATCTGACACCAGAATATATCCTCTCTAGGAAGGTGGCTTGTGAGTTTCACACGGAGCCAAGTGTGAGGAATAACTTTAGAAATAGGGGTGTACAGGAGAGTCAGGTTTTGATTGTGTGGAACATGTGGGTTATGGGCCCACCATGTGGGGTAAAAGTAGGAAGGGCGGTGATGTCTTGCACGATCAAGTAAGCAAGGTATGTCAGACGATAGCATGTCAGTTATGTCGGCAACAACATTAGTACCAAGGGTGAGGGACGAAGAGAATCATTTCCTGCTTGTTGAATTGAGGCGAACCTGTAGGCAAGGTTCTCGTCCATCGGTGGTTACCGAAATGTTATCAACAATAGTAACAGGGTCTTACTGACGGAGTTGTACACCGAGGTGTTTACATAAGCATAAAATTATTACTGCTTAGATTATATGTAGATCACAAGAATGTTAAACAAACCAACGGAAAGGAAAATGTGTTTACCACAGGTAATGGGAGTGTATCCTTCCTAACGATAAGTAGGGCATGATATACGTGACAGGAGATCAAATACATGACCATCTGGATAAAAGGGTTAATAAGAATCATGGTATGTACCCATGCACGGTGTTGGATAATTGATCATGAAACACTTAGCATTGTGCTTTCAATGTTCTGGTTCATGTATGAGTACCACCGTCATGCTTCGAGATAGCATCGACATGGTCAACAGGTAAAGGTCAGACTTTGGGAACACAAAAGGATCCAGACGGAACTGCTAGAATAGCTCGTACAATTTTATCATGGAAAAGATGAGGATGTAGCCGATGGGATCAGCAACAACTCATCGTGATTTCCATAAACATGGATTTCCACAATTAAGTGAAGAAGGTGAAAATATTGGACATACCGAAGTATATCATGGAGTTGTTTGAGGAGAACATCCACGAGTAAACATTTATCAAACTGCACCTGGAAATATGGACCAAGTAGCACGATCAATGTTGAGGATGGTGATTTCATAGCCAAAAGACTAGGAATGAAGCTATCGACCATTAATCTCAAGCAATAGAGTTGCTAGAAGTTTTGAAGTTATGCATCATAGTTCAATGGTCGGTATTCTGGGTAGAACCAACACGGGGACCAAGATATGAACGGGGATGGCGAGAAGTATTACTATATCAAGAATTAACAGGTGGAGTAATTCTCATGACATCCTTGACATAAAAGATGGCAATACTCAAATTTGGAACATAACATGAGTTGGATAGTAAGGAACTCAAGGTACAACACAAAACATGAATAAGTTTGTGCTGGAGGAAAGGCAATAAAGTTGTCGATGATAACACAATTCATCGAGGGGCAAGAATGGTATTTCTCATCATGGATTCGATAGATATCCTAAAGGAGTCAAATTGTTAATGATGATCACGACAAATTTTGTTGAGAGGCTCCATGAAGGAGCAATCGAACAGCGACTGCAACAAGCAAAAGGAATGGTGAAGCCAAAGGTAATGAGAGTTGTCTCCCAAGACAATCAATATGATATTGAAAGCTCGATGTAAGCTTAGCTCGTCGCCGAAAATTGTGCTCCGGGAAGAAGGACCAGGTAGCACGATTAAAAATCTAGGATGATAATGATGTAGACAATCGGGCTAGGAATGACATGGTCGAGTTTATATTTCGCAGCAACAATTTCCATGAGTAGTGAGCCATAAAATGGACTCGAGTCACTTGTCGTAGTTCTCGAGTGACGATCAACTCAAACTCAGGGAATAGCTAAAATTTGTGAGAAGTAATACTTGATAAAGAACTCATGAGGAGTAATGCAGTTCTTTAATACCCTCGAGATACTAGGGGGTAATACTCGGAGATAGATCAAGTAGAGGTTGGACTGGGGTATTGCTCTGCAGAAGACAAGTGCTTAAACTTGCACGAGAAATGGTATTGAAAGGAGAACATGGTCGGAACCACGATTGCAAAAAGGCTAGATCCCATATACAAGATGAACTTATATATCAAGGGGATAATTATTTCTATGGGAAGCTTTCATGATAAGATCTGTATCGTGTCCATGGGCATGAAATCTGAGTTCAAGGTCGACTCCCACTTCTCCAAATGCATAACCTTTCATTCACTTCTTGTTTCGAAAATGGCATTAGTGTTGAAAGTTTTACCTGGTGAAATACCAGATGAGTATGACCCGTGAAATCTTTCGGGTTCACACAAATTTATGGGGCATAGGTTCAACCCATCAGAGCATCTTAGGAATATTTTGCACAAACTTTTAGAACTATTTATCACAAGCTCGATAGTAGAGCATGGTTGACAAAGCATATGATGCTATTCAAAGGCATTATGTATCCGAGGAAAGACTCACAAAGTTATGGATTATGAAGGACGAGGGCGGATAATAATTCAACAAAGGATCGGACAATCCAAAATGGAAATGATGTGAGCATCGGCACACAGCCAGAGGAAGAAACAATGTGAGGCATTTGATCATAGAAACAACTAACTAATTCAAAGCTCAAATGCGAAGGAATTATGATTTCCAATTCAAAGCATCAGAAGCAAACAGTATGATTAAGGATGGAAAAGTTGAGTAGGCTTAGGGGTACAATCGGTGGCAATTTGATTGTTCGGGATCCATCTCATCTTTAAAACAACGTCTAAGCGGGAATGATGAATTCTACGATCTTATTGAGGATTGCGAGCATTCGCAAAATATTGAATCAAGGGACTCAAAATGATAGTGACAAAGGATGTCAACAAAGATTGCTAGAAATATGGAATTAACCATAGTGCTGGATGGCACGAAATTCATGAGCATTAGGCTGCTGAGGGTTCCCATAAAACTGAATAGTATTTCGAAGAATTTTGTGAAACACATGAACAACTGAGGATGAACGAATCCTCGATAAGTGTGAGGAATTATTCATAGGGGTATTCATGCGGCAAAGACCTATGAAGTAGTGTCACAAGGGATTCTTAGAAAGTCGGAGAATAATTCGATGCATCTTGTAATAACAAGAGCAGCTGGGTATGAAAATAAGATCTACTTGTGTATGTATTTATCCATAGGGATATATTGGTGATACGGGATTGCAAAAAGCGACGGGCATAGAGTCTCGAGAGAACTTCGGAGAGTGTCTTCGAAATCTTCTAGTGCAGGAAGCGATCGTCTGGAGTGAGGGGCTCTCCGAGCGAAAGTATTCCGACAACCTAAAGTTAGATTTTTAGCAAAATCACTTAACCCGAGTAGAAGAGAGATCAGAGTCCCAGAGCATAGAGGAGAAATAAAAGATCATAATACCACCCAATGGCGACGTGGGCCCGTAAGCGACACATCCATGTTAGTAAAAGTTTTGCAATGACTAGACTCAACTTCGGCCAAGGAGTTGGGAAGGGGGATTCCTACAGGCAGTCGGCTCTGATACCAACTTGTGACGCCCCCGATTTTATCGTACACTAATCATGCATGCAAATGTGTACGACCAAGATCAGGGACTCACTGGAAGATATCACAACACAACTCTAGACACAAATTAAAACAATACAAGATTTATATTACAAGCCAGGGGCCTCGAGGGCTCGAATACATAAGCTCGAAAGCACAAGAGTCAGCCGAAGCAATAATATCTGAGTATAGACATAAGTTAAACAAGTTTGCCTTAAGAAGGCTAGCACAAATATAGAAACAATCGAAAAGGCAAGGCCTCCTGCCTGGGACCTCCTAACTACTCCTCGAAGCCGAACTCCACGTAGAAACATCCTCGGGATCTTCTGGCTCCTGGACTCCATCAATTTGGTGGCATCATCCGAGAAGAATGAACAGAAGGGGAAAAAGGGGGGAGCAAAGAAACCGTGAGTACTCATCCAATGTACTCGCAAGCAAGGATCTACACTACATATGCAATGATATATGTGTAAAGGGGTAATATCTGTGGGCTAAACTACAGAATGCTAGAATAAGAGGGGGATAGCTAATCCAATCGAAGACTATGCTTCTGGCAACCTCCATCTTGCAGCAGTAGAAGAGAATAGCTGGAAAGTAACAAGTATCCTCGCTTCTGGCAGCCTCCCTCTTGTAGCAGTAGAAGGGAGTAGATGGTAAGTTCACCAAGTAACATCGTATAGCATAATCCTACCCGGCGATCCTCCTCTCGTCGCCCTCTGGGAAACGATCACCGGGTTGTATCTGGAACTTGTTTGGGTGTGTTTTATTAAGTCTCCAGTGCTAGTTGTCATGAGGTCAGAGTACAACTCCGGGTCGTCCTTTTACCGAGGGACACGGCTATTTGAATAGATTAACTTCCCTGTAGGGGTGCACCACATAACCCAGCACGCTCGATCCCATTTGGCCGGACACACTTTCCTGGGTCATGCTCGGCCTCGGAAGATCAACACGTCATAGCCCTACCTAAGCAAGTAGAGAGGTCAGCACGTCGGTCTAAACCATAAGCGCACAGGGGTCTAGGCCCATCGCCTAATGCACACCTGCACGTTGCGAGGGCGGCCAGTAAGCAGACCTAGCCACCCCTAATACCAGAGCGGCGTTCCAGTCCAATCCGGCGCGCGCCGCTAAGTCGCTGACGTCAAGAAGGCTTCGGCTGATACCATGACGTCGAGTGCCCATAACTATTCCCACATAGCTGGTTAGTGCGTATAGGCCAATGGCCAGACTCAGATCAAATACTAAGATCTCGTTAAGCGTGTTATTATGAAATAACCGCGGACAACGACCAGGGCCAGGCCCACCCGTCTCCTAGGTGGTCGTGACCTGCCATGTCGCTCCGCCACAAAGTAACCATCAAGGGGCTGCCGAGAACCCAGGCCCACCACTACCTGTGTGGAACCACCTGCCCCTTCAGTCCCCATCTCCGAATCATCATCATGAGTATGGAATAGTATAGTATATACCCGTGATCACCACCCGTGTGATCACGGCCCAATAATATAGCATGGCAGACGGACAAGAATGTAGGGCCACTGATGGAATACTAGCATCCTATACTAAGCATTAGGATAGCATGTAAGGTATCAACAGTGGTAGCAACAATGACAGGCTATGCAACAGAATAGGAGCTATCGAATCATCAGCAGTAGCAATTCTAATGCAAGAATAAGAGAGAAGAGAATGGGCGATATCTGGTGATCAAGGGGGGCTTGCCTGGAAGCTCTGCAGACAAAAGGAATCTACGGAAGCATAGCCGTAGTCGAATACCGAAGCATCAACAATCTCGGGGTCTATCGCGGTATCGGAGTCTACCGAAAAGAAGCAACGAAGGGGAAACAAATAAATAACAGAGCAAACAATAGCATCATAAAGCATGACACGGCAAAACGATGTGCTAGGGGTGACCTAACGCGGTGCTACATGTTACACACGGAGCAGTAAAATTTCCCCGGTTTTGGGCAATTATCGGATAGAAGATCCAGAGGAAAAGGTTTCATGTTTGCAGTGTTGGTGGCACCTGACAGGTAAGTGGGTAGCGTATTCGGGTTCATCACATTTTTCTGATCATTTTCCATATATAAATTATTTTAATCCGAGTTACGGTTATTTCTCTATGATCTTTCAAAATTTAAATGATTTTATTCAATTTACAGAATTCTTTTTATTCGAAAATAAAACAGCAAAATACTTTTGTCACCTAGTGCTATTCTAGCCATAGTGCATGATAGTGGGGCCAGTGGGGTTGGGTTGACCCAGTCAAATTTTGACTAGTCAACATATGAATAGTGTAGGGGGCCACATGTCGTTGACTTAGACTTTAAAATTTTGTTTTTCTTTAAATTATAGTGGGTCCACATGTCATCTATTATTGGACTAATTAACTAGTAATACTAATTAGACTAACTAACTAAAATAGTCCCTAAACTAGGATTTGGGTCAGCCATACACACCCAGAACACACACGCACACACATGGCTAGCCATGGTTAGAGCATCTCCAGCCGTTGCGCCCCCAAGACGCGCCGAAAACCGCCGCTCGAGGGCGAGCCGACGCTATTTTAGGCGTGGGAGCGAGCACATTTCCAGCCGCCGCCCCCACAGTTCCGCCAAAATTTAGCAAACACGGCCAGAATTCAGCAAACACGACCAAATTTGAACAAACACGGCATATTTCTGATAAATTTAGGCGTTTTTACACGAAAAAGGGCCGAAAAAAACCCTAAACTACGGGTCGAAGAAGGCGCTGAGCAGGGCGTAGTCGTCGCCGGCGTCGTCCTCCTGCTTCTCCTCCTTGACACGTCCGGCGCCGCTGCTCGACCCCTCACCCCGGCGCGCTGCTTCACGGCGGCGGCGTTCAGCGATCTCCTCCAGGGCGCGGCGCTGGCGGTCCAGCTCGATGCGTGTGTAGTCCTTGCGTGCCCACTTCAAGGCGGCCTCTTCTTCGTCTACCTCCTCGGCAAGAGTAGGCTCCGGCTTCACGGCGGCGAGCCTCGGCTCCGGCTTCATTGTCGCCAGCCCTAGCTCCCTCTTCGCCTTGACGAGGCGAGGAGGGGCCGAGGAGGAGGAGCCACGGCCGCCGTCGTTGATGACGAGGCCGGCGTCGTGGTGCGCCTACCGAGCGGCGTCTCGGCCGGTTCTGGCTTGACGCTGACCAACGCGGACGTGCCGGAGGAGTGAGAGGAGGATCAGGAGGAGGAGGAGGAAGAGGAGGATGACCAACCCATCATCCTCCTCGGCAGCCACGCGCTGCCGCTCCGAGCTACCGGATACTCGAACGACGGGTCGTTTCTGCCCTTGAGGTGCGCGAGCACACCGCTGAGCTTGCGGCCAGGGACGCCCCACCACAGGCGGCGGCCCTCGCTGTCGTTGCGCCCCCGCGGCGCCGCCGCGTTGTTGGTGGAGGCGAGCCACTCCTCCTGCCGGCGTTCGAAGAACGCCACTTACGCTGCATGGTTGCCGACGGCGTACTCCGGGAGCGCCCGCGCACGCTCGATCTCGGCGTCGAAATAGGCGGGCGTCTCGGGGACGGGCAGAGGAGGGATAGGGACCCCGCCGACGCTGAGCCTCCACCGTGACGGAGCGCGTACGTTGGGCGGCGCGGGGTAGTTGGCCTCGTGGAGGAGGTATGCCTCCCACTCATGCAGCGAGCGGCGGCCGAAACCGTTGGCCACCGTCGCGTCGCCGGGGTACCTCGCGCTCATGGTTGTCGGGGGGGGATTGCGGCGGCGGGGAAGGGGAGAGGGGGGAAGTGCGGCCGCGAGGAGGGGCCGAGGACTGCGTGTTCCTCACCGGCGCGGCCAGGGGTGACTTTTATAGCGGCTCGGGATGGCCGCGTGCGGACGCGTGGAGGAAGGTGGGGCGGCGTCGCCACAATGCGCCGCCCATGAATCAATGGCAGGCTGACCGGCGGCAGCCTTGGCATTGATTCCCCGCGGGAAAACCGAGATGACGAGGACGGCCAGCCTTCGTCTCGCTGACGCGCCGGTCCCGCCACTCTTTCGCACCAAAACATTCGCGACGGCGCCCCCGGGCGCCCCCCAGCGCGCCGGCGCCAATTTCGGCCCAATCCGGCGAAAATCGAGATCGTGGGGCGCGACTGGGCCGGTTTTTCGGCGCCGGCGCTAAAAACGGCCTTGGGGGCCTGTTGGGGACGTGGTTGGAGATGCTCTTAGCACTTAGCTCGCACGGCCACAAGGCCACGGCGGCCATGGCCAGCAGCTCCAGTAGGCAGCAGCCGCAGCTAGGGAACGAGCAGCAGAAGCAAGCAGCAGCTAGCGGCACACATCAGCAGAAGTAGCAATAAGCAACGGCACGCAGGGGCAGCAGCGGCAACGCACGAGGATGACAGTAATTAGCAGCAGTAGATGTGCAGCAGCAGAGCAACAACAACAAAGGGAGTGGCACGAAAGCAGTCTGCACGGGCGCGAGCACGCGAGCGGCAGCAGGACGACGGGAAGGGGCGTGCTGGGCGCGGCCCTCGAGAGCAGTGGGCGTGTGGTCATGGGGGTGACGACGCACACGAGCACGCCGGTGACGACCTTCAGGAGCGAGGACGACGCACGGGATTGTATTCTACGGGAACCAAAACGAGCAGCAGTTCGAGCCATTTGAACGAGGGCACCGCACTGCGTCTGTAGATGGCATGTACGCGTGCTAGGACGGCCAGAAGTGAACGGGACGACGACGTCCGTCGGCGATGACGGCGGTGCTATATGGGGACTAGCCTACCTGGCACGGGAAGGAGTAAGGGTAGGTCGAGGAGGAGTGAGGGCTCACAACGAAGCTGTAGGGAGTGGCAGCGAGCTCGGGGAGGGCACGAGGTAGCCGGAATCGGCGACGAACGTCGGCGATTTGAAGGTCGAAGACGAGCGCGTTCCGGTCGGAGGAGAGGTGCCCCGATGGCGTAGGCGATGTGGACAACGACGAGGAAGCCGATGACTATGTCAGGGGGGCGAATGGGTCGGCGACCTCAGGCGGCGATGGCGGCGGGGCGCCGCGGGTGTCCAGAGTGGGGAAGGAGGTAGGAGGGGATCAGGGCGACGCTAGGGTTCGGATGCGAAGGAGGGGGCGGATTAAGTAGGCGAGGGGCTTCTCGGATGGCCTCCACGACGCCTGCCGGTGCCGTGGCAGGCATCGGCCGTGGCCACCGGGGCAGGCGTGAACAGGGGAGAGAGGGGAGTGGTCGGATGGGCTGGCCTGGTGGCCTAGCTGGGCCGAGGCCCAGTGAGGGGGGGGGAGGGGCGGCTGTTGTTTGTTCCCGTCTTGTTTTACTTCATCTTTTTCCTTTTAATTTTATTTACTGTTTTATTTTACTATTAGCAGATTTTAGTTTTATAAAAATATGAGACCAACACCCAAAGTAGTGTTTTAGATTATCCCTCTACAACAAAAAATTTCACACTTAAGTAAAATAGTTTGATAGATTATAAAATGAAAAAGGCTTCTAATTAATTGCTATAGCCATTGTTATATTTATTTTAGGGTATTTACATACTTTATAAAATTGTGGTTTCTCCACCATAATAACCTACGAATTATTTGTCACACCTAGAACATTTTATTTTTGATGTTTGAAAACTTTTATTGTTTGCTTGATCTTTAATTTTAATTTGAATCGGTTCCGAACTAACTGAGATTAGCAACAATAATCATGGTGACATGGCATCATTAGCAATGGTTTACTGTAGCTTGATTACCTTGGCGTCACATTCACAACCCCAAATGTTTAGAAAAGACAACTTGGGACTCTTCCCAGTCCACATCTCATGTGGTGTCTTATCTACGGATTTAGATGGTACTCTGTTAAGTGTAAAAGCTGTAGTTTCTAGAGCGTATCCCGAGAATGACAAGGGTAAATCCGATTTGCTCATTATAGATCGAACCATGTCCAACAAAGTATGATTCCTCCGTTCTGACACGCTATTTCTGTGTGGCTAACCCGGAGGTGTGAGCTGATGTACTATACCTCAACTTTTCAGATGATCGTCAAACTCTTGGCTCACATACTCACCTCCACGATTAGATCATAGAAGCTTTATAGTCTTGCCGAGCTGATTCTCTACCTCATTCTGTAACTCTTTGAACATTTCAAAAGTTTCCGACTTGTGCCTCATTAAATAGATATAGCCATATCTACTCAAGTCATCGGTAAAGTCATGAAGTATTGATAGCCACCTCTAGCAGTTGTGCTCATTGGACACACACACACATTGATGTGTATTAGCTCCAACAGCTCGGATGCCCTGTCATAACTCTTTGCAAAAGGAGACTTAGTCATCTTGCCGAGCAAGCATGATTCGTATGTCTCGAACGACTCGAAGTCAGGCAAAGTTAGGAGCCCATCACTATGAAGCTTCTTCATGCATTTCAAACTAATGTGTCCAAGTCGGCAATGCCAGAAGTATGTCAGATTTATCTCATTAGGCTTATGCCTCTTGACATTCATATTATAGACAGGTTCCGTTTCCAGATTCAAAATAAATATCCCATCAATAATGGGTGCATAGCCGTGGAACATACCATTCAAAAATACCGAACAACCGTTGTACTTTAAATTGAATTCATGACCTTGACTCATCAAACATGAGGCACAAATAATGTTCCAACTAAGAGCAGGAATGTAATAACAATTATTCAATTCAATAATGAATCCGGAAGGAAGCTGGAGCTCCATCGTGCCGGCCTCCATTGCAGCAACTCTTGCTTTGTTGCCGACCCTGATGTCAATCTCCCCTTGTGCCACACGCCTAGTTCTTACCATCCCCTGCTTCGAGTTGCAAATATGAACAATCGATCCGATATCAAATACCCAAGAGATACTAGGTATGTCAGGATGGTAAATGTCTATAACATATGCAACAAGTGTACCTTTGCCTGAAGCAGCATTTCCGTCCTTCTTGCCATGCTCTGCAAGCCACTTGATATAGTTCCTCTTCTAGTGACCGGTCTCCTTACAATGATAGCAAACAGTCTCTGAGTTCGGTCCAGACTTCGGCGCTGCGGCGGAGATTGCCTTCTCCGTGCCCTTTGCCTTAGCCTTTTTCTTATACCAACTCTTCTTGAATTTAGCCGAGTTCTGCACCATTAACAATTGATGCATGCCTTTCTTTATATCATGTTCTGACACCTTAAGCATACCATGCAATTCTGTGAGCTTCTTATCCATGCCATGCATATGATAGTTCGAGATGAATGTCCCATAGCTGGGCAGAAGAGAACCTAGAACTGCATATGTAGCCAGCTCATCCAAGAGCGGGAAGCCTAACCGATCCAAAGCTTGCACATATCCGATCATCTTGATCACATGTGGGCTCAGTGGATCACCTTCCTTCACCTTACAATCCATCAAGGATCGCTAGATGTTGAACCTTTCTGTCCTAGCCTGAACCTGAAACATGCTCTTGAGACTCTCGATCATATCGAAAGCCCCAACATCTTCGAAATGATGCTGCAAATCGGGCTCCATGCAAGCCAGCATGAGGCAGCTGATCTCGTTTGATTCATCAACGAGTTTCTTGTAGGCATTCCTTGTTGTGGCATTAGCAATATTGGCAGGTTCATCTGGAAGTGGATCCTCTAGAACTTGTTCCTTCTTATCATGCTTGAGAACAATTCTCAAATTTCTATACCAGGTGGTAAAGTTTATTCCATTAAGTTTATCCTTTTCCAAGATTGATTTCAATGCATAGTTGGGTTGAGCAGGTGGTGCCATTGATCTACAACAGAAAATATGCAATCATTAAGCAATGTGTTTAAGTAGAGTAATTCAAGCCTTAAACCGAAATACTCCCACTAAAGTTAGCATCCCTCCGCAAACTCCCGATGATTCAGGATCCGACTAGCACATGCGACTAGTGAGCTTTAGCATCACTGCTAGACAACATGTCTAGCCAGTAAGCAACTCCTTGCTAATCGTATCTCTATACGACTCATGTCGGTCGAGTAGGTATCTCATACCCCGGCTCCCGACCTCCTTTGCCACAAGGCCCAAAACCGTTTTGATAGCCTTGTCAAGTCAACCTGATGCAGTGCATGTTCGTGTCCGACACATACCCTTCAGTTCAAGGACACCTAGCAGCACCCCAATTTCATGAGCCCACTACTAGACATACTTGACGTGCGAAGGTGCAACATAGGGAATGACAATTTGCTTGATATTCATGAGGGATCTTTCTACCATTCAAACATGTATAGAAAGTAAGAAGCATAACAATCACAAATAAACATTTATTGCGAAATAGTATGGCTCCTTCATGGATGTTCTTCAAGGTCGGCACCGACTCCGATGACCATCTAGGAACTCCATCTTGTTTGTCACGTTGGGACGCCAAGCCACCAACATGATCTCTATTATCCAACTACTACAACTAGTAATGAATTTTACATAGAGTCCCAAGTCGACATGCGGGTCGTTATACATTATAATGAAAACACTTTGGCTCTTGCTGGTTGACAAACATGACACGCAGGCCATGTATAAATTACACACATGCATCACATACACATGAGCCATACTATTCATATCAAACCTGCAAAACAAAGTTATGCATAGAATCACATTCGACCATTTTGAGTGTCGGGTATAAAATACACAGGCCTACGCACACGGCGGTTCCGATTCTACCAGTTTGAGTGTCGGAAATCACAGATCGCATCTGAACTCTGTTCACGCCAAATTCTCTGATCTGACCGATCTCATCAATCATTGCGGATCTGGTTCGGATTTATGGTTCACTTTTAACCCCGATGGCGGATAACTGACCAGTAGGGGTAGGTTGTGTCACGACCTCATCGATCCCAATCGACAGAAAACATAGCCACTTCAATCCCCATGTGCAATTGATTTCATCAACTGTGCACATAGCCGATCTCATAAACGACAATAGATCTCATCTGTCGCCTCCACATATCTAATATGCATACGATCTGAAACCAAATCCTATAGCAGAGGCTCTGATACCACCGTTGGTTTCTACCTAGGGTGCGTCGACTGCAAATTAAAATTTTCCTACGGGCAGAACATCCAGGAACATGCTAAGGGAGATGGATCATAGATCGTTACCACTAGACGCACAGTGCCGTGCAGCGAAAGTAGAGTTGAGGCAGCGTGTTCCCGGAGTCGTCTCCTCCTTGCCGATCTCCCACGTAGCCGATCAGATCCCCCGAACAAGTTCGCCGGAGCGACGCAAGTGCACCGCCTCTAACGGTATCCATGCGTGCAGGAGGAACGTCGTGCGGCGGACTGCTAGGTCCGATCACACAACCGGCGGCGAGTGGAGCTGGCTAGTTGCAACACATGCAAAGCCCTAATGACGGCACCGAAGCGATCAATCGAATAAGCGTGCCGCACATCCACTATATATAGGCATCTGTCACGGGCTCAACTCTTGGGCCTCGCACAGATCCTAAAGCCCACAAGTCTACTCGGCCACAATCCGAATACAGCTCGAATGACATCTGACCAGTGTCCTCAGATCCGACCTCGTAGGTTCCTTCCCTTAAGCGCGTGACCCCTTAGGTTCAAGCCAGCTTGGTCGCAGTTCGGATCACCTCCGACCTGTACGGTTGGTAGCGGCCTCTAGCAAGACGTGCCGACCACCAAGCAGACTATGAAGCTGGTTAGCGAACCTGTACAACATGTCACACTTCCATTCCCTTTGCCACATGATATATGTTGTCGGGCTCAAGGCGAGTCTGTCATCCTTGTAATAGCCCGACCTCTTTCTCGTTCCAGTGATGCCGACCCAAACCGGATTATCTCATAATCCTTATCGCATGGCCATGCTTATCCTGGTAGGATCACACAAGGGGCCCCAAGTATATCTCTCCAGATCAGAGGGGCAAATCCCATCTTGCTCGACCATGTCTCGAATCATGGGTTTGGACAAACCCAAAACCTACCTTTGTAACTACGCAGTTATAGAGTAGCGTTTGGTCGGACCAAAGCAAGTCTGTCACCATCCCGAGTACATGAGTCAGCTCAGGTCTTAGGACATAGAACTTATGTTGTACTAGAGACTCACAGATGACATATCGTTGTGTCTCATAGTTGGGTCAGTCCAATCTGATGTTCATCCGAGCTTGGATCCAGTCACCTCGGATTCAACCTCGGATCGATCAAATCCATGCAGTTCCGCAATATCACATGCTTCATGGCTAGTGAGAAAAATCCATCCATCGTATTGCATGATGGTCTAGTCTAACGTGTGCCCACACATCATTTACGACTAGGGACCATTTAGGATGTATCATACAACACAAGATCTCACAAACAAGTCGCGTACTTGCCAATAAGTATCATTGATTACATCCAAGAACTATCTTTATTCATAAACACATAGGGAATATCATCATACATGATTGCCTCTAGGGCATATCTCCAACACCAGCAAGCCCAAGCCGAAGACCAAGTCCACAACCCTTATGCTCAAGATCAAGATCCAACTCTTGTCAACCGCCCCTTCTGAAACAGGTTTCAGTGGTCTATGTACTTCGATGTGCTCAAAGCTAAGAAGAATATCTATGTTGATGTTCGCTCCATCGACATTAATTACTTGAAGAAGGATATGGCCTATTTTGGCGAAGCTCTAGACATGTGTGGTTAGTTAAACATCCTTGAGCTCATGTCATTCAACAACGATTTTGATGTGGACTTGGCGGCTCAGTTTTATGCCACGGTCCACCTCGGCACTGATGAAGAAAGGTCTCTTACTTGGATGACCAATGGCAAAACTCTCTCAGTCAAGTGGAAGGCGTTCATAGAACTTTTGGGTGTTGAAGATCAGGGGCTTGACAACCTGGTTGGCTTTCTTCGTCATCAAAAAGCTACTTCCACTCACAAGCAAGCACTTTGGTAGTACAACACTGTGAAGGTAAACCCTGAGACACAGAAGAAGACTTATGAACTGTTTGCCTTTCTGGATATCCTTCATCGCATCTTCAGGAACACTCTTTTCCCTCGCATTGGGAACTTGGATATGGTTCATTCCTACTTAGTGGACATGTTGCTCTTCTGCCAGCATGAGAAGGAGGCAAACACAGGAGAGTCCTTGGATATCTCTCATGGCATGTGGTCTGAACTCCTCTCTGCCATTACTTAGCGTAAGTTCCCCATCTATGGCCCCTACCTGATGTTGCTTATTGAGAAGACATGGGAACACACCTATCTAAATGCCAGGCTAGAGACCGATGACTTGGTCTCTCATGAGGTCAAATGTCTGAAGCACAAGGAACACTGGAACACTCTCGTTCCTGAGTCCAAGATTCCTTCTGGAGCTGATGCGGCTAAGGCCGAAGATGATGATGATGATTATGTGCCTCCTAGTGCCGAGCCTTGATGGGCTAAGAAGCTCAAGCTCAAGATGAAGAAGTTGTTATGCATGGAGTCCCATGGGAAGTATATGGCTCATGTGTATGAGAAGAAGTCTCGTAGTCGTCATAAGATGCTTATGCGTCAGCTTGGTGTTGAGGTTACCAGTGGATCTGAGGATAGAGTCACTGATGAGGAGGCGTGGATCTCTGAGCACTGCTCGTGCACCGATTCAGAGACTGGCCAGCCTGCCTCTGCCGATGAAGGAGCTGCGGACGACCACGCGGGGCTGTGAGGAGTGCAATCTCTTAAGTTGCTATCACCTATGTCTTCTCTCTCTTTTTGGCGTCTCGATGCCAAAGGGGGGAGCGTTGAGGGATTTGTCGTGTCTTATTTGTCGTGTTTGCTATGTCTCTGTTTTTCTCTCGTGAACTCGTTTATCGTGTGTTTGTTCGTTCTTGCGAGACCTGACTATCCTATCATATGGTGTAATACATATGTTATGCTATCTTCATTATCTTATGTGTGTCTAGTACTTTGATAGTATGTGAGTTGCATGCTCATCTTATATTTCTATTTTTCTCACTTACTATCCCCTTGCATCCTAGCTTATATATCTCTTATTATAGATGCAAGTGATGTCTGGCTGTAAAATATAGGGGGGGTGTTGATCCTAATGTGTGTACTTTGCATTCCAAAGGCACTCCTAATTAAGTGCACACATCTAGGGGGAGCCCATCTATATTTTGCGTTCATTGGGGTTTGCTTATTCTCTTGTCATATCTCTATGCAAATCCCATTTTGTCATCAATCCACCAAAAAGGGGTAGATTGTTAGGGCATGTCTCTCTCTCTAAGTGTTTTTGGTGATTGATGACAATGAGTTTACGGACTAATCGTGTGCATTGAGCATTTCAGATATTCATCTATATGGCACGATACGATTTCTACCCCTCGATGTTTAAAGAGAAGATGGTGTTGTTTCCTTCGTTTCTGTTTTGGTGGACTTGAGTTGTAGGAAACACCTGAAAGATCGTGGATGTCGCCTAGAGGGGGGGGGGGTGAATAGGCGCTTTAGAATAATTACGGTTTAGGCTTGAACAAATGCGGAATAAACCTAGCGGTTAATTTTTCAAGCACAAAACCTACAACAACTAGGCCCACCTATGTGCACCAACAACTTATGCTAAGCAAGATAAACAACTAGGTGATAGCTAGATATGTGACAAGAAACAATATGACTATCACAAAGTAAAGTGCATAAGTAAAGGGCTCGGGTAAGAGATAACCGAGGCACACGGAGACGAGGATGTATCCCGAAGTTCACACCCTTGCGGATTCTAATCTCCGTTTGGAGCGGTGTGGAGGCACAATGCTCCCCAAGAAGCCACTAGGGCCACCGTAATCTCCTCACGCCCTCGCACAATGCAAGATGCCGTGATTCCAGTAAGGGACCCTTGAGGGCGGTCACCGAACCCATACAAATGGCAACCTTTGGGGCGGTCATCGAACCCGTACAAATTGCTCGGGGCGATCTCCACAACCTAATTGAAGACCCCGACGCTTGCCCGGAGCTTTACACCACAATGATTGAGCTCCGAACACCACCAAGGTTGGGGCTACCTCCACAACTTAATTGGAGGCTCCCAACGACACCATGAAGCTTCACCACAATGGAATATGGCTCCTCGGTGACCTCAACCGTCTAGGGCGCCCAAGCACCCAAGAGGAACAAGCTCAAGGGTACCAAGCACCCAAGAGTAATAAGCTTCTCAACTTGTAACTTCCACGTATCACCATGGAGAACTCAAACCGATGCACCAAATGCAATGGCAAGGACACACAGAGTGCTCAAGTCCTTCTCTCTCAAATCCCACCAAAGCAACTAATGCTAGGGAGGGAAAAGAGAGGAAGAAGAAGAAGGAGAACACCAAGAACTCCAAGATCTAGGTCCAAGGGGTTCCCCTCACCTAGAGGAGAAAGTGATTGG
>LR738715.1:271459707-271486943 GCA_902687465.1 Secale cereale
GGTCCATCTTTTGAAGAAAAAATATTAATATACATGAATGTTCAAGTTTTATAGAAGTTTAAAGTCACAATCATTTTTGACTGTCCAGAGCAGAGGAAGAGGGAACAAAATTTACTGCTGTTGATCTGCAACCGTTCATCAACTTCTTTAGGAGGAATAATCTGCAGACGGAATTCTTTTCTATTGGACCAAACCAATGTGAGTCTCTCGCATTATAAGTTATAAATCTTCCTCATTTATGTAGGGATAATTCTTTGTTATCTCCAGCAATATTGTGATTGCAACTTGTACATTCTTAGATTTAGTCACCTCAATCCACGAGCACTGGTTTTGTGCTCGTTGTGTTAACACAACACAGCCAGGAGGTGAAGGAGCTATAGTCATGCAGATTGGAGCTTACTTGTTAGTCTCTATGTACGTATCCCCTTGTTGAACTTTTAATTTACAGAAATCAGTTATCAAGTTTCCTCTTAAGCCTTCTTTAGTATACAATCTTGGACCGTCAGATTAATTTAATTCGAATTGGTTCTTAATCCATAGGTATGATGGTTCTGTTGGTTCGGCTTCACAGGCAATGGTGGCTGTTGATCAGTTCGCATGGCACTTCAACCGGAGAACACATTAACTTCTTGTGGTGTAGACTCATGGCCTCACAATTTAGTGTATAACCTGACATGCTGCTTAATCTTAGTGTTGTATTGTGATCAGTAGGTATGTAGTGCAATAACTAAGATTCTCTTAAATGTAGTTGAATTCAATCATATAATCCTTGCATAGTAATTTAAGAACAGTTTCTACGTATCCAATTGTTTGCTTAGATTTTGGGAATTTCATGTATGAACTTCACATAGTTGAGCAGTATTTGTAACTGTCATAAGATTTCACAATGATAAAATGGTGAAATATTTAAAAAATATATTGGAAACGGTAGATTAAAGTGACCTTTTGAAGTTCTTCAGTAGCGGCGATGTGCTTCAATTATATTTGAGATCCAATTCGAAGCTAACTAAAACATTCTGGATATTCATTGTTGTACCATGTTTGACAAGCAATCCTCTGCTGACTAATATAATGCAACATTCACAGTAAAATGTATAAGCATTTGATGAAATTTGTTGACTTGCTTTACCCGATGCATGTATGAAATTTGTAGAAGATACCATTGTACAGTTCTACTTACGGTTCCTTAAATGTTGCCGTTTTGGACATCCACATAGTATCCAAACATAACTTTGAGCAATAATTTCTATTAAAACATATACAGAAAGCCTAACAAAACCATATATTGTAGGGAGTTCGGGATGATTCACCGGCAGGCGAGAGCATTGCCTATGAGGCTCCGTGATTGTTAAATTGAGAAGGGTCAACAAGAGATTAGCGGGGTAGGAATTATCAATTGGAGCGTTGGGGTTTATTTCTTGCTTGAATGAAAAGACTACAATGGCTAGCACTCCCTGTTTGTTTCAGCTTTGCTTGGATTTTAATCATCCGTGGATTCGCTTTAGTGGCGAAACTGCTTTACCACCGAAGTACACTTTGAGGTGCTTCAGGAAATTGCACTAAAAATGACCCAAATCCAGATTCAGCTTCAGTGGCAAAGCTGATTTCAAATAGCTGTTTGTTTCAGATTCCAGATTCAGCTTCAGTGGCAAAGCTTGGTCCAGAATCCGAAACAAACAGGGCCTATATATATTACCTGTCCATACCATTGGGTATGGGACTCACCCCCTTGTCTCCTCCTCTGACTCGGCTCTTTGCCGAACAGGACTCTTAGGGGCTGTTTGGTTCGTTCCCTCACTTGCCCTGCCAAATCGTGGGCGCAGTTGGCGCGCCAAAAAATAGGCGGACGATTCCGGCGCCCGCGTTTTGGCCAGCGATTTGGCGCAAAACAAGCTGGAGGGAGGTGAGGCGAGTTGGCGTACCAATATTTTGGAGCCGATCCAAACGCCCCCACGAAGCCTGGTCAACGACCCATATTTTGGCAGGGCAGACAAGGCACCAAACCAAACAGCCTCTTAGTCCTGGCCCAATTTCTACTAAATATCTGCTGTTGCTTGCTGAATCTGAGTTGGTCTCTACCTGAGCATAGTCCTAGTCAGACTCTTCCAGCTGTTGGCCTTGTCTCGCTAGCTGCACTCTTTCTCAACCTGCTGTGCCTGGACTACTGACGTGACTCATTGCGCGGTCTACTAGTTGGAAGCCACAACAGAACAAACCCTGCTACAATCGAGTTTTGTTATTGTTATTCTGCTTGTCGCTTTCCAGTGCTATCTAGGATACAGTGTTCATGTCTGGTCACAAAAACACGAGATTTGTAGAAACAAGCAAATTGGTCCACTCCATATTGACAAAATTAATAAGAGAATAGAACTGCAGACAAGGGGGATGCAATTGCAGAGGAGTCTACTTTACTTGCCATGGTGTGCTTTGACCGTACTTGTAAATTCAAAACTGAAAAAAATATTTTGGTTTGTCCATGTTCTTGAAAATGATCTGTAAAGTTGGCAATTTTGGCTCCTATATCCTCCTACCTAGTACTTCCTCCGTAAAGAAATATAAGAGCGTTTATATATCACTAAAGTAGTGACCTAAATGCTCTTATATTTGTTTACAAAGGGAGTAATAATGTATACTCCCTCCGTTCCAAAATATAAGTCTTTCTAGAGATTCCAACAAGTGACTACATACGGAGCAAAATGAGTGAATCTACACTCTAAAATATATCTACATACATCCGTATGTTGTAGTCCATTTGAAATGTCTAAAAAGACTTATATTTAGGAACGGAGGGAGTATATGCTAACTCCCAATCCCAGGTGTTCATAACATGGTAATCATACTGCATTTGTGCACTTCTTGACATCGATTTGGTCAGTTCACCTTGTTATTTAGCGAAATTATTTTCCTTTTTTCACATCATCGCATCGTGCTGCAGCATCAGTTCATAAAGCTGTTTTTCTTCTGGCAGACATATTTTCTCCTTGCAATAACGGCAAGTGATTGAGTATGTCTGTCATCCATAGTTGCATATGACTAAATGACTCCCCATTTCCTTGATAGTCGTGTAAAAAAAAGGAAGCGGATCCTCTAACATTCTCAAGGGATGTCACGAAGCTACAGTGAAATGCGTGTGTAAAGCAAAGAGAGGATGTCAGGGTTACTGTAGCATGAAAAAAAATTATATGAGACCAGGTCTCATATAATGCATGTGAGACCCATTCTGATGGATGACACGTGGCATTCACAAATCACAAAGCATCTAATCTCTCCTCCCCTGATTTCTGGTGGGGGTGGGATAGGTGCTTTGTAATTTATGAATGCCACGTGTCATCCATCAGGATGGGTCTCACCTGCTAATCCGTGAGACCTGGTATCATAGAATTTTTTTCCACTGTAGCATGTACAAAATAAATCAAAAAATAATTTTATTGCACCATAATTTTGTTTGTATGTATTTTTTGTAAATGTATACAGTATATTTGTAATTTACAAATTAATTATAATCATTTTAGGCTTAACCATATGGATGTGAAGAAGGGATGTGACAGTTACTGTAGCTTAGATGACATCCCTTGAGGATGTTAGAAGATCCGGTTGAACTGTCTGGATTTTAGTGTTGACTGACGATGGGGCTATCTTTGCTCACAGTTGATAGAATGGGAATGACTTAGTTGATAGAACGGGAATGACTTGTAGGTGCCTCTCTGTAAGTTTGTTGTCTATCAACTCCTGTTTCATATGACTCTCTGATTTCTTCTCTAGTCAGTCTCGCTTACCAGCTGGTAGATTCCATAGAGTTATTAATTGTCTCAAAATTGTGCTAGCCGGTTCCGAAGAGTCGATGACTTGATCGATGTGGCGTAGCGGGGAGGAGTCTTTCGGGCATTCCTTATTGAGGTTTGTGTAGTCAACGCACATGGGTAATGGGTTGTCTTTTTTTCCGGACCATAACGGGGTTGGCCAACCACTCGGAGTGTGCGACCTCCCTGGTGAACTCTACACCTAGGAGCCGGACGATTTCTTCTCCAATTGCATGGCGATTTTCCGTGATGAAGTGTCAGAGGGTCTCCTTATCGGCCTCACATCTTTTCCGACATCTAGGCTATGCTTTGTGATGTGTGCGGGAACCCCGGGCATGTCAACAGGTCTCCAGGCGAAGAAAATGTAGGCGGGCAGCCTCTTGGTCCGGGGTCAAGTCTCCTCCTATGATCGGCTTCTTGTTCGGATCTTTGGGGTGCACTTGGAACTTTTTTGTTTCTTTGGCTAGCTGGAAGGCCGGGTCGGGCTTAGGCATGTAGGGGTAGAGTTGTTGTGGATGGATCGACTAACTTCTTGATCTCTTGGAGATATGCAGAAGCTAAGGTGGCCTCCGTGAATTTGATGTGGCAACCTTTCGGTGCCGCTGTGGATGGTGATGGTGTCATTCGATTCGAGCATCTTGAGTTGCAGATATGTGGTGATGGTGTCGTTCGATTCGAGCATCTTGAGTTGCATATATGCATACGAGGGTAGTGTCATGAACTTCACGTAGGCGGGCATGTAGAGGATGGTATTGTAGCCAACACAACCTCGAAGCATACTGTCTCTGAGCGGAAGTTTTCCTCATCTCCAAAGATCACCTCCAAGTTGATTTGTCCGAGGGGTTGCGTCTTTATGCATGGCATGAACCCATAGAATCTATTGGGTGAGGAGCGTAGACAAGACTTGGAAATCGTCATCTTTACCAGGGTGTTGGGGAAGGTGATGTTGATCATGTTGCCCCTGTCCATTAGAATTTTGGGGAGGCGGTAGCTATCGACGATCAGATGTACCACCAGGGTGAAGTTCCCTGGTTGAGGTACGTGGGTTGGGTGATCGGTGCGACCGAAAATGATGGTGGAGTCAGACCGCTCCGAAAATCCGGTAGAGGTTCGTGTGGCCGCGTAGCCCCCTCGACGTGTGAGCTTTTGGGTCGCTGTGTATCAGCGTCTCGAAAGATCATATGCATGATATGTGATCGGGTGGGCTGGTGGGTTGATGAAGACCCAAGCATTTCAAGTTCGGCCGTGATCGGTGCTGCCTCACATGCTAAGGGTGATGGCGGAGCACAGAGGCACACAACGTCGTCGTGCTGGTCGAAGTGGAACTCGAGGCTTCCTGAGTACATGATGCTGATGGGAGAGGGCAGTGTCTCGTTGTAGAGCAGCCCTCGTCCACCGACAACGAACTTGAAGGAGCTGAAGATGAATGTTTGGCCCGACATGAAGTCATCGTGCATGACTAGAGATCCGATATGGGTTCGTTCTTCGGTCGGTGGAGCCCCTGACTGGTGCGCTAACTGAAGGTGCATAAAATGGTTAGTGCCCTTGGTAGGGTGGTGAGCATAGCCCGAAGTACCAAAGGGGAGTTCACACAAGGGGTTTACCCAGGTTCAAGCCATCATGGTCGAGGTAATACCCTAGGTCCTACTTTGTTTTTTATTAATGTGGGAGCACCTCATGCGAGAGGCTTACAAGTGGATGATGATGATGACTACTGAGGTCTGCGTATCCTGGAACAGGTGCCTCCAACTACCCCTAGCTCTCGCCTTATAAAAGGGACGATGGCTAGGGTTTACATGAATCTTAACCGACCTACCGTCGAGGGCGCCTTGGCTTGCACACCAAGAAGAGGCTTCTCCTTTGAGATGGGCCTATGGACTGGATGCTTGGACAAGACCGCCGCCATGGCTCCCGGGCCTTGTGTAACACCCCAGATGTAACCTTTCCAAATTTGGCAATATATTCAATTTGGTCATCATCCTTTCCTTGGGGGTCTTTAATTTTATTGCTATGTTTAATTAATGCATTGTCATCATCATTGCATTGTCATGCCATTTTGCATCATTGTCATATCATATTGCATTCTTACCTATGTCATATTGCATTCTCATTCTCACCATGTGCATTGTGATTTCTTGCATGTTATCTTGTGGCTTGAACCATGTGTGTGAGCCATGCATGATCACCTCCATGCACCACCCCTCTCCACACCCGGCCTGCCACTTCAGCACCCCCTGGACCCACTAGTCATACACTGTGGCTAGTCCACGCTGGGTCAGTTTTGCATTTACCCTGTTCAGCTTTTTTTTCAGTTTTGCATTTGAATTTGTTTTGCTAATAACTTTTAAACTATGCAACCTTTTCAAATAAAGTTAAAATGAAACTTGTTTAGTTTTTAGTGTAGTTTCATAATATGTAATTTTCTGCCATGTTTAAAACATTTAAAATGATGTTTTTTTATGTTTTATTAAATAACATGTTGAAATTGGTTTAATTCATAACTTTTAAACCGTAGTTCAGTTTAAAATGATCTTTATATGTTTTTGGGGCAGAATTTTGCATATAATAACTTGGTGCAATATGTTTTGCTCTTTAATAACAATATCATGCAGTAATAGGCAGAACAGTACCGAATACAAATATGCACATGGGGATTTTCCGGAATTGTTGTTTGTTTCTTCCGGCCCCATTTAAATTGCTTGTATGTTGTAGTTGGTATTGAGTTGCACTCCTTGCCATGTTAAGCAACATTTAAATTGGTTGGGTGCTTAACTAGTTCAACTAAATAGTTATGTGTTGTTATGTTAACATGCTTCCTCTTGTTTGTTGGGTTTCTTTTAGATAAGTGGTGGTTGTTGCATTTTGCCATTCCACATGTTGCACCCATCATGTTTCTTTTGTGATGCATCATACTATGTTCATGCTCATATGCATCATGTCTTGCATCATGTGCTTGTGCATTGCATCATGATTGATTTTGTTTCAGTGTTTGTATTCTTGTGTTGGGTAGAGCCCAGTGACGATTCAGAGTTTGAGGAGCAAGTTTACGATCCTACCGAGGACACAACAGGCAAGATGACCATTCCTTGATATCACCTATATTGTTGCTATGCTAGATGCCTCGCTCTATTGCTTTGTCGCGATACCTATCCTTTTGCATGTCAGTCCCTACCTTGCCATGAAACCTCTAACTACCTTCCTAGCAAACTGTTGTTTGGCTAAGTTACGCTTTCGCTCAAGCCCCTCTTATAGCGTTGTTAGTTGCAGGTGAAGATGAAGTTTGCTCCATGTTGGATGGAATATTTTGGGAATAGCACAATATCTCTATTTAAATTAATGCACCTTATATACTTGGCAATGAATGGAAGGCTTGGCCTTTTGCTCGGTGTTTTGTTCCACTCATGCCGCCTTAGGTTCCGATAAACCGGTGTTATATTCCTTGATTTTGCATTCCTAACGCGGTTGGGGTTTATGCCCCCCCCCCCTTGATAGTTCGCTTTGAATAAAACTCCTCCACCAAGGCCCAACTTTGGTTTTACCATTTGCCTAATATCTAAAAACTTGCATTGGGACCGGCTAGCCGATACGTCCAAAACGTATCTATAATTTCTGCTTGTTCCATGCCTTTTTTGTGTGATATTGCTATGATATTTATGCACTTTCATACACTTTTGATCATATTTGGACTAACCTACTAATGGTTGCAAAAGTGCATAATGTTCTTATTTTACACTTTATTGTGTAGGAATTACTTGGAAATTGACAAAAACGCAAAAGGAGTCGTATTGGAGTAGGACTCTGACTTTCCTGAAATCTGTCTGAGAACGTTTTTTAAAGATGGTCACGTTCCGGCCAGAAGACGACGTCAAACGGAAAAAGTCTAGTTGCGAAAGTTGTGGGGAATTTCGAGGCGATGCTTCTGGATATAAAATTCGTCCAAATCGGAGTCCGGACGGCCGAGTAAAGCCCGTTTTACTGAGGCCCAAAATCTGATGACGAGAATCCGAGAGTCTATATAAAGAGAGGAAACCTAGGTCACCAAGGACCACGAATTTTCCTCCTCCTGAGCCGCCGTCTTGGAGGGGAGGACCAGCACCATTGCAGCACCATCCACAAGGAATAAGGGGGGCCAAGGAGCCGCTGCCCCCTAGGGCCGCCGCCGCCCCGAGGGCCGCCGCGCCCCCAAGGGCCGCCGCCGCCGCCTCCGTGGCTGCCGCCGGCCGTCTCCTCCTCGCGGGGCTGCACCTCTCCATCAACACCATCATCAACCTCCTTCTCACCATGTCCATGCGTGATTAGTCTCCTCCGGGGCCGAGGGCTCGTACGTGTAGCTATGTGCTTATCTCTCTCTCCCATGATGTGATCTTCGTTGTGATCATAGGCTATGTTAATCTAGGGTGATCCCATGATATTTCCGCTTCCTCTATGTATTGGATTGATGTACTCATTTGTCTTTATCTAGTATAATCCCCGAGACCAAGGTGACAGCGGTCTATTGGACATGGATTAGAAAAATATTTTCATGAGTGATTTCCTTTCTTGTGTGTTGATTGAAGATTGAGAGTCTCTTGGTGCTTGTCTTTGACTATGCTTTAGATATGTTGTGGTGATTGTGGGACTCTCTTTGGATGGCCGCGGTGACATTGGGAAATCCTTAGATTGAGAACTACGAACTTTGAAGTGTGCTTTTGTAGCCCTACATAATTCTCGTCCTCTCTTGACCACGAAGGAATGACCCCCGGATGCGTCTCCATTGCATGTTTTATGGGAAATATCATGTGATTCGATTATGTTAATGTTGTTGGGAGTTGCCACTAGTGAAAGTATGATCCCTAGGCCTTGTTTCCACCATTGCAATACCATTTGTGCTCACGTTTACCACTTGTTTGCTTGCTGCACTTTTTATTACAGATTTATATTACTTTGTTTTGCCATCCATATCACTTGTCATTTAACATCTTTTCGCCGAACTAGTGCACCTATACATCTAACAAGTGTATTAGGTGTGTTGGGGACACAAGAGACTTCTTGTATCTTAGTTGCAGGGTTGCTTGAGAGAGACCATCTTCAACCTCTACTTCCCTGAGTTCGATAAACCTTAGGTCATCCACTTGAGGGAAATTGCTGCTGTCCTACAAACCTCTGCGCTTGGAGGCCCAACATAGTCTACAAGAGTAGAAGCATGTGTAGACATCAAGCTATTTCTGGCGCCGTTGCCGGGGAAGTGAGTGCTTGAAGGTATATCTTTAGATCTTGCAATTAAATCTTTTTGTTTCTTGTTTTTATTTCACTAGTTATGTTTATGAAAAACCGCATTCTTAGTTCGTTGCTTGTGGGAAGACGCCCCACACCTGTGGTGGTTGCTCCTCCTCCTACTGAAATTGTGTCCTATAAAATACCGGCTGGTATTATCGATTATATTTTGGCTAATCGTTATGCAGGAGACAGACATCCCGGTGAACACTTGCTATATCTGTCACAACTATGTTCATTATTTAAGCTTGCAGGTGTATCAAGGGAGTTTGTCATGAGGAAATTGTTCGCCGTATCACTTATAGATAAAGCTTCAGATTGGTATAAGCTTCTCGATAACTCGCACTTGCTTGATTGGCAAGAGCTTATGTCTCTCTTTTATACTAAGTTTTATCCTCTTCATGAAATTCATCGAGACAGGAACTATATCTATAACTTCAGGTCTCGTGACGGAGAGAGCATAGCTCAAGCTTGGGGGAGACTGAAAACGTTAATGCTAAAATGTCCTAACCATGGGCTCCCCAAAGATGCTTATGTGGAGAGTAAGAGTACCTTTTTGCATGTGGATCATGGTAACAATGCTTTATGTGATGCTTATATTGTTGAGTTTATTCGTGATCCCACTGAAAATTATTATGAGAAGGGAACATATGCTTATAGATATTTCAATAATATTAAGTTCCCTCTCTTTATGTTGAAGGTTTTGAAGCTGCACTTGTTTTGTCTTCCTATGCTTATTGCTTTGTGCTTCAATGAATTATTCCATTGCAATATTCATATGCATATGAAGCATGTTAGGCTTAAATGTATTTGGTATTTGCTTCTTGATGCTCTCTTTTGTTCTTCAGCTCTTATTCCTACGAGAGCATCATTAAAGTCTTAAGCCTATCTTTATGGCTATAAAGAAAGAGCTCTAGGGACACAACCCTTGTTATCTTTGCTTTCAGTTTTAGTGGTCTTGATGTTTGTTACTACTGTAGCAACATCATTGTATCTTTATTTTTCAGCTTTGTGCCAAGTTTAGCCTCTGATTGCAAGAAAGTTCAAAAGTTGTGACGTGCTGTCAAGGAAACAGATTATGTCCTTGGACAGACAAATTCGTATAAAATCACCAGATCACCTTTTTGGTCTGAATTTTTTCGACGGCGTGCTCTATACAATTGGCTTTCGGGCGTCTGTTCTGAGTTTTTTGATTTGAGTTGCAGAAGTGCCCCGAAAAAATTATTTACTACCTGCTAGTCTATTTTTCACAGATTCTGTCCTGTTTTGCCTTTTCTTCGTTTTGCAAACCTTGAGCTTGCTTTTTCTTTGCAAAAACCTTTTGGCAATCTTGAGAAACAGTAGACCTTCAATAATATCCTTATTTCCAGCAAGGAAAAATTATTTTATTATGGGTACTAACCTCGCTAATCAGATTATGATGAGTTATGTATGAAGGGAGTTTTCAAGTGTGCGAGGGGAGATGATAAAAAGATTCAGGAGTGTCAAACGCTCAAGCTTGGGGATGCCCCCATGCACCCCCAAGAAATATTCAAGAAGACTCAAGCGTCTAAGCTTGGGGATGCCCCCGTGCATCCCCTTCTCCATCAACATTATCAGTTCGTCTTTCGTTCCACTATATTTTTATCACTTCATGTGTTATGTGCTATGCTTGGAGCGTCTTGCTTTTAGTTTCCTTTTTAGTTTTCTTTAGCCTTGCTTGCTGTTCATAACGAGTTAGAACCCAGCTTTCTTTGTGTGGGAGAGAAACACGCTCCATTTCAACCTAGAACATAACATAGAATTTTCATGTCTATCCTTGCTGTGTGTGTTCTTTGTCTTTCAATAGCTACTATCATGTTCAGCTCTTAGTTTTCATGCTTTACTTTTTGAAGAGCTTTTGTTTAGTTGGTCGCTGGAACTCTCTTTAGTTATCATGCTTATCTTGTTAAGAGAGTTGGCTTCTGTTGCACTGGTTGATATGTCTATGATAAAAATGCTATGTGCATAATGGTGCTTAGTAGTTCATGTTTTCTTATGGTTAGTCTCAAATAGCTGGGGGGTTCTCAATGTGTTATTGGAGTACCAACATGATTTGTTTGCCTATGATGTGGTATGGTCTAGTGATATCTTCCTTCAAGAATTTATTTTGATTGACTTGGCGTATGCTCACGCATATCTAAGACTGTAAAGAAAGTCTATCAAGCCTTGATGATCTTTAATTTCTGAGTAGCAATATAACTTCCATGCCCGATTCAATGTTGCTTTGTCGCTCTGCATGATTATGACCGTCATTGCTCTTTTAGTTGGTCGCTCCCAGTCTTTTGCTAACCTTCGCCTGTACTAAGCGGACTGACTGCTTGTGCATCCAAAATCCTTTAAACCAGTTATGCCATATGAGTCCACCATACCTTCCTATACATGGTATTTACCTGCCATTCCTAACGAAGACTTTCATGTACCAGCTCGAAATTATTCAAAAAAGCATCTCTCTTTTGTGCCTCTGTTTTAGCTCATGAGGAAGTAGTAGTTAATTCATGATCTTTTTAAGTTGGACAAGCTTCACCCCGGGATTGCATGTCTAATGTGCAAAACCATAATACGAGAAGGAACTGGCATAGAGTGCGCCCGGCTCATTAAAAATTATACAACAAACAAACCCTTCTTCACGCTTTGTTCATGAGAAATCAGAAAACTTTGGCAGTGATAAACAAAGGAGATTAAGAGGATATGATCGTCCTCATGCGGGAGCCGTTCCTCGAAACTTGTCCAGCTCAAGAAGTGATTGAGTTATCTGCTAGCATTCGTTGACGAAATATGCATATTCTAAAAAATAATTATTACCTCTGTTTTTAAAACCAAGAGCACTGGTACATGTTTAGTTTTTGTTTCCGACCACGGGTTTTCAACCTTGCCAACAAAAGCCACGGTTCGAGAGTCTCCACCTTCTTTAAAGCACCAACTATTGAGAGCATGATTGTCATTCTGAGTGTAATGTGCATTGTCCCAAAGTACCATTGTCTTTTGCATGATTATGATATCGTTTATTCTGAAATCATTGTATCTAGTCGTCACTTAAACCTTGGAGGTGCCCCTGCATTTATGTTTTGCCTCACTAAAGGGGGCAAGCGAGATACCACTTTATCATATTTGCACACCATGTTCACTACAAATTTATTGAGTGTTTCAATATCATATTGTAAAACTTTCGGTTCTTTGTGATATTCTCATGAGGAAACTTAATTACTACAGATTCATTATCTCAGTAAGCATTTGTCATGTGACTGTGAAAAGTTCTTATATGGTTAATAGCATGTCACCACAGAAATTATGCTTGTTATCATTTACCTACTCGAGGACGAGCAGGAATTAAGCTTGGGGATGTTGATACGTCCAAAACGTATCTATAATTTCTGCTTGCTCCATGCCTTTTTTGTGTGATATTGCTATGATATTTATGCACTTCCATACACTTTTGATCATATTTGGACTAACCTAATAATGATTGCAAAAGTGCACAATGTTCTTGTTTTACACTTTATTGTGTAGGAATTACTTGGAAATTGACAAAAAACGCAAAAGGAGTCGTATTGGAGTAGACTCTGACTTTCCTGAAATCTGTCTGAGAACGTTTTTTAAAGATGGTCACGTTCCGGCCCGAAGACGACATCAAACGGAAAAAGTCTAGTTGCGAAAGTTGCGGGGAATTTCGAGGCGATGCTTCTGAATATAAAATGCGTCCAAATCGGAGTCCGGACGGCCGAGTAAAGCCCGTTTTACTGAGGCCCAAAATCTGATGACGGGAATCCGAGAGTCTATATAAAGAGAGGAAACCTAGGTCACCAAGGGCCACGAATTTTCCTCCTCCCGAGCCGCCGTCTTGGAGGGGAGGACCAGCACCATTGCAGCACCATCCACAAGGAATAAGGGGGCTAAGGAGCCGCTGCCCCCTAGGGCCGCCGCCACCCCGAGGGCCGCCGCCGCCCCCTAGGGCCGCCGCCGCCGCCGCGCCCCCAAGGGCCGCCGCCGGCCGTCTCCTCCTCACGGGGCTGCACCTCTCCATCAACACCATCATCAACCTCCTCCTCACCATGTCCATGCGTGAGTAGTCTCCTCCGGGGCCGAGGGCTCGTACGTGTAGCTATGTGGTTATCTCTCTCTCCCATGATGTGATCTTCGTTGTGATCATAGGCTATGTTAATCTAGGGTGATCCCATGATATTCCCCCTTCCTCTATGTATTGGATTGATGTACTCATTTGTCTTTATCTAGTATAATCCCCGAGACCAAGGTGACAGCGGTCTATTGGACATGGATTAGAAAAATATTTTCATGAGTGATTTCCTCTCTTGTGTGTTGATTGAAGATTGAGAGTCTCTTGGTGCTTGTCTTTGACTATCCTTTAGATATGTTGTGGTGATTGTGGGACTCTCTTTGGATGGCCGCGGTGACATTGGGAAATCCTTAGATTGAGAACTACGAACTTTGAGGTGTGCTTTTATAGCCCTACATAATTCTCGTCCTCTCTTGACCACGAAGGAATGACCTCCGGGTGCGTCTCCATTGCATGTTTTATGGGAAATATCATGTGATTCGATTATGTTAATGTTGTTGGGAGTTGCCACTAGTGAAAGTATGATCCCTAGGCCTTGTTTCCACCATTGCAATACCATTTGTGCTCACGTTTACCACTTGTTTGCTTGCTGCACTTTTTATTACAGATTTATATTACTTTGTTTTGCCACCATATCACTTGCCATTTAACATCTCTTCGCCGAACTAGTGCACCTATACATCTAACAAGTGTATTAGGTGTGTTGAGGACACAAGAGACTTCTTGTATCTTAGTTGCAGGGTTGCTTGAGAGAGACCATCTTCAACCTCTACTTCCCTGAGTTCGATAAACCTTAGGTCATGCACTTGAGGGAAATTGCTGCTGTCCTACAAACCTCTACGCTTGGAGGCCCAACATAGTCTACAAGAGTAGAAGCGTGTGTAGACATCACTAGCACCCGAGGACTTAATTAACAACCCGGGCCAGTGCTCCTCATGAGTGTTGGTCCAAACTAGAGCACTTTGCGGGGCCGCCCCTTGGCAACTTAGGGTATTTTGGCTCCCGTACGCGTCGCTCATCCGACCGTGGCTTGAGACGAGATACGCGCGGCTCCTATCAGGGTGTCGGCATGTCGGGAGGTCTTGTTGGACTTGTTTACCATTATCGAAATATCTTGTACACCGGGATTCCGAGTGTGATCGGGTAGTCCCTAAGATAAGGGGTTTTTACCTCTGTTGATCGCGAGAGCTTGTGATGGCCCAAGTTGGGACACCCCTGTAGGGTTATGATCTTTCGAAAGTCGTGCCCGTGGTTATGTGGCGGATTGGAATTTGTTAATATCCGGTTGTAGAAAACTTGACACAAAACCTCAAACATAATACACTACCGTGCGAGTAGTCGTGATGGTCTCTTTTCGAGGGAGTTCGGGAAGAGAACACGGCTGGGTTATGGATGACTCGTAGGTAGACAGGATCATCTAGTAATCATGAAGTTCACGACCGATGGCTTTCACTTCTCTTCTAGCTCTGATGATACGTAAGCTAGCCACCTCATCTACGCTTAGCGCTTGCAGCAGCTCACTCATACACTTTCTCCTTACCCAAAGGCTTTGATAGTTTTGATACCCGGGAATGGGATTGATGAGTCCTCGTGACTCACAGTTTGCTACAAACACATGTGCAGGTACAACCGAGTACAATTCAGTTGATGGCCAGGAACTCAAGAGGGAGTTCGATGAGGAACGTGGGCGGATGTATGTGACGTTCCCCGACGATCATTAGTGGTTCCTACTAGGGTCGATCGGGCATAGTGGTGGTTATCTTCTTTTCATTTGGATTTGTCCGTAGCCGGACCATGATTGTACATGGATGAATGTATGACTTATTTATGCATTGTGTGAAGTGGCGATTGTAAGCCAACTATGTATTTTTCTCCCTTTGTTCTTGTACATGGGAATGTGTGAAGATGACCATCTTGCGATTATACAAAAATGCGATTATGCCTCTAAGTCATGCCTCGACACGTAGGAGATATAGTTGCATCTTGGGCGTTACACCTTGGGGCCGACCTATTATCGAGCTCCGCAGCCCATGGGCCAGCCCTGATATGTTGTACTGTTAAGGAAGAATTCGGAGTTTCGGATGAACTTCGAGTTGGGTGTCTTCAACTGGGTGACTTCCTTGCCTTGGATGTAGCTAGGGGAGCGTCATGTCATTTTGAAGCTTCCAGTTCATGCCTATAATGGGCCAACAACTGGTTTTGATTGGTGTGCATGTGTGTGCATTGGTGCAACCCTGTAGGGATAAATCTATTCAAATAGTGGTGTCTGTGGTTATGGACGACTTGATGAAAGGATCAATATGGTTGACTAGAGGGAGGGGGGTGAATAGGCAACTAACAATTTTAGCTTTTCTTGACCAAATTAAACTTAGGACCAAAATAGGTTGTCTAGATATGCAACTAGCTGAGCAACCTATATGATGCAACAAAGATAAGTGAGCAAGCAAGCACAAGATACTAACACACTAAAGCTTGCACGAGTAAATGATAGAGATAACCAAAAGTGGAGCCGCTGAAGACGAGGATGTGTTACCGAAGTTCCTTCCCTTTGAGGGGAAGTACGTCTCCGTTGGAGCGGTGTGGAGGCACAAATGCTCCCCAAGAAGCCACTAGGGCCACCGTATTCTCCTCACATCATCACACAATGCGAGATGCCGTGATTCCACTATTGGTGCCCTTGAAGGCGGCAACCGAACCTTTACAAACAAGGTTGGGGCTCTCTCCACAACTGAATTGGAGGCTCCCAACGAAACCACAGAGCTTCACCACAATGGATATGGCTCCGAGGTGACCTCAACCATCTAGGGTGCTCAAACACCCAAGAGTAACAAGGGATTAGTGGGGGGAATCAAATTTCTCTTGGTGGAAGTGTAGATCCCGGCCTTCTCAACCAATCCCTAGAAAATCAACAAGTTTGATTGGCTAGGGAGAGAGATCGGGCGAAAATAAGTTTTTGGAGCAACAATGGAGCTTGGGGGAGAAGAGGTGAGTGTTCTAGAGGAGGAAGAACACTTTATATAGTGGAGGGAAAGAGTGAACTGTTACACTCTTCTCAGCCCGCACAGAGCGGTACTACCGCTGGGCCGAGCGGTACTACCGCTGGAGCCAGCGGTACTATTGTGCCCCCCAGCGGTACTATCGCCCTGTGATAAGGACGGGGTTTGGAGGAAGGGAGTGGTGGTAGCCGCGGTGGTGGCAGCGGTACTACCGCCTATAAGCGGTACTACTGCTGCTACTACCGTTGCTACCACCGTAGAACCCGACACGAAAAATGTTCGTCCCGAATCGACGCGGAGGTGGAGAGTAGCCGCGGCGGTACTGCCGCATATATGCACGAGCGGTACTACCGCGCCTCTACAGCGGTACTACCGCTTGGAGCGCATATGCGGTACTACCGCACTGGCTACGGTACTACCGCACCCACAGAAGAAGGAGAAGATGCTAGGAAAAGGAAGAGGATGAGGGTGCAAAAATGAGTGTACGTGATGATTCCACCCTGGCCTTTCCATTGCGGACCCCCCTTGATAGTACGGTGTCTCCTACGACTCAAGTCCACCAAAACAAAAGCCTAGCACGACAACACGTCTTGAGCTGATAACTCAGAGGGTAGATAATCGTTTCGTGCCTCTGGATGTATATCTGAAATACTTGGCACACATGATTAGTCCGCAAACGCATTGTCATCAATCACCAAAACCACAAAGGAAGGGACATGCCCTTACAATCTCCCCCCTTTTTGGTGGATTGATGACAACACGGGATTTTCACAATAAGTAAGAACAAGTGAGGAGTAAGCAAACCCCACGGACTACAAAAGATAGACAAGCTCCCCCTAGATGTGTGCTTAAAAGGAGTTGCTTGTGGAATGCAAAGAACACACTCTAGGATCAATGCTTCCCCTATCTTTTATAATCCGATAACATCAAATCAAAGAGGAGACATAAGTAAGTAACACGGTAGGTGCAACAGGATAGAACATGAATTAAACAGCACATACTAGAGTACTTGATATAAGAGATAGCATAGGTCTCACACAAAGAAAGGTAGCTGAGTCTTACGAACACACCAAACCAGAATGAAAAGCAAAACACTAAAACACACGAGACACGACAACGCAAATCACCACAAATCACTTCTCCCCCTTTGGCATCGAGACACCGAAAAGGGGTAGAGAAAGACACAACGCCATCACACCACTGCAGGGTCATCTGCACCTCCGTCGTTGGCTGGGGGCTGCTCGAGGTCAGAATCAGTCCAGTGACAGTGCTGACGAACCCAGTCGTCCTCATCAGTGATCCTGCCCTCAGATCCGCTAGTGACTGTGGCACCAAGCTGATGCATAAGCTCCTTGTGACGAGTCCTGGACTTCTTCTCAGCGACATGGGCCATGTACTGACCGTGGGACTCCATGCAGAACAACTTCTTCATCTTCTTCTTCAGCTTCTTGGCCCAAGATGGCTCAGCTCCAGATGACATATAGTCATCATCATCATCATCATCATCCTAGTCAGCCTCTGCCTCAGGATCATCAGCATCAGCCGGGATGTTAGGCTGAGTAACCGGAGTGTTCCAGAGATCCTTCCTCCAGAGCCTCTTGACCTCGTGAGAGACCAACTCGCCAGTCTGTAGAGCGTACCCCTCGTAGGTGTGCTCCCACGCCTTCTCAATGAGGAGCATGATGTATGGAGCATAGATGAGACACTTCGCTCTGAGATGGCAGACAAAAGTTCAGACCACATGACATGAGAGATATCCAATGTTTCTCTAGTGTTTTGTTCCTTCTGGTGCTGGCAGAAAAGAAGCATATCCACAAGGTAAGAGTGGACCATATCGTGGTTCCCAATGCGACGGAAAAGAGTCTCCCTGAAGATGCGGTGAAGGATGTCCAGAAACACAGGCAGCTCATATGTCTCCTTCAGAGTCTCTGGGTTGACCTTCTTAGTGCAGTATGGTCATAGTTTCTGCTTGTGAGTGGAGGTTGCATTATGATGAGGTCGAAAACCGACTGAGCTCTCCAGACCAAGATCTTCAACACCAAGAAGTTCCATGAACGCTTTCCACTTAACTGTCAGACGCCTGCCATTGGTCATCCACGTCAAGGTCCTTTCTGCATCAGTGCCAAGGTGAACGGTGGCATAGAACTGAGCCACCAGATCAGCATCAAAGTCCTTGTTGAATGTTATGATGTTGACAATGTTCAGCTGGTTGCACATCTCCAGAGCTTCGCCGAAATACTCTATGTCCTTCTCCAAATGAGCAATATCGATTGAGCGCACATCAACATAGAGATTCTTCTTGGCCTTGATCACATCAAAGTAAGTCGCATACTGAAACCGGTTCCAAAACGGCCGGTTGACAAGGGTGGGCTCTTGTTTAAACTCATATGGATTGCGCCGACGCCTCTCCCAAAACTCCTTGTTTGACATCTCCCTGACAGTCTTGGCCTTCTTAGCTGGCTTCTTGGCAGTGCTCTTGGACGACTGTTGTGACTGAGAGGGAGGAGCACTGGACGACGGAGCCCCTACAGAGCCACTGGTAGACCCACCTGCTGCCTCAGAGGTGCGATAGCGCTTTGAACTGGCGCGCCCGGGGTTGATGCGACGAGCAAGGTGTTCCGTTGGGTCATCTCCTGAAGACACACACACACACACACAAAAGAGACACGGAGAACGAACACGCATAAGACACGAGACAAAGAGCAAAAACAGAATCAAACTTTGGTAGGAATATGTTGGAGGATGGCCTCTCCGCGGTACTACAGCATATGGAAAGCGGTAGTACCGTCAGTAGCGGTAGTACCGCATATGGGAAGCGGTAGTACCGCTCTGAGCGCAGGAACAACAGTTCCCCCACACGGTGGCAGATCCAGTACTACAGGAGAGGCAAAGAACAAAAATAGCCCTATCAAAGTTCAATCCTAGCATTATAGAGGAGTTCATTGAAGGAAAGATGCCCTAGAGGCAATAATAAAGTTTTATTTATTTCCTTATATCATGATAAATGTTTATTATTCATGCTAGAATTCTATTAACCGGAAACTTAGTACATGTGTGAATACATAGACAAAACAGAGTGTCCCTAGTATGCCTCTACTAGACTAGTTCATTGATCAAAGATGGTTATGTTTCCTAGCCATAGACATGTGTTGTCATTTGATCAACGAGATCACATCATTAGGAGAATGATGTGATGGACAAGACCCATCCGTTAGCTTAGCACCATGATCGTTTAGTTTTACTGCTATTGCTTTCTTCATGACTTATACATGTTCCTATGACTATGAGATTATGCAACTCCCAAATACCGGTGGAACACCTTGTGTGCTATCAAACGTCACAATGTAACTGGGTGATTATAAATATGCTCTACAGGTGTCTCCGAAGGTGTTCGTGGTGTTGGCATAGATCAAGAATAGGATTTGTCACTCCGAGTGTCGGAGAGGTATCTCTGGGCCCTCTCGGTAATACACATCATAATAAGCCTTGCAAGCAAATGACTAATGAGTTAGTCACGAGACGATGTATTACATAACGAGTAAAGAGACTTGCCGGTAACGAGATTGAACTAGGTATTGAGATACCGACGATCGAATCTCGGGCAAGTAACATACCGATGACAAAGGGAACAACGTATGCTGTTATGCGGTTTGACCGATAAAGATCTTCGTAGAATATGTAGGAGCCAATATGAGCATCCAGGTTCCGCTATTGGTTATTGACCGGAGATGAGTCTCGGTCATGTCTACATAGTTCTCGATCCCGTAGGCTCCGCACGCTTAACGTTTGATGACGATCGGTATTATGAGTTTATGAGTTTTGATGTACCGAAGGTAGTTCGGAGTCCCGGATAAGATCACGGACATGACGAGGAGTCTTGGAATGTCCGAGACGTAAAGATTGATATATTGGACGACTATATTCGGACACCAAAAGTGTTCCGAAAAGTTTCGGAATTAACCGGAGTGCTCGGGGTTACTGGAAACTCCGGGGGAAGATATGGGCCCTGATGGGCTTTAGTGGAAAGGAGAGAGGGCCGGCGAGGGCTGGGCCGCGCGCCCCTCCCCCTTGGTCCGAATTGGACAAGGAAAAGAGGTGGGGGGCGACGCCCCTTTCCTTCTCCCTCTACCTCTCCTTCCTCCCCCCTCTCTCTCTTGGTGATTCCTACTAGGAATAGGATTGCAATCCTATTCCTAGTAGGATTGCTCCTCTAGGCGCGCCATAGAGAGGCCGGCCGGCCTCCCCCCTTGCTCCTTTATATACAGGGGCAGGGGGAACCCTAGAACACACAAGTTGATCTCTCCAGCCGTGTGCGGTGCCCCCCCTCCACAGAAACACACCTCGGTCATACTGTCGCAGTGCTTAGGTGAAGCCCTGCGCCGGTAACTTCATCATATCCGTCACCACGCCGTCGTGCTGACGAAACTCTCCCGTGAAGCTCAACTGGATCAATAGCTCGTGGGACGTCATCAAGCTGAACGTGTGCTGAACGCGGAGGTGCCGTATGTTCGGTGCTTGATCGGTTGAATCGCGAAGAAGTTCGACTACATCAATCGTGTCACTTGAAGCTTCCGCTTTTGGTCTACAAGGGTACGTAGACACACTCTCCCCCTCGTTGCTATGCATCTGGTAGATAGATCTTGCGTGATCGTAGGATTTTTTTTGAAATACTACGTTCCCCAACAGTGGCATCATGAGCCAGGTCTATGCGTAGATGATATGCACAAGTAGAACACAATGAGTTGTGGACGATACTAGTCATACTGCTTACCAGCATCTCATACTTTGGTTCGGCGGTATTGTGAGATGAAGCGGCCCGGACAGACATTACACGTACGCTTACACGAGACTGGTTTCACCGTTATGAGCACTCGTTGCTTAAAGGTGACTGGCGGGTGTCTGTCTCTCTCACTTTAGCAGAATCAAGTGTGGCTACGCCCGGTCCTTGTGAAGGTTAAAACAGCACATACTTGACGAAAAATCGTTGTGGTTTTTTATGCGTAGGTAAGAACGGTTCTTGCTAAGCCCGTAGCAGCCACGTAAAACTTGCAACAACAAAGTAGATGACATCTAACTTGTTTTTGCACGACATTTTGTCATGTGATATGGTCAAGACATGATGAGTTATACGTTATTGTATGAGATGATCATGTTTTGTAAAGTTATCGGCAACTGGCACGAGCCATATGATTGTCGCTTTATTGTATGAAATACAGTCGCCATGTAATTGCTTTACTTTATCACTAAGCGGTAGCGATAGTTGTGGAAGCAATAGTTGGCGAGACGACAACGATGCTACGATGGAGATCAAGGTGTCGCGCTGGTGACAAAGGTGATCATGACGGTGCTTTGGAGATGGAGATCAAAAGCACAAGATGATGATGGCCATATCATGTCACATATTTTGATTGCATGTGATGTTTATCTTATTATGCTTCTTATTTTGCTTAGTACGACAGTAGCATTATAAGATGATCCCTTACAAAAATTTCAAGGTATAAGTATTCTCCCTGAGTATGCACCGTTGCGAAAGTTCGTCGTGCCGAGACACCACGTGATGATCAGGTGTGATAAGCTCTACCATCAAATACAACGGGTGTAAGCCAGTTTTGCACACGCAGAATACTCGGGTTAAACTTGACGAGCCTAGCATATGCAGATATGGCCTCGAAACACTGGAGACCGAAATGTCGAGCGTGAATCATATAGTAGATATGATCAACATAATATGTTCACCATTGAAAACTACTCCATCTCACGTGATGATCGGACATGGTTTAGTTGATTTGGATCACGTGATCATTTAGATGACCAGAGGGATGTCTATCTAAGTGGGAGTTCTTAAGTAATATGATTAATTGAACTTTAATTTATCATGAACTTATTCCTGGTAGTATTAGAATATCTATGTTGTAGATCAATAGCTCGTGTTATAGCTCCCCTATGTTTTTGATATGTTCCTAGAGAAAACTAAGATGTTAGTAGCAATGATGCGGACTAGGTCCATGATCTGAGGATTTTCCTCACTGCTGCACAGAAGAATTATGTCCTTGATGCACCGCTAGGTGACATATCTATTGCAGGAGCAGATGTAGACGTTATGAACGTTTGACAAGCTCGGTATGATGACTACTTGATAGTTTAGTGCACCATGCTTTACGGCTTATAATCGGGACTTCAAAAATGTTTTGAACGCCACGGAGCATATGAGCTGTTCCAAGAGTTGAAATTAGTATTTCATACTCATGCCCGTGTCGAGAGGTATAAGACCTCTGACAGTACTTTGCCTACAAGATGAAGGAGAATAGCTCAACCAGTGAGCATGTGCTCAGATTGTCTGGGTACTACAATTGCTTGAATCAAGTGGGAGTTAATCTTCCAGATAACATAGTAATTGACAAAGTTCTCTAGACACTATCACCAAGTTAGTAGAACTTCGTGATGAACTATAATATGCAAGGGATGACGAAAGTAATTCCCGAGCTCTTCGCGATACTGAAATCGGCGAAGGTAGAAATCAAGAAAGAGCATTAAGTGTTGATGGTTAACAAGACCACTTGTTTCAAGTAAAGGGCAAAGGGATAGAAAGGGAACTTCAAGAAGAATGACAAGCAAGTTGTCACTCCCGTGAAGAAACCCAAAGCTAAACTCAAGCCTGAAACTAAGTGTTTCTACTTCAAAGGAAATGGTCACTTGAAGTGGAACTGCCCTAGATACTTGGCGGATAAGAAGGATGGCAAAGTGAACAAAGGTATATTTGATATACAGATTATTGATGTGTACTTTACTAGTGTTCATAGCAACCCTTGGGTATTTGATACCGGTTCAGTTGCTAAAATTAGTAACTCGAAACGGGAGTTGCAGAATGAACAAAGACTAGTTAAAGGTGAAGTGACGATGTGTGTTGGAAGTGGTTCCAAGATTGATATGATCATCATCACACACTCCCTATACTTTCGGGATTAGTGTAGAACCTAAATAAATGTTATTTGGCATTTGAGTTAAGCATGAATATGATTTAATCATGTTTGTTGCAACACGGTTATTCATTTAAAGTCATAGAATAATTGTTATTCTGTTTACATGAATAAAGCCTTCGATGGTCATACACCCAATGAAAATAGCTTTGTTGCATCCCGATCGTAGTGATACACATATTCATAATATTGAAGTCAAAAGATGCAAAGTTTATAATGATAGTGCAACTTATTTGTGGCACTGCCGTTTAGGTCATATTGATGTAAAGCGCATGAAGAAACTCCATGATGATGGACTTTTGGAATCACTTGATTATGAATCACTTGGTGCTTGCGAACCATGCCTCATGGGCAAGATGACTAAAACTCCGTTCTCCGGAACAATGGAGCGAGCAACTGATTTATTGGAAATCATACATACTTATGTATGTGGACCGACTAGTGTTAAGGCTCGCGGCGAGTATCGTTATTTTCTGAACTTCACTGATGATTTGAGCAGATATGGGTATATCTACTTGATGAAACACAAGTCTGAAACATTTAAAAAGTTCAAAGAATTTCAGAGTGAAGTAGAGAATCATCGTAACAAGAAAATAAAGTTTCTACGATCTGATCGTGGAGGTGAATATTTGAGTTACGAGTTTGGTCTTCATTTGAAACAATGTGGAATAGTTTCACAACTCATGCCACCGGGAACACCACATCGTAATGGTGTGTCCGAACGTCGTAACCGTACTTTATTAGATATGGTGCGATCTATGATGTCTCTTACCGATTTACCACTATCGTTTTGGGTTATGCATTAGAGACAGCTGCATTCACGTTTAATAAGGGCACCATCTAAATCTGTTGAGACGACGCCTTATGAATTGTGGTTTGGCCAGAAACCAAAGTTGTCGTTTCTTAAAGTTTGGGGTTGCGATGCTTATGTGAAAAGCTTCAACCTGATAAGCTCGAACCCAAGTCGGAGAAATGTGTCTTCATAGGATACCCAAAGGAGACTGTTGGGTACACCTTCTATCACAGATCCAAAGGCAAGATATTCGTTGCTACGAATTGATCCTTTCTAGAGAAGGAGTTTCTCTCGAAAGAAGTGAGTGGGAGGAAAGTGTAACTTGATGAGGTAATTGTACCTTCTCTCGAATTGGAAAGTAGTACATCACAGAAACTAGTTCTAGTGATTCCTAGACCAATTAGTGAGGAAGCTAATGATGATGATCATGAAACTTCGGATCAAGTTACTACTGAACTTCGTAGATCAACCAGAGTACGTTTTACGCCAGAGTGGTACGGCAACCCGGTTTTGGAAGTCATGTTACTAGACCATGATGAACCTACGAACTATGAGGAAGCGATGATGAGCCCAGATTCCGCAAAATGGCTTGAGTCCATGAAATCTGAGATGGGATCCATGTATGAGAACAAAGTGTGGACTTTGGTTGACTTGCCCGATGATCGGCAAGCCATCGAAAATAAATGGATCTTCAAGAGGAAGACCGACGCTGACAGTAATGTTATTGTTTACAAAGATTGACTTGTTGCGAAAGGTTTTCTACAAGTTCAAAGAGTTTACTATGATGAGACTTTCTCACCCTTAGCGATGCTTAAGTCTGTCCGAATCATGTTAGCAATTGCCACATTTTATGATTATGAAATCTGGCAAATGGATGTCAAAACTGCATTCTTGAATGGATGTCTTAAAGAAGAGTTGTATATGATGCAACCAGAAGGTTTTGTTGATCCTAAAGGTGCTAACAAAGTGTGCAAGCTCTAGTGATCCATCTATGGACTGGTGCAAGCATCTCAGAGTTGGAATATACGCTTTGATAAGTTGATCAAAGCATATAGTTTTATACAGACTTGCGGTGAAGCCTGTATTTACAAGAAAGTGAGTGGGAGCACTACAACCTTTCTGATAAGTATATGTGAATGACATATTATTGATAAGAAATGATGTAGAATTTTCTGGAAAGCATAAAGGAGTGTTTGAAAGGAGTTTTTTCAAAGAAAAACCTTGGTAAATGATGTAGAAATTATGTAGAATTTTTTGGAAAGCATAAAGGAGTGTTTGAAAGGAGTTTTTTCAAAGAAAAACCTCGGTAAAGCTGCTTACATATTGAGCCTCAAGATCTATAGAGATAGATCGAGACGCTTGATAAGTTTTTTCAATGAGTACATACCTTGACAAGTTTTTGAAGTAGTTCAAAATGGATCAGTCAGAGAAGGAGTTCTTGCCTGAGTTGTAAGGTATGAAGTTGAGTAAGACTCAAAGCCCGACCTCGGCAGAAGATAGAGAAAGAATGAAAGTCATTGCCTATGCCTCAGCCATAGGCTCTTTAAAGTATGCCATGCTATGTACCAAACCTGTTGTGTCCCTTGCCATGAGTTTGGCAAGGATGTACAAAAGCGATCCAGGAGTAGATCACTGGACAACGGTCAAAATTATCCTTAGTTGCTGGATGACTAAGGAAATATTTCTCGGTTATGGAGGTGATAAATAGTTCGTCGTAAAGAGTTACGTCGATGCAAGCTTTGACACCGATCTGGATGACTCTGAGTCTCGATCTTGATACATATTGGAAGTAGGAGCATTTAGCTAGAGTAGCTCAGTGCAGAGCATTGTAGACATATAAATTTGCAAAATACATACGGATCTGAATGTGGCAGACCCATTGACTAAACCTCTCTCACAAGCAAAACATGATCACACCTTAGTACTCTTTGGGTGTTAATCACATGGCGATGTGAACTACATTACTGACTCTAGTAAACCTTTTTGGGTATTGGTCACATGGCGATGTGAACTATAAAGTGTTAAGTCACATGGTGACCTGAACTATTGGTGTTAATCACATGGTGATGTGATCTAGATTATTGACTCTAGTGCAAGTGGGAGACTAAAGGAAATATGCCCTAGAGGCAATAATAAAGTTATTATTTATTTCCTTATATCATGATAAATGTTTATTATTCATGCTAGAATTGTATTAACCGGAAACTTAGTACATGTGTGAATACATAGACAAAACAGAGTGTCCCTAGTATGCCTCTACTAGACTAGTTCATTGATCAAAGATGGTTATGTTTCCTAGCCATAGACATGTGTTGTCATTTGATCAACGAGATCACATCATTAGGAGAATGATGTGATGTACAAGACCCATCCGTTAGCTTAGCACCATAATCGTTTAGTTTTACTGATATTGCTTTCTTCATGACTTATACATGTTCCTATGACTATGAGATTATACAACTCCCGAATACCGGAGGAACACCTTGTGTGCTATCAAACATCACAACGTAACTGGGTGATTATAAAGATGCTCTACAGGTGTCTCCGAAGGTGTTCTTGGTGTTGGCATAGATCAAGAATAGGATTTGTCACTCCGAGTATCGGAGAGGTATCTCTGGGCCCTCTCGGTAATACACATCATAATAAGCCTTGCAAGCAAATGACTAATGAGTTATTCACGAGATGATGTATTACGGAACGAGTAAAGAGACTTGCCGGTAACGAGATTGAACTAGGTATTGAGATACCGACGATCGAATCTCGGGCAAGTAACATACCGATGACAAAGGGAACAACGTATGTTGTTATGCGGTTTGACTGATAAAGATCTTCGTAGAATATGTAGGAGCCAATATGAGCATCCAGGTTCCGCTATTGGTTATTGACCGGAGATGAGTCTCGGTCATGTCTACATAGTTCTCGAACCCGTAGGGTCCGCATGCTTAACGTTTGATGACGATCGGTATTATGAGTTTATGCGTTTTAATGTACCGAAGGTAGTTCAGAGTCCCGGATAAGACCACGGACATGACGAGGAGTCTCGGAATGTCTGAGACGTAAAGATTGTTATATTGGACGACTATATTCGGACACCGGAAGTGTTCCGGAAAGTTTCGGAATTAACCGGAGTGCCGGGGGGTTACAAGAAACCCCGGGGAAAGATATGGGCCCTGATGGGCTTTAGTGGAAAGGAGATAGGGCCGGCCAGGGCTGGGCCACGCGCCCCTCCCCCTTGGTCCGAATTGAACAAGGGAAGGAGGGGGGCGGCGCCCCTTTCCTTCTCCCTCTACCTCTCCTTCCTTCCCTCTCTCTCGCTCTCTCTCT
>LR738715.1:271494401-271514019 GCA_902687465.1 Secale cereale
ATGGTTGACTAAAGGGGGGGGGGGTGAATAGGCAACTAACAATTTTTAGCTTTTCTTGACAAAATTAAACTTAGGACCAAAATAGGTTGTCTAGATGTGCAACTAGGTGAGCAACCTCTATGATGCAACAAGTGAAAGTAAGCAAGCAAGCACAAGATACTAAAACACCAAAGCTTGCACAAGTAAAGGATAGAGATAACCAAAAGTGGAGTTGGTGAAGACGAGGATGTGTTACCGAAGTTCCTTCCCTTTAACGGGAAGTACGTCTCTGTTGAAGCGGTGTGGAGGCACAATGCTCCCCAAGAAGCCACTAGGGCCACCGTATTCTCCTCACGCCCTCACACAATGCGAGATGCTGTGATTCCACTATTGGTGCCCTTGAATGCGGCGACCGAACCTTTACAAACAAGGTTGGGGCTCTCTCCACAACTGAATTGGAGGCTCCCAACGAAACCACAGAGCTTCACCACAATGGAAATGGCACCGAGGTGACCTCAACCGTCTAGGGTGCTCAAACACCCAAGAGTAACAAGATCCACAAGGGATTAGTGGGGGGAATCAAATTTCTATTGGTTGAAGTGTAGATCTGGGCCTTCTCAACCAATCCCTAGAAAATCAACAAGTTTGATTGGCTAGGGAGAGAGATCGGGCGACAATAAGTTTTTGGAGCAACAATGGAGCTTGGGGGATAAGAGGTGAGTGTTCTAGAAGAGGAAGACCACTTTATATAGTGGAGGGGAAGAGTGAACCGTTACACTCTTCTCAGCCCACACAGAGCGATAGTATCGCTGGGCCGAGCGGTACTACCGCTGGAGCCAGCGGTACTACCGTGCCCCCCAGCGGTACTACCGCCCTGTGATAGGGATGGGGTTTGGAGGAAGGGAGCGGTGGTAGCCGCGGTGGTGGCAGCGGTACTACCGCTGCTACTACCGTTGCTACCACCGTAGAACCCGACACAAAAAATGTTCATCCCGAATCGACGCGGAGGTGGAGAGTAGCCGCGGCGGTACTGCCACATATATGCACGAGCAGTACTACCGCGCCTCTACAGCGGTACTACCGCTTAGAGCGCATATGCGGTACTACCGCGCTGGCTACGGTACTACCGTGCCCACAGAAGAAGGAGAAGATGCTAGGAAAAGGAAGAGGATGAGGGTGCAAAAATGAGTGTACGTGATGATTCCACCCTGGTCTTTCCATTGCGGACCCCCCCCCCCTTGATAGTATGGTGTCTCCTACGACTCAAGTCCACCAAAACAAAAGCCTAGCACGACAACACGTCTTGAGCTGATAACTCAGAGGGTAGATAATCGTCTCGTGCCTCTGGATGTATATCTGAAATACTTGGCACAAACGATTAGTCCGCAAACGCATTGTCATCAATCACCAAAACCACAAAGGAAGGGACATGCCCTTACACTTGAATCTATCGGTTTGATCATAGCACAACTTCAACTAGTAATCTCTAAAACTTTCCTACCCTTAATATTGTTAGTTAATATAGTCGGACAACTTCAACTAATTAATAAAACTTGCCAAGTTAGTGTCTTGGGATTTTTTCTTCGTGTGAGGCTTTGTTGCTTGACCTTAGGATAGAATATCAATGTGTGCACAACCAGCGGGGTTGCATTGCACAATGATCAGTGTAGATGGTTCCTAGGCACTCTCTTTCCTTATCTCTGATAGACGCAAGTTGTAGCGTGTCTCTATAGGTGTTGGTGCTTTCTACTGCTAAACCCCCTTGCCCCCTTTGATACCGATGCATAAATAGTGTAGGTTTCTAGTAGGTCTTGCATGTACAACTGAGTACTCACCTTGCTTAGTGTCCTTTTTTTCCTTGGATTGCCGCCAATCCAACTAAGAGCAATTTAGGAAGCATGTTTGATCATGGGAGATGTTAGCTGGTTATCCCACTAACAACGGTTTGGGCTGGGATATGGGTGTCTTTGCTTATGTTTAAGCCTAAGGCAATTTGCATTCTTACTTGTCTAACATATATTTGTTTCCGTTGTATTAGTTGTATTTTGGTCAAAAGATCCTTGTTGTATTATTCATTAAATTGGCTCCTTTTAGTTGTTTTATATGTATTGTTGCATTGGCTGATCATCGTGATACAAGCCAAAGTGTAATTATGTTCAAAGATTGTGAATTTTACTCCTTGGTTGCTCACGATGATACAAACCAAGGAGGATATTGGTTTTCCCTTCTATCATAAATAAGTGACACAAAGAAAAAGCTCGGGGACAAATATAAGACATAACAAACTATAAACAATAACTCCATATAAATGAGTTGTTATCAAATTATATTTCTAAATGGCATGCATAATGAAACCTCTTGTTGGTTACACTACGGGCATACATCTTGTGCCACATTAGTAGTAGTACAAATTAAAAGGCATAAAAGTGATATAGACATCACATCTGCCATATATATGATTAAACTAACATACTCTAATTTGCATATATAAAAGAGGTGCTATGTGATATTCAGTGTGTAAAATATGAGATAACTGATGGCTTCTCGCCCCTCGTTGGTTACCCCAAGTGGAAGGTTTGAGATGTAGCGTAGCAGCAAGTTTCCCTTGGCAAAGGTACCAAGGATCGAATCCCGTGAGACTCCAAGGGTCGACAAGAAGGTGTCAACGGCGCCAGAAACTTAGCGGTTGACAGGACCTGCACACAGATACAAATAACTTTGCTCCCAACGAGTACAGAGAGGTTGTCAATCCCTCCGGCCTTGTCGTTTACAAAGGATCAAACACAAGAGATAATAATGATAGGTATGACTGCAACTAAGAAATAAGAACAGGAAGTAAATAGCGGGTGTGATCAGTGATGGTAATATGGACTGGGGTCCCATGATGTTCACTAGTGATGTCTCTCTCCCAAAAGACGATAAAACAGCAAAGCGAGGTAAACAAATTACAGATGGGCAATTGACAGGATTATGTGCGCAAACCAATGCTAACTATGCTGCAAGGAAAGGTAGAGGCTCAAAAGCATGGGCGGTACGCCAAGGCAAGTAGACCGAAATCCATCTGCATCTACTACTAATCATCCACCTTGAGATATCTATCCAGAACATCTCGCTGGTATTAAGTTGTGAATCTCACCCAAAGTGTAGACTCAAAGCAACAGACAACTGCATTAAAAGAACTTTGCGTAAAGTAAACAATCCTTGCACCCGCAAGTACAAGCACCATTGTTTTCCCCCTTGTGGCAACAACACATCCCCTAGACTCATGTTTCTGTCACTCAAGCTAGTCATCAAGGGGCATGAACCCACAATCAAGCATAACGCTCCCTCTTGGAGTTACTACCTACTACTCGGCCAAAGCAATAAACAGCAACGGAGAACATGCAAGAATTACTCAAGAATATAAATATAAAAGAGGTGAATCAAATATATTACTCACACACAATCTGAACATAATCTCATAATCCATCGGATCCCAGCAAACACAGCAGAGCAACAACATAAAGATTACATATGTGCCTCAATCATGTAGGGCAGCTCACGAGGTCTAAACCATGAAGAACAAAGAGGGGAGGAGAACATCACATAGCTACTGATCATGGACCCATGGTCCAAGGTGGACTACTCACGACTCATCCGGGAAGCGTCCATGGTGGTGGAGAAGCTCCCGGTGGTGATTCTCCCCTCCGGCAGGGTGCCGGGAAGAGTTCTCCTGATGCTCCCGATATTGGAAGCGCGGCGGCGACGGAACAGAGGCGAGATCGCGAAAAAGGGTTCCGTCCTCGAGGGTTTCGGGACGCGAGGAATATATATGCGAAGGGGGGGTCACCAGAGGCGGAGGTGGGGCACCAGGCGCCCCCTTGGCGCGGCTAGGGGTGGGGCCGCACCGGGTGGCCGCCTGGGCCACCCCAGGCTCCCCTCTGGCCCTGCTTTGGTTTTTCTCGAAGCTCCCTGTACGCTGATTTTTCCCGGAATTTTTAGAGCACTTTTAATATGGGGGAAACCTGAAATAGAAAAACAACAGAAAACAGGAACTGGCACTGTGGTGCACTGAGTTAATAGGTTAGTCCAAATATGAACAAAAGTGTATGGAAGTGCATAAATATCATAGCAATATCACACAAAAGAGGCATGGAGCAAGCAGAAATTATAGATACATTTTGGACGTATCAACATCCCCAAGCTTAATTCCTGCTCGTCCTCGAGTAGGTAAATGATAACAAGCATAATTTTTGTGGTGACATGCTATCAACCATATAAGAACTTTTTAAGTAAAGCAATCAAGGCATGTAATTCAATTCAAGTCATAACAAGCAAGAGTCTATATTAGCATTGTAACAAGCAACATAAGAACATAAAGGTGCAAGAGCTCTCGCTGTCCGTGACTCGAATGTCTCCAAATGGTGTTTGCGTGCAAGAAAGGGAATAGGGATATATGAGAGAGTAAAACATAGTTTTTGTATTGTTGAGAACTTAATCTACTAAAGTTTCACACTTGGTCTTCTTTGGAATCTTATCTTGACTCATCCCCAGACCGTCAGCCAGGTACAAGTCAAAATGATCCACTCCCTTTCGATATTTTGAGCACTCATGCAATGGATGAGCGTAAGTAAGAAAGTCGACACTTAGGATGGCAAAGAGAGAAAAATGATAGAGGGGGAAGACAAAAAAGGTGTGAAAGTCTCACATCAATGAGGACAATCATAGGCGAGAGAAAGCCAAATGATAGATATGATGCGAGGAGTAGGGATTGCCATGCAACGGATGCACATATGAGCTAAGGTAAGCTCTCCAATGGAACTAGTGGGGGTGCATCCAACTTGCTTGCTCAAGAAGACCTAGAGCTCTTTTGAGGAGGCTCATCATTGGAATATACAAGCCAAGTTCTATAGTGTGAAGGTCCCCACATAGCTATATGCATGAATGATAATCTCTATGGAGCACAAGGTATAAGATGAAGTACGAGTGTGGATCTCTCAAAAGGAATAGTAGTGTGCCCCCTTCTCTCTTTTTTTTTTCTTTTTTTTCTTTTTTCTATTTATTTTTTATTTTTTTGTGGCCTCAATGGCTCTTTCTATTTAACTCTCATTTGTCCTCTTTGGGATCTTTTGATTTTGTCCTCTTTGGGATCTTTTCCTCACTTAAGGGGCAACACTCTATATATTACAAGAAGTATAGAAGATCTTTCACACTTTACAAAAGTACTCAACATAAAGAAAATGAAACTATCATGATGTATGCAAATGTATGCCTCTGCTAGTGTAGCAGGATATGCAATGATACTAGCGCGTCATGTAGCAATGATTAGGGCAAGGCCCAACTAGTAGCGGCTCATCGATCAAGCAAAAAGCATGTATGACATGAAGATCAAGTCATGAGAAGATGGATGTTGCATGGCAATGTATCTCGGAAAGGCTATGGAAATGCCTTGATAGGTAGGTATGGTGGCTGTTTTGAGGAAGGATATAATGAGGCTTATCATGACAGAGCGTATCGTGCCAAGGATTTGGATGCACCGGCGAAGTATGCGCCAGCTCTCGAGGTGAGAAAGGGCAATGCACGGTACCGAAGAGGCTAGAAAAATATGGCTAGGTGGAAGTGTCAACTTTCGAATACTCACATTAGTCCGAAGAACTCATGCACTTATTATCGGTAACTCTCAATCTAATTAGGAGGTTCACAAAGAGACAAGTACCCCGAGGAGGAGTGTATGTGGGTTTGGTTATCCTTGCGCATCCTCGACTCATGGTACGTGAGTGTACTCTAATATTCGATCCCTCCAAAGATTAGTGATCCATTTAGTAGCTAAAGTTCTCAACTATTTTGTAGGTTTTCGAAAATAAACACGGATTGCCCAAAATACGACATCTATCACTAATAGGCTAAAGCTCTTGACACCAAAAGTTCAGACATTACTCATGGCAATACCTCAAAACTATTGCAAGTTACTACTAAAATTAAATAGCAACCTCAATTACCTACTTTAAGTTAAGACACACAACTCAGTGCAACAGGCAAAACTCTCTTAACAAGATAAACATGAAAACTCAAGAGAGTTCAGCAACCAACTAAACAAAAGCTCTTTAAAAAGAAAAGCATGAAAACTAAGAGCTAAACATGACAGCAGCTATGGAAAAACAAAGAACACACATAGCAAAGATAAGTATGAAAATCCTATGTTGTGTTCTAGGTTGAAGTGAAGCGTGTTTCTCTCCCACACAAAGAAAGCTGGGTTCTAACTTGTTATGAACAGCAAGCAAAGCTAAAGAAAACTAAAAAGTAAACTAAGAGCAAGACGCTCCAAGCATAGCACATACCACATGAAGTGATAATTATAGTGGAACGAAAGATGAACTGATAATTGTTGATGGAGAAGGGGATGCATGGGGGCATCCCCAAGCTTAGACTCTTTAGTCTTCTTAAATATTTCTTGGGGGTGCACGGGGGCATCCCCAAGCTTGAGCGTTTGACCCTCCTCAATCTTCTTTTATCATCTTCCCTCGCACACTTGAAAACTCCCTTCATACATAACTCGTCATAATCTGATTAGCGAGGTTAGTACCCATAATAAAATAATTTTTCCCTACTGGAAATAAGGATAATCTTGAAGAGCTACTGTTTCTCAAGATTGCCAAAAGGTTTTTGCAAACAAAAAGCAAGCTCAAGGTTTGCAAAACGAAGAAAAAGCAAAACAGGACAGAATCTGTGAAAAACAGACCAGCAGGTAGTAAATATTTTTTTTCGGGGTACTTCTGCAACTCAAATCAAAAAACTCAGAACAGACGCCCGAAAGCCAATTGTATAGAGAACGCTGTAAAAAATATTCAGATAAAAAAGATGATCTGGTGATTTTATACGAATTTTTCTGTCCAAGGACAGAATCTGTTTTCTGGACAGCACGTCACAACTTTTGAACTTTCTTGCAATCGGAGGCTAAACTTGACACAAAGCTGAAAAGAAAAGATACAATGATGATGCTACTGTAGTAACAAACATCAAGACACAACAAAAGCAAAAAAAAACTAATTCGTTGTGGGCTGCCTCCCAAAAGCGCTTTCTTTTATGCCTTTAAGCTAGGCATGATGCAAAAAGGAGGAATCAAAAGTCATCATAATAATCGGAGTTATAAATTGCTTCAAATGGTTCCTCAACAAGTTCACCCTTGTTCCTTCTAGGAAAGGGGTACGTACCTTTTGCCTTCCCGCGTAGGCGGATTTGTCCCTTACCTATATCGATGAAGCCTTTTACGGCTCGGAGGAAGTCCCTTCCAATCACTGTATTTCCTTGGTTTGGCTTCATGATGAAGAAATCAACCATTGCAATCCCTTTAAGGAATGTAACTGGCACGTCTTTTATTCTTCCCTGGATCTCAGAAATATCTCCATTAGCATGTTCATGATAGGATGATAATCTGTCCATGTTAAATTTTAAAGAATCATGAACAATTTTTGGCATAGTAGAAACCATAGATCCAATATCACAATAAGCAAGGAAGTCTTGATTAGAGATGCTAATCCTAACAAAAGGCTCCCAATCATTGTCTATTTCCAAAATATCCCTCTTATTGGGTTTTGGTTTCTCTACCTTCATCAAGTCTAGAGCATCCATTCTCTTCTCAATAGTAGCAAGTCTATCTATGACAATATCAAAACTATGATCATAAACAAAGTAACTAGATAGACCATGTATAATTTCAAGAGCTCTAGCTTCATCACACTCTAGGAAATCTCCTTCAGCTATAATATCAAGATAGTGTTTACACCATTTAAAAAGACCATGGTAAAAATTTCCAAGCACAATTTTTATAGGTATCCAAGGCATAATTCTCCTATGTGCATCAGAAATTCTGTCCCATGCCTTCTTCATATTTTCTCCATCCCTTTGATGGAAATCTAGAACTTCTGATTCCCTCAAAGCACCAAATCCTAACATGCTTGACTAAACAGAAAGGACTACTAACAGAAAAGCAAATAATTTTTTGTGATTTTGAAAAAGGGCACTAAAGCAAAAACTGAAAGGTAAACTAACAAGACTAAAAAGCAAAGATAAAAGATAGCGTGCAACTCCCCTATCTCGAAGAGTGGAGTCCCCGGCAACGGCGCCAGAAACTTTGCTTGATGGCTTCTCACCCCTCGTTGGTTACCCCAAGTGGAAGGTTTGAGATGTAGCGTAGCAGCAAGTTTCCCTTGGCAAAGGTACCAAGGATCAAATCCCGTGAGACTTCGAGGGTCGACAAGAAGGTGTCAACGGCGCCAGAAACTTAGCGGTTGACAGGACCTGCACATAGATACAAATAACTTTGCTCCCAACTAGTACAGAGAGGTTGTCAATCCCTCCGGCCTTGTCGTTTACAAAGGATCAAACACAAGAGATAATAATGATAGGTATGACTGCAACTAAGAAATAAAAACATGAAGTAAATAGCGGGTGTGATCAGTGATGGTAATATGGACCGGGGTCCCATGATGTTCACTAGTGATGTCTCTCTCCCAAAAGACGATAAAACAGCAAAGCGAGGTAAACAAATTACAGCTGGGCAATTGACAGGATTATGTGCGCAAACCAATGCTAACTATGCTGCAAGGAAAGGTAGAGGCTCAAAAGTATGGGCGGTACGCCAAGGCAAGTAGACCGAAATCCATCTGCATCTACTACTAATCATCCACCTTGAGATATCTATCCAGAACATCTCGCTGGTATTAAGTTGCGAATCTCACCCAAAGTGTAGACTCAAAGCAACAGACAACTGCATTAAAAGAACTTTGCGTAAAGTAAACAATCCTTGCACCCGCAAGTACAAGCACCGTTGTTTTCCCCCTTGTGGCAACAACACATCCCCTAGACTCATGTTTTTGTCACTCAAGCTAGTCATCAAGGGGCATGAACCCACAATCAAGCATAACGCTCCCTCTTGGAGTTACTACCTACTACTCGGCCAAAGCAATAAACAGCAATGGAGAACATGCAAGAATTACTCAAGAACATAAATATAAAAGAGGTGAATCAAATATATTACTCACACACAATATGAACATAATCTCATAATCCATCGGATCCCAGCAAACTCAGCAGAGCAACAACATAAAGATTACATATGTGCCTCGATCATGTAGGGCAGCTCACGAGGTCTAAACCATGAAGAACAAAGAGGGGAGGAGAACATCACATAGCTACTGATCATGGACCCATGGTCCAAGGTGAACTACTCACGACTCATCCGGGAAGCGTTCATGGTGGTGGAGAAGCTCCCGGTGGTGATTCTCCCCTCCGGCAGGGTGCCGAGAAGAGTTCTCCTGATGCTCCCGATCTTGGAAGCACGGCGGCGGCGGAACAGAGGCGAGATCGCGAAAAGGGTTCCGTCCTCGAGGATTTCGGGACGCGAGGAATATATATGCGAAGGGGGGGGTCACCAGAGGCGGAGGTGGGGCCCCAGGCGCCCCCTGGCGCGACCAGGGGTGGGGCCGCGCCGGGTGGCCGCCTGGGCCACCCCAGGCTCCCCTCTGGCCCTGCTTTGGTTTTTCTCGAAGCTCCCTGTACGCTGATTTTTCCTGTATTTTTCCCGGAATTTTTAGAGCACTTTTAATATGGGGGAAACCTGAAATAGAAAAACAGCAGAAAACAGGAACTGGCACTATGGTGCACCGAGTTAATAGGTTAGTCCAAATAGGATCAAAAGTGTATGGAAGTGCATAAATATCATAGCAATATCACACAAAAGAGGCATGGAGCACCAGAAATTATAGATATGTTTTGGACGTATCAATAACTAACAATATTAGCCGCCCCATGTTGCACTGTAAATGAAACATTCACATAAAACCAAATGAGTGTATGTAGGTGAGTCTAAATATTTAACCTACACAAAATAATTTCACAAACTGACAAAAGAGTAAAGTTCGATCATGCATACTCCTATGTCATTTAAAATACTTCAAAAGTGTTGGTGTTGTCTACATGAAGAGAAATAAGTACTTGGTCTATTCACTAGTACTAAAAGAAATAATATAATTGAATATTCTTCAAAATCCTCTATTGATCCTCACTATCTTTTTACCAATCTAATTTCGATCTCCTTGCTAAACATATGTATATGTTTGATGTGCTTTCTGATGCAAATGTTATCTAAGAGGAAGCAATTCGACAAATCTACTTAAAATGGCATGCATCAGATCGACTTTGTTCAGTAAATATTTATGTTTGAGAGATGCAAGCCTCTCTCTCGATCCCTTTTCTCCATCCACTGGACAACACTAGCACTTACAAATCATCGTCACTGAGAGCATGCTTGTGACATCATTACTATATGTGATGCATAACAAAACGGACGGACGTAGTGAGGAGGTAAATGCACACTTAATCATTTTTTTCTATACTTGTTTTCGACGCCAATGGGAAAATCGCTTGGCTTAGCCCATTTAGTCGTTACATATATACTAACACTTGTAGCGAGGAGGATAAAAACTATAAAAGGGGGAAACGCATGACTTAGCCAATTTAATCTTTGTATATACTAACACTTGTAACGAGGAGGAGAAAAACTATTAAAAGGGGAGAAACTCCTGGCTTATGTCATATGTTGCAAATGAAGATCATCTTACGTCGACAAGATTCAGAATGCTCCCTTGAGCACGTCGGTGTCGATGATAATGAGAAGGAGAAAAATTTTCTTTACCTTTTTCTAATAGTCATATGTTGTAATCCTATGTAATACTCCCTCCGTTCACACTTTTCTTTCTTCTGAATTAGTTGTATATAGACACGTTTCAGTATGTTTGTTCACTCATCTCAGTCTGTATGTACTCCACATTGAACTATCTAAAACATCTTAGGCCCTCTTTGATTTAAAGGATTTTGGAGGATTCTAATCCTTAGGACTTTTTCCTGGGTTGTTTGATTAGTAGGACTACAGTTTATAGGAATTTTTGCATAGGATTTACTTGTACTAGTTTTCATAGGAAAAATTTGTCGGAGAACGAAGCATGAAAATCAAAAAAAAAATCATACGAAACACCGCAGATCCAATTTAGGAGATGCATAGCTACGAGAGGGGAGTGTGTCTACATACCCTTGTAGATCAAAATCGTTAGAGTCGTAACGCGGTTGATGTAGTCGTACTCTTCATGATCCAATTGGGATCCAATCCGATCCAGTGCCGAACGGGCGGCACCTCCAAGGTTAGCACATGTTCAACTCGATGGCGTCCTCTCCTTCTTGATCCAGCAAGCGAGGGAGAGGAGGTAGATGAAATCGGAACAAACACGACGGTATGGTGATGGTGGTAGCAGCGGAATTTCGGCACGCTTCGCCAAGCGCGTACCAGAGGGACATGGGAGGAATTGGGAGCGGGAACGAGTCAAGGTCAAGGGGTGGCTGCCCCCAGACGCCCCCATCTATATATAGGCTAGGGGGTAGGGAAGGGCGTCCAAAACCCATCTAGGGCCGGCCACAAGGTTGAAATCCCTTTAAACTTGAAGATAACATCTTATCTATTGATTCAACCCTTTAAATTTAGAGATAAGACCTTATCTCTAGATACAAACAACATTTTCCTTGGGGAATGGGGCACCCAGCCTATGTGGGATGTAGCCCCACACCTCGGTCCATGTGCCCCTTACTAGGTCATTGGGCCCCACGCTGGAACCCCGGAACCTTCTAGAACCTTCCCGGAACAATACCGAAAAAACCGAAATTTTTCCGGAACCCAAAATATGACTTCCCATATACTCCAGAGCATTCCGGTGCTCCTCGTGATATCCCGGATCCCATTCGGGACTCCAAGCAACCTTCAGACATACCACTATTAACATTTCAATACTACCCTAGCGCTACCGAACGTTAAGCATGCGACCCTACGAGTTCGAGAATCATGTAGACATAACGAGACTCCTCTCCGGTCAACAACCAATAGCGGGTCCTGGATGCCCTTATTGGTTCCCACATATTCTACGAAGATCTTTATCGGTTGAACCACGATGTCAAGGATTCGGTCAATCCTGTATGCAATTCCCTTTGTCTGGCGATATGTTACTTGCCCGAGATTCATCGTCGGTATCTCCATACCTAGTTCAATCTCGTTATCGGCAAGTCTATTTACTCATTCCGTAATACAAGATCACGTGACTAACTCATTAGGCATATTGCTTGCAAGCTCTTTACGATGTTGTATTACCGAGAGGGCCCAGAGATATCTCTCCGTCACACGGAGTGACAAATCCCAATGTCGATCCATGCCAACCCAACACACACCTACGGAGATACATGTAGAGCATGTTTATGGCCACCCAGTTATGAAGTGACGTTTGATAGCATGCAAGGTATTCCTCCGGTATCCGGGAGTTGCATGATCTCATGGTCGAAGGAACAAATACTTGACATGAAGAAAGCTATAGCAAATAACTTAAACGATATGCTGCTAAGCTTACGATTGTGTCTAGTCCATCAGATCATTCTCCTAATGATGTGATCCCATTATCAAAGGACAACTCATGTCTATGGTTAGGAAACATTAACCATCTTTGAGCAACGAGCTAGTCTAGTAGAGGCTCACTAGGGACATGGTATTTGTTTATGTATTCACACATGTATTTAAGTTTCCGGTCAATACAATTGTAGCATGAATAATAAATCTTTATCATGAACAATAAAATATGATAATAACCAATTTATTATTGCCTCCAGGGCATATTTCCAACAAAATTATATCCATTCCAACCTCATGTGAAGAACCCTTCGTTTTTTCTGTGCACAAGCAAACACCATACTAATCCTGTAGGATTGAGATGACATGCCATTCAACTCCTCTGTTTTTCCTACTCTCATGTTTTACAAATCCTATGAATCAAAGAGGCCCTTATATTTGTGAATGGAGGGAGTAGCTATGTTAGAATTCTTAATCAGGGGTTTTCTCTTTAGAGATGTAATTAAATATATTTTTATGTAAATGTTTGAGTTCTGGAAATAAAGTAGTTGCAATGTTTTATGCTATTCTTATTTTATGTATTTACACATTCTAATCTATTAATTTTATATCAATGACGTGGACGGGTATTTCCCGTCTCATTTTCCTTTCGTCAACATGGAGCTTGGAATATGTAGCACTTGAATGCTCATTTTGGCCGGTGGACGTTCTAAAGATCTTGAATTGTACGCCCCCGCGTAATCAGCATGACTTGTTTGCTTCTTTCCCGGAGAAGAGCGATCACTTTTTGGTAAAGAGCATGTACCGCCTAGCAGCAAGTATACATGATGACATATTTTGTTGAGGATATGTCTAACGGTAACGCTGGAGGAGACCGACTTATATGGCTTTGTATTGGAACTCATCGGTTCCATAGATGATGAAGATCACAACATGGAAAGCATTGATGGGAGCCTTGGCTACTAATCAGTGCAAGGTTTACATGCATTTGGCGAAGCCAGGAATGTGTCCACTGTGCGGAGTTGAAGCAGAAGGAAGCTTTCATGCCTTGGTAAACTGAGGGCACGCCATGATTGTATGGGAACTCATGAGAGTAGTGTGTCTGGTTCCCAATGATCTGTTGATTGATACGAGCAAGGATGTGAGGAGAATGTCGACGATATGATAACTATGCTTATCTAGCGTATCTGGCAGCTTTACTTGAATATGGTCAATAAAAAAGAAGTACCGCCCCATGAAACATCCGTCGAGTTCTTACGAAGTTACATGAAGTCATTGCTCAGCACTAATGAAATCATTAAAAAGGAAGATGCCACTATATGACACATGTTCTATACCGGAAAATTTTGTATCAACACAACCTTGTCCGCCATTGTCGGCAAACCAAGAAGTCCTCTTGTTGGATGATTCTTTTCCTGCTCAGGATGGAATGATGGTGGTACGCATAACCATAGAAGACATGATGAGAGTTTAATCTTTGCAGCTTACCGATTCTTATTTCACTTCAATGATGCTCTAGAGGCGAAGATTCACGCACTGATACAGGGTATGACCTCGGCCATACATCATTCAGAAGGCCCGATCATAGTCTAATTGGACTCCCTAGAGGCATTGATGACTTTATCGGTGATAACTTAGCACGCTCAACATATGAATATCTTGCTGCTGAGATTATGGAGGAAGGGAGTTTATTCCATAGAGCTTACTATCGCACTGTTATACGGATATCTAGAGGACCACCATATGCATCAGAGAGCTCTTACTTTTTGACTGTAACCTTATAATTTTAGAATAAAACTCCTGTTTACCCAAGAAAAAGTTTAAAGCAGTATTTTGAACCAAATTGAAGTTTGGGTTATATAGTGTATAAACCGCTGGACAAATTAAATTTAGGAGGCGGCAGCACCGCAACGGTGTGTACACGGAACAGCAGGCAAATGCGGCCCAGTCGCCGCCACCCGCTGCGGCCACGGGCACCTGCGCTCCCGCTTCTCCTTTTCCTCGCCGTCGCCGTTGCGCCGCTGCCGGCCGCCGCGGTGGGCGTGAACTGGGGCTTCGCGGCATCCCACCCGCTCCCGGCGGCGCAGGTCGTGCGTGACCTCCTCCTCCCCAACTCCGTCCCCCGCGTGCGCCTCTCCGCCGCCTCGCCCGACGCGCTGACCGCCCTTGCCGGCACCCGCATCGCCGTTACCGTCGGGGTCCCGAACGAGCTGCTCCGTCCCCTCGCCTCCTCCAGGAAGGCAGCCGCCGCCTGGGTCCACGACAATGTCACCCGCTACGCCTCCGGCGTACTATTCGAGTAAGAGCCGCATCCCCTTCTTCCCTTCGTCCGCAGTTTCCTTCTCTTATAGTGATTCGCTGATCCTTTTCTCTTCTTTCCGACATATTTTAGTGATCTTATTTCATGAAATGCGAAGGGGCCAAGGCGTATTCGTCAGATAGTTACTGTATGATACTAGTTGACTGAATAAATCAAGTCTAAATTATGCCTCAGGCTGACCAAATTATCCCGTTGCTATAATTAGAAATATTATAGTCTCTATTGGCACCAGATGATGCGATTAGTCAACTTGTATCCACTGGATTTCCCATTATGCATGCTGACATGCTCAAAACCAATATCCTTAATAATGTTGACGGTTGACCAGAAGGTGGAAGACGCTGCTTTAGTTAAGTCCATTGGTTGACTTCAATAGGTTGATATATCTATATTGCAGAAGTGCGCTTGAATTTTCTTCTAGGTACCTCAAGCTGTTTTTTCATGGAACAAACAAGTATGATCTATGAAACACTCAACAAATGTCAGACGTGCTAGTAGGTGTTTATACTTTATACTCTACAAAGTTTTAGATCCTCTGACATATGATGCATTCCTCTTGGTGAACCAATGATGATAAAAGGAACTTGCCTGGACCTACTAGTTAACAATGGGAAAAATTGGATGTACAGCACAGCTAGGTCCTATCACATTGTCCTGAATATTTGGGGATGGGATGTATTCTTTGAAGATCCGCAGACTTCAGCGGGTAGTTTGTGCACAGATCTGTAATTTTCTGTTACAAAACTTGACTGCCCGGCTTCCGTTGATATTTCGCTTCTGGCTGAGCATTCTTCCTTTCTTTTCTAGGTTAAGTAGCAGAGGTTCTTCTGCATTAACATTGTTTTTAAGGCGTCCTGCCTTGGACGCTTAGGCGATAAGGCGCCCTGGCAGCGCCTTACAAATATGCCCGCCTTAGGCGCTAGAGCGGGTGGTGCTCGCCTTAGGTCGCCTTACCGCCTTAAAAACAATGTGCATTAAACAAATGTGTGTGGCATATTTGTATTAAATCTGAATCAATAGTAGCGGAGTGTAGGGTAATATGACTGTTAAAGAGAGTACATTGCAGTCTAGGTGAGGTTAAATCTGGATTCGAGGCAGGCGATCTTTTTGGCAACAATTCTTAATTTGTTCTGTTTCATATTTGCATTGATGTTACATTCACATATTGTTTTTTTTATATTATAAGTTTTTATGTTGACGAGTAATGTAATTTGTAGGTTTATTGCTGTCGGAGATGATCCATTTCTTCTTAATCACGGGCAGCAGTTTCAACCTTTTGTGGTTCGTGCAGCGGCAAATATTCAACGGGCATTGGATGATGCGAAGTTATCCAGCAAGATGAAAGTAGTTGTGCCTTGTAGCTCTGAAGCATACCAAAACACATCAACTCTGCCTTCGAAAGCTTACTTCAGGCCAGATGTTAACAAAACCATGGCTGAGCTCCTCCCATTTCTTGCTAATCATAGCTCACCGTTTATGGTCGAGCTGAATCCTATTTTGAGCTTTCAGCAGAAGAAGAATATTTCATTGGATTATTACCTTTTCCAACTAATGTCACGTCCGATAAGTGATGGTCATAACAAGTATGACAACTACTTCGATGCGAGCATAGATGCTCTGGTTACTGCTCTAACTAAAGCTGGATTCAGTGATATGGACATCATTGTCGGGAGAGCAGGATGGCCAACAGATGGAGCTGTGAATGCAACTTCGGCTATTGCTCAATCCTTCATGACAGGCCTGGTCAACCACCTGGCAAGAAAATCTGGGACTCCACTTCGCCCAAAACTTATTCCAACTGAGACGTACCTCTACAGCCTTTTAGACGAAGATCAACACAGTATAGCGAGCGGAAGTTATGACAGGCACTATGGCATTTTTACGTTTGATGGCCAAGCAAAGTATCATGTCAACTTGGGTCAAGGCCCTACGGCCCTCAAGAATGCGCTGGATGTGGACTACCTTCCATCGAAATGGTGTGTGGTGGACAACAACAAAGACCTGTCCAATGTTTCCTCCAGTTTCTCTGCCGCTTGCTCTGATGCCGATTGTACTGCATTGTCGACTGGTGGCTCCTGTGCAGGTCTTGGCTGGCCTGGGAATGTGTCATTTGCCTTCAACAGTTACTACCAGCAGCATGATCAGAGTGAGGAGAGCTGCAGCTTCAATGGCCTAGGTTTGATAACCACCGTTGATCCATCTGTCGATAATTGCCTCTTTGCTCTTGCAATTCGCGCTTCTGCTGCCACTTCCTTTCACCCAACATTTGCCGTGCTGTGGATACTAGTTTCGGTTTGCATCTACAGTTTAGTCTGATGTAGCTGCCCAATGACTTCGAGGCTCGATTTGAGCCTTCAAGATTTGTCTGTGTGTCATGTAGCATGTGGTAACTCAAAAATCTTGGCGCACTGTCAAAACTAGTACTATCCCCGTAAAGAAATATAAGAGTGTTTATAGATTACTAAAGTAGTGATCTAAACACTCTTATATTTCTTGCTCTTATATTTTTTCACAGAGGGAGTACTACCAATATCTCTGAAGTTGTGCAAATTCGTACTACTAGTACGTTGTAGAGGACTCTACGATACTTCCACATACCATCTACTCTACGAAAGAAATGTATTTTTATCGAGGAGACGAGTGTTAACTGAAAATGAGGGGATCACGTCCCGATTAATTTTCTGGGGATAGGGTAACGTACGAAGGATAGGAGGGGACAGAGGCCGACGCATTCCTGATTAATTAAGATAATTTGATTGATTCGTTTGAACTTCCAAGCCTTTTCGCTTACCTGGCGTTATTACTACTCGCTATGATAAGTACGCCAGCCTCCTCACTCGGTAGCACTAGCTAGAGTCGACCTAAGATCATGGCTTCTTCTGGTTCCAGCTCTCTCCTCCCTGCCCTCCTTGTGCTGCTTGCCGTCGCCGCCCCCGCCTCGGTGGCTCCGACGACGTTCGTCCGGGCGGCCGAGTTCGCCGAGCGGCTGGAGGGAGTGGGGCAGCAGCAGTGCTGGGAGACGCTGCTGGACGTCAAGTCGTGCACGGGGGAGATCATCCTCTTCTTCCTCAACGGCGAGGCGTACCTGGGGCCCGGGTGCTGCCGCGCCATCCGCATCATCGAGCAGCGCTGCTGGGCCGCCGACCTCATGCTGTCCGTCATCGGCTTCACCCCGGAGGAGGGGGACATGCTCAAGGGCTACTGCGACGCGGGCGACGACGACAACGGCGGCGGCGATGGGCATCATCATGGCGTCGGCGGGTCATCTCCGGCCCCGCCGCCTCGCCGTGCTCTTGACGGCGTCGCGAGTGTCGGCACAGCGGTGCCCATGGCGGGAAGGAAAGAGCTTGGTGTGCCTTTAGATCGTAAACTAAGCTGAGTCAGTGTGTGTCCACGTCAACGTAGGTTTTCGTGAGTCCTGAATCCTGATGAAGTGGTCAAATGTTTGCGAAGCTGGAAGTGAATGATTTATCGAGTTTTGCTCGCTTAACCCGAGTTTCCTATCGCTAAGCCCAGCAAAGACTTTTTTGAATACTAATGCCCCCTAAGAGATCGGAAATCTGTTGGTGCTTCCGGGGAGCGTGCGCTCCTGCACGTGGAAAATATATTTCAAACTGTGAAAAAAATTCAAACAAAATTTGGCACATACATCACGACATTATATGTCTCCTTAGATGCCCATATAAACTGATCACTGAAGTCCTTGACCGCAGAGTTGCTGATTATGCAGACAAGCTCATTAGCTCTACTCAGATTGCTTTTGTTAAAGGAAGGAACATTATGGATGATGTTCTCTCTCTCTTCAAGAATCCTTAATTATACCTATGTGAAGAAAAAAAAGTGGGGATTGTCTTGAAACTAGATTTTGAAAAAGCCAGTGACAAGGTTAACTGAGAGTTTCTCCTCGAGTGTCACAGAATGCGGGGGTTTAATGAAACCTAGTGTGGGCGGATTAAACAAATTCTCTATAATGGCAAGGTTCGCATTAAGCTTAATAGCTGTGTTGGCCCTTACTTTCAAAGTGCGAAAGGAGTGCGTCAAGTTGACCCCAACTCTCCCTTCCTGCTTAATCTAGCTGTTGAGTGCCTTACCAAAATGATTAAGATGTTGGAAATATGCCCTAGAGGCAATAATAAAAGAGTTATTATTATATTTCCTTGTTCATGATAATCGTTTATTATCCATGCTATAATTGTATTGATTGGAAACTTAAATACATGTGTGGATAAATAGACAAACTTTGTGTCCCTAGTAAGCCTCTTCAGGACTAGCTCGTTGATCAAAGATGACCACGGTTTCCAGGTCATAGATATGAGTTGTCATTTGATAACGGGATCACATCATTAGGAGAATGATGTGATGGACGAGACCCAAACGTTAAACATAGCTTTTGGTCGTGTCAGTTATCGCTATAGTTTTCTGCATGTCAAGTATAAGTTCCTATGACCATGAGATCATGTAACTCACTGACACCGCAGGAGTGCCTTGTGTGTACCAAACGTCGCAACGTAACTGGGTGACTATAAAGGTACTCTACAGGTATCTCCGAAGGTGTCTGTTGAGTTGACATGGATCGAGACTGGGATTTGTCACTCCGTGTGACGGAGAGGTATCTCCGGGCCCACTCGGTAATACGTCATCTCAATGAGCTCAAAGTGACTAAGTAGTTAGTCACGGGATTATGTATTACGGAACGAGTAAAGAGACTTGCCGGTAACGAGATTGAACTAGGTATGGAGATACCGACGATCGAATCTCGGGCAAGTAACATACCGACGAGACAAAGGGAACTGTATACGGGATTGCCTGAATCCTTGACATCGTGGTTCATCCGATGAGATCATCGAGGAACGTGTGGGAACCAATATGGGTATCCAGATCCCGCTATTGGTTATTGACCT
>LR738715.1:271539465-271625059 GCA_902687465.1 Secale cereale
CTCCCACGAATATCTTCATCCAGTTTGAAGTGCTTGGCGAAGCCCTGCTGGAATTCCTCCACCACCATCTCCACCACGCCGTCGTGCTGCTGGGCTTCTCCGTCAACTTCTCCTTCCCCCTTGCTGGATCAAGAAGGAGGAGACGTCCCCGAGCTGTACGTGTGAAGAACGCGGAGGCACCGTCCGTTCGGTGCTAGGATCTTTATCCTTGATGGAGTGGCGATCCTGCAATATGCAGACGATACCATCATTTGTCTGGAGCATGACGTAGACAAATCAGTTAACCTGAAGTTACTGCCTTACATGTTCAAAAGTGATGTCTGGTATGAAAGTAAACTTTAAGAAGAGTGATATCCTCACTGTTGGTGGGGATGAACTTGTTGTAAAAAAGTATGCGGAGATATTCAACTGTGAGGTTGGCAACTTCCGTATCAAATATCTCGGCATGCCTGTCAACTATACCAATCTGAAAAATTCTGATTGGAAATTCATTGTATGCAAATACTTGAAGAGCTTTGAAGCCTGGATAGGCAATGCTGCCTCGATGGGGGGTAGACATACTTTACTGGACTCTGTGGTTACACAAATTTCACTGTACCACATGTCTATGTGGCTCATGAATAAAACTTTCATTGAAAAACTTGACAAACACATGCGCAAATTCTTCTAGCAAGGGTGTAACAAAAAAGGAGATCATCTTGTAAAATGGAGCAGAATATGTAGATCCAGAGGTAAGCATGGTCTAGTCATGAAAGACCTTTGGAAACAAAACATTAGCCTTATGGTTAAATGGTGATAAAAACTTGAAACTCAAAATGGTCTCTGGATGTTGTTCGTGTCAGATATCTCTTGCCCCCAGATTCTCTGATTGACCATGTTGGAAGGCCTTGCTCAAAGTGAAAGAAATGTATATGATAGGCAGAAAGATTGAGATTGGGGCTGGGAATATACCTAGGGTGTGGAAATATTCCATTAATGGGCTCCCTCCTTTTTAGGAGCAATGCCCTCAGTTGTTCGAGATTATGTAACTTCCCTGATAGCACCCTAAACAAAACTGAAGCAACTGAAAAAAAAATCCTTCTTCAGGCGCAGACTTACTCCCGAGTTGCTCAAACAATGGGAGAGCTACGTGACACGATTGGAAACATCCCCCTGAACGAGGTGAATGATCGTATTTTCTAGGGACTAAACCATAATGGTAAATTTACTACCAAAACGGTATATAAAATGCTGGAAAGACCACTCAGTGCATGTCACTACAAGTGGATCTGGAAAGCTAACCCCCCCCCCCCTTAAGATCAAAATTTTCATGTGGCAACTTTCACAGCATGCGGTGCTCATCAGATAGGTGATGAGGAAGAAAAAATGGCCAGAAAATCCCAGTTGTTCTTTTTTGCAATGAGGTGGAAACCTCACAACATATGTTCTTTACCTGTCCCGTGGCCAAGGTAGTTCGGCGACTATTGTGGTGGTGTTAGGCACTGACAGATGCCCCAAAAACCATTGGCAATACTTTGTTTGGTGTCATACTTTTCTCCCTCAAAGGAAAATGTTTTACACAGTGGGATTAGCTGCCACCTATTGGGCCATTTGGTTGGCGTGTAATCGGGCTACCTTCGAAAAGAAACAAATTAAGACTCCATTTTAGATAGTGTTTTCTCTATGTTCTTTTTTGTTATATTGGACAGGGCTGCAGCAGGAAGACGCTGCCAGGGAGCTGTGTGCGGGCGCAGAGGTGATCAGAGCGAGCATGATGCAACTGATGAAGATGTGTGATGCTGCCAAACATCTGATCCATGGAGCATGATGCTCATCTCGCTAGATTGTTTTTGCTGGGATAATTGTCTTCTTCCGCCTAGGACGTCGCTGTTTTGCTCCGGTTAGTGTTGGAGCTATGATAGGCCTATTAGCTGGTTTTACCTAGACTTTTATTGTGCTATCCAGGTTTTCGCCCCATAACACTCGTTTCAACGGCGAGCTAGTGTGATGAGTTTTCTGGTAGTGCTTGAACTCGCTCTACCTCTTTCTCTCCTCCTGACATTGTTCCTAGAACTGGTTGAATTTCCGTTCATTTGCAATGGAAAGGGGTAGAGCCCAGTTAAAAAAAAATCACGACATTATATGTGTGCACGTTAAGTTTTGGAGAAAACCGACAATTTTTGTAGCTTGTGTAAAAAAGACAAAATTGTTGGGGAACGTAGTATTTTTTCAAAATTTTCCTACGATCACGCAAGATCTATCTACTAGATGCATAGCAACGAGGGGGAGAGTGTGTCTACGTACCCTCGTAGACCGGGAGCGGAAGCGTCAAGTGACGCGGTTGATGTAGTCGAACTTCTTCGCGATCCAACCGATCAAGCACCGAACGTACGGCACCTCCACGTTCAGCACACGTTCAGCTTGATGACGTCCCGCGAGCTCTTGATCCAGTTGAGCTTCACGGGAGAGTTTCGCCAGCACGACGGCGTGGTGACAGATATGATGTATCTACCGGTGCAGGGCTTCGCCTAAGCACTGCAACGGTATGACCGAGGTGTGTTTCTGTGGAGAGGGGCACCGCACACGGCTAAAACAATTCAACTTGTGTGTCCTAGGGTGCCCCCTGCCCCCGTATATAAAGGAGCAAGGGAGAGGCCGGCCCTATAGGGGGCGCGCCAAGTGTGGGGAGTCCTATTAGGACTCCCAAGTCCTAGTAGGATTCCCCTTTCCTTTCCGGAGTAGGAGACAAGGAAAGAGGTGGAGAGGGAGAAGGAAAAGGGGGCTGCACCCCTTGTCCAATTCGGACCAGAGGGGGGGTGCGCGCCTCCTTCCTTTTGGCCTTTCTCCTCTATTCCCGTATGGCCCAATAAGGCCCATATACTCCGAAAAATACCCGAATCACTCGGAACCTTTCCGATGTCCGAATATAGTCGTCCCATATATCGATCTTTACGTCTCGACCATTTTGAGGCTCCTCGTCATGTCCCCGGTCTCATCCGGGACTCCGAACTCCTTCGGTACATCAAAACTCATAAACTCATAATACCGATCGTCATCAAACGTTAAGCGTGCGGACCCAATGGGTTCTAGAACTATGTAGACATGACCGAGACTCATCTCCGGTCAATAACCAATAGCGGAACCTGGATGCTCATATTGGCTCCTACATATTCTACGAAGATCTTTATCGGTCAAACCGCATAACAACATATGTTGTTCCTTTTGTCATCGGTATGTTACTTGCCCGAGATTCGATCGTCGGTATCTCAATACCTAGTTCAATCTCGTTACCGGCAAGTCTCTTTACTCGTTCCGTAATACATCATCTCGTGACTAACTCATTAGTCATTTGCTTGCAAGGCTTATTATGATGTGAATTACCGAGAGGGCCCAGAGATACCTCTCCGACACTCGGAGTGACAAATCCTATTCTTGATCTATGCCAACACCACGAACACCTTCGGAGACACCTGTAGAGCATCTTTATAATCACCCAGTTACGTTGTGACGTTTGATAGCACACAAGGTGTTCCTCTGGTATTCGGGAGTTGCATAATCTCATAGTCATAGGAACATGTATAAGTCATGAAGAAAGCAATAGCAGTAAAACTAAACGATCATAGTGCTAAGCTAACGGATGGGTCTTGTCCATCACATCATTCTCCTAATGATGTGATCTCGTTGATCAAATGAAAACTCATGTCTATGTCTAGGAAACATAACCATCTTTGATCAATGAGCTAGTCTAGTAGAGGCATACTAGGGACACTCTGTTTTGTCTATGTATTCACACATGTACTAAGTTTCCGGTTAATACAATTCTAGCATGAATAATAAACATTTATCATGATATAAGGAAATATAAATAACAACTTTATTATTGCCTCTAGGGCATATTTCCTTCAGTCTCCCACTTGCACTAGAGTCAATAATCTAGCTCACATCGCCATGTGATTTAATACCGATAGTTCACATCGTTATGTGAATAACACCCATAGTTCACATCGCCATGTGACCAACACCCAAAGGGTTTACTAGAGTCAATAATCTAGTTCACATCGCTATGTGATTAATACCCAAGAGTAATAAGGTGTGATCATGTTTTTGCTTGTGAGAGAAGTTTAGTCAACGGGTCTGCCATATTCAGATCCGTATGTATTTTGCAAATTTCTATGTCTACAATGCTCTGCACTGAGCTACTTTAGCTAATTGCTCCCACTTTCAATATGTATCCAGACGAAGACTTAGAGTCATCTGGATCAGTGTCAAAACTTGCATCGACCTAACCCTTTACGACGAACCTTTTTGTCACCTCCATAATCGAGAAAACATTTCCTTATTCCACTAAGGATAATTTTGACCGCTGTCCAGTGATCTACTCCTAGATCACTATTGTACCTCCCTGTCAAACTCATGGAAAGGTACATAACATGTTTGGTACACAACATGGCATACTTTATAGAACCTATGGCTGAGGCATATGGAATGACTTTCATTCTCTCTATATTTTTCTGCCGTGGTCTCGCTTTGAGTCTTACTCAAATTCACACCTTACAAGTCAGGCAAGAACTCCTTCGTTGACTGATCCATTTTGAACTACTTCAAAATCTTATCAAGGTATGTACTCATCGAAAGTCTTATCAAGCGTCTTGATCTATCTCTATAGATCTTGATGCCCAATATGTAAGCAACTTCACCAAGGTCTTTCTTTGGAAAACTCGTTTCAAACACTCCTTTATGCTTTCCAGAAAAATTCTACATCATTTCCGATCGACAATATGTCATTCACATATACTTATCAGAAAGGTTGTAGTGCTCCCACTCACTTTCTTATAAATACAGGCTTCACCGCAAGTCTGTATAAATCTATATGCTTTGATCAACTTATCAAAGCGTATATTCCAACTCCGAGATGCTTGCACCAGTCCATAGATGGATCGCTGGAGCTTGCACATTTTGTTAGCACCTTTAGGATTGACAAAACCTTCTGGTTGCATCATATACAATTCTTCTTTAATAAATCCATTAAAGAATGCAGTTTTGTTATCCATTTGCAAGATTTCATAAAATGCGGTAATTGCTAACATGATTCGGACAGACTTAAGCATCGCTACGGGTGAGAAAATCTCATCGTAGTCAACTCCTTAAACTTGTCGAAAACTTTTCGCAACAAGTCGAGCTTTGTAAACAGTAACATTACCGTCAGCATCGGTCTTCCTCTTGAAGATCCATTTATTTTCGATGGCTTGCCGATCATCGGGCAAGTCAACCAAAGTCCATACTTTGTTCTCATACATGGATCCCATCTCAGATTTCATGGCCTCAAGCCATTTTGCGGAATCTGGGCTCATCATCGCTTCCTCATAGTTCGTAGGTTCATCATGGTCTAGTAACATGACTTCCAGAACTGGGTTGCCGTACCACTCTGGTGTGGAACGTACTCTGGTTGATCTACGACGTTCAGCAGAAACTTGATCTGAAGTTTCATGATCATCATCATTAGCTTCCTCACTAATTGGTGTAGGAATCACTGGAACTAGTTTCTGTGATGTTCCACTTTCCAATTCGGGAGAAGGTACAATTACCTCATCAAGTTCTACTTTCCTCCCACTCACTTCTTTCGAGAGAAACTCCTTCTCTAGAAAGGATCCACTCTTAGCAACAAAGACCTTGCCTTCGGATCTGTGATAGAAGGTGTATCCAACAGTTTCTTTTGGGTATCCTATGAAGATTTACTTCTCCGGTTTGGGTTCGAGCTTATCATTTTGAAACTTTTTCACATAAGCATCGCAGTCCCAAACTTAAAGAAATGACATCTTAGGTTTCTCGTCAAACCACAGTTCATACGGTGTCATCTCCACGGATTTAGATGGTGCCCTATTTAATGTGAATGTAGCTGTCTCTAATGCATAACCCCAAAAGCGATAGTGGTAGATCGGTAAGAGACATCATCGATCGTACCATATCTAATAAAGTACGGTTATGACGTTCGGACACACCATTACACTGTGGTGTTCCAGGTGGCGTGAGTAGTGAAACTATTTCACATTGTTTTTACTGAAGGCCAAACTTGCTAACTCAAATATTTTACCTCTACGATCATATCGTAGAAACTCTTATTTTCTGTTACGATGATTCTCCACTTCACTCTGAAATTCTTTAAACTTTTCAAATGTTTCAGACTTGTGCTTCATTAAGTAGATATACCCATATCTGCTCAAATCATCAGTGAAGGTCATAAAATAATGATACCCGCCGCGAGCTTCAACACTCATTGGTCCGCATACATCAGTATGTATGATTTCCAACAACTCTGTTGCTTGCTCCATAGTTCCGGAGAACGGAGTTTTAGTCATCTTGCCCATGAGGCATGGTTCGCAAGCACCAAGTGATTCATAATCAAGTGATTCCAAAAGTCCATCACTATGGAGTTTCTTCATGCGCTTTACACCAATATGACCTAAACGGCAGTGCCACAAATAAGTTGCACTATCATTATTAACCTTGCATCTTTTGCCTTCAATATTATGAATATGTGTATCACATGATCGAGATCCAACAAACCATTTTCATTGGGTGTATGACCATAGAATGTTTTATTCATGTAAATAGAACAACAATTATTCTCTAACTTACATGAATAACCGTATTGCAATAAACATGATCAAATCATATTCATGCTCAACACAAACACCAAATAACACTTATTTAGGTTCAACACTAATCCCGAAAGTATAGGGAGTGTGCGATGATGATCATATCAATCTTGGAACCACTTCCAATACACATCGTCACTTCATCCTTTAACTAGTTTCTGTTCATTATGCAACTCCCATTTAGAGTTACTACTCTTTAGCAACTGAACCAGTATCAAATACCGAGGGGTTGCTATGAACACTAGTAAAATACACATCAATAATCTGTATATCAAATATACCTTTGTTCACTGTGCCATCCTTCTTATCCGACAAATATCTAGGGCAGTTCCACTTCTAGTGACCATTTCCTTTGCAGTAAAAGCACTTAGTTTCAGGCTTGAGTTTAGCTTTGGGTTTCTTCACGGGAGTGACAACTTGCTTGTCATTCTTCTTGAAGTTCCCCTTCTATCCCTTTGCCCTTTACTTGAAACAAGTGGTCTTGTTAACCATCAACACTTGATGCTCTTTCTTGATTTCTACCTTCGCCGATTTCAGTATCGCGAAGAGCTCGGGAATTACTATTGTCATCCCTTGCATATTATAGTTCATCACGAAGTTCTACTAACTCGGTGATAGTGTCTAGAGAACTTTGTCAATTGCTATCTTATCTGAAAGATTAACTCCCACTTGATTCAAGCAATTGTAGTACCCAGACAATCTGAGCACATGCTCACTGGTTGAGCTATTCTCCTCCATCTTGTAGGCAAAGTACTGTCAGAGGTCTCATACCTCTCGACACGGGCATGAGTATGAAATACTAATTTCAAGTCTTGGAACATCTTATATGCTCTGTGGTGTTCAAAACGTTTTTGAATTCCCGGTTCTAAGCCGTAAAGCATGGTGCACTTAAACTATCAAGTAGTCATCATACCGAGCTTTTGTCAAAACGTTCATAACGTCTACATCTGCTCCTGCAATAGGTCTGTCACCTAGCGGTGCATCAAGGAAATAATTCTTCTGTGTAGCAATGAGGATAATCCTCAGATCACGGACCTAGTCCGCATCATTGCTACTAACATCTTTCAACTTATATTTCTCTAGGAACATATAAAAAATAAACGTGGAGCAACATCGCGAGCTATTGATCTACAACATAGATATGCTAATACTACCAGGACTAAGTTCATGATAAATTAAAGTTCAATTTAATCATATTACTTAAGAACTCCCACTTAGATAGACATCCCTCTGGTCATCTAAATGATCACGTGATCCAAATCAACTAAACCATGTCCGATCATCACGTGAGATGGAGTAGTTTTCAATGGTGAACATCTTATGTTGATCATATCTACTATATGATTCACGCCGACCTTTCGGTCTCCAGTGTTCCGAGGCCATATCTGCATATGCTAGGCTCGTCAAGTTTAACCCGAGTATTCTGCGTGTGCAAAACTGGCTTACACCCGTTGTATTTGAACATAGAGCTTATCACACCCGATCATCATGTGGTGTCTCGGCACGACGAACTTTCGCAACGGTGCATACTCAGGGAGAACACTTATACCTTGAAATTTAGTAAGGGATCATCTTATAATGCTACCGTCGAACTAAGCAAAATAAGAAGCATAATAAGATAAACATCACATGCAATCAAAATATGTGACATGATATGGCCATCATCATCTTGTGCTTTTGATCTCCATCTCCAAAGCACCGTCATGATCACCTTCGTCACCGGCGCGACACCTTGATATCCATCGTAGCATCGTTGTCGTCTCGCCAACAATTGCTTCTACGACTATCGCTACCGCTTAGTAATAAAGTAAAGCAATTACATGGCGATTGCATTTCATACAATAAAGCGACAACCATATGGCTCCTGCCAGTTGCCGATAACTTTACAAAACATGATCATCTCATACAAAACTGTATCACTCATCATGTCTTGACCATATCACATCACAACATGCCCTACAAAAACAAGTTAGACGTCCTCTACTTTGTTGTTGCAAGTTTTACGTGGCTGCTACGGGCTTAGCAAGAACCGTTCTTACCTACGCATACAAAAACCACAACGATGTTTCGTCAAGTATGTGCTGTTTTAACCTTCACAAGGACCGGGCGTAGCCACACTTGATTCAGCTAAAGTGAGAGAGACAGACACCCGCCAGTCACCTTTAAGCAACGAGTGCTCATAACGGTGAAACCAGTCTCGCGTAAGCGTACGCGTAATGTCGGTCCGGGCCGCTTCATCTCACAATACCGCCGAAGCAAAGTATGACATGCTGGTAAGCAGTATGACTAGTATCGCCCACAACTCATTGTGTTCTACTCGTGCATATCATCTACGCATAGACCTGGCTCATGATGCCACTGTTGGGGAACGTAGTATTTTCAAAATTTTCCTACGATCACGCAAGATCTATCTACTAGATGCATAGCAACGAGGGGGAGAGTGTGTCTACGTACCCTCGTAGACCGGGAGCGGAAGCGTCAAGTGACGCGGTTGATTTAGTCGAACTTCTTCGCGATCCAACCGATCAAGCACCGAACGTACGGCACCTCCGCGTTCAGCACACGTTCAGCTTGATGACGTCCCACGAGCTCTTGATCCAGTTGAGCTTCACGGGAGAGTTTCGCCAGCACGACGGCGTGGTGACAGATATGATGTATCTACCGGCGCAGGGCTTCGCCTAAGCACTGCAACGGTATGACCGAGGTGTGTTTCTGTGGAGAGGGGCACCGCACACGGCTAAAACAATTCAACTTGTGTGTCCTAGGGTGCCCCTTGCCCCCGTATATAAAGGAGCAAGGGAGAGGCCGGCCCTATAGGGGGCGCGCCAAGTGTGGGGAGTCCTATTAGGACTCCCAAGTCCTAGTAGGATTCCCCTTTCCTTTCCGGAGTAGGAGAGAAGGAAAGAGGTGGAGAGGGAGAAGGAAAAGGGGGCTGCACCCCTTGTCCAATTCGGACCAGAGGGGGGGTGCGCGCCTCCTTCCTTTTGGCCTTTCTCCTCTATTCCCGTATGGCCCAATAAGGCCCATATACTCCGAAAAATACCCGAATCACTCGGAACCTTTCCGATGTCCGAATATAGTCGTCCAATATATCGATCTTTACGTCTCGACCATTTCGAGGCTCCTCGTCATGTCCCCGGTCTCATCTGGGACTCCGAACTCCTTCGGTACATCAAAACTCATAAACTCATAATACCGATCGTCATCAAACGTTAAGCGTGCGGACCCTACGGGTTCGAGAACTATGTAGACATGACCGAGACTCATCTCCGGTCAATAACCAATAGCGGAACCTGGATGCTCATATTGGCTCCTACATATTCTACGAAGATCTTTATCGGTCAAACCGCATAACAACATATGTTGTTCCTTTTGTCATCGGTATGTTACTTGCCCGAGATTCGATCGTCGGTATCTCAATACCTAGTTCAATCTCGTTACCGGCAAGTCTCTTTACTCGTTCCGTAATACATCATCTCATGACTAACTCATTAGTCATTTGCTTGCAAGGCTTATTATGATGTGCATTACCGAGAGGGCCCAGAGATACCTCTCCGACACTCGGAGTGACAAATCCTATTCTTGATCTATGCCAACACCACGAACACCTTCGGAGACACCTGTAGAGCATCTTTATAATCACCCAGTTACGTTGTGACGTTTGATAGCACACAAGGTGTTCCTCTGGTATTCGGGAGTTGCATAATCTCATAGTCATAGGAACATGTATAAGTCATGAAGAAAGCAATAGCAGTAAAACTAAACGATCATAGTGCTAAGCTAACGGATGGGTCTTGTCCATCACATCATTCTCCTAATGATGTGATCTCGTTGATCAAATGAAAACTCATGTCTATGGCTAGGAAACATAACCATCTTTGATCAATGAGCTAGTCTAGTAGAGGCATACTAGGGACACTCTGTTTTGTCTATGTATTCACACATGTACTAAGTTTCCGGTTAATACAATTCTAGCATGAATAATAAACATTTATCATGATATAAGGAAATATAAATAACAACTTTATTATTGCCTTTAGGGCATAATTCCTTCAAAAATGATGTCTTGTGAAAAGCATTTTTTAACACCGGATTATTTCTTTTTCAAACGCGACACATAAGTTGTCGGTTTTTCGCAAAACGACTTTGCGAGCATGTACAATATCGAGATGTACGTGCTAAGTTTTTGTTTGGAATTATTTGACATTTCAAAATATGTTTAAAACACATTTTAAAAACTAGAAGCACATGCTCCCATGTGCAAAGCACCGCTCTCCTAAAAGATGCACTATTGAACAATAATAGTGCAATGGAAAGCATATTAGTCATCCTCAAACCATATTAGTTTTCCCTCCTCGTTCTTTCTTGTACGACCAATGCATTATGCATGAGAGACTTAATTACTTGTATCATACATTGTTTTTTAGACCCTACAGGTTCGGGAACCACGCAGACATGACCGAGACACCTCTGAGGCCAATAACCAATAGCGGGATCTGGATACTCATATTGGCTCCCACATGTTCCACGATGATCTCATCGGATGAACCACGATGTCGGGGATTCAATCAATCACGTATACAATTCCCTTTGTCCATCGGTATGTTACTTTCCCGAGATTCGATCATCGGCATCCCCATACCTTGTTCAATCTCGTTACCGCCAAGTCTCTTTACTCGTTCTGTAATACATGATCCCGTGACTAACTCCTTAGTCACATTGAGCTCATTATTATGATGCATTACTGAGTGGGCCCAGAGATACCTCTCCGTAATACGGAGTGACAAATCCCAGTCTCGATTCGTGCCAACCCAACAGATACTTTCGGAGATACCTGTAGTGCACCTTTATAGTCACCCAGTTACATTGTGACGTTTGATACACCCAAAGCATTCCTATGGTATCCGGGAGTTGCACAATCTCATGGTCTAAGGAAATGATACTTGACATTAGAAAAGCTCTAGCAAACAAACTATATGATCTTGTGCTATGCTTAGGATTGGGTCTTGTCCATCACATCATTCTCCTAATGATGTGATCTCGTTATCAACGACATCTAATGTCCATGGTTAGGAAACCACAACCATCTATTGATCAATGAGCTAGTCAACTAGAGGCTCACTAGGGACATGTTGTGGTCTATGTATTCACACATGTATTACGATTTCCGGTTAATACAATTATATCATGAACAATAGAAAATTATCATGAACAAGGAAATATAATAATAACCATTTTATTATTGCCTCTAGGGCATATTTCCAACAGTCTCCCACTTGCACTAGAGTCAATAATCTAGTTACATTGTGATGAATCGAACACCCATAGAGTTCTGGTGTTGATCATGATTTTCTCGTGGAAGAGGTTTAGTCAACGGATCTGCGACATTCAGATACGTATGTACTTTACAAATATCTATGTCTCCATCTTGAATATAACCACGAATGGAGTTGAAGCGGCGCTTGATGTGCTTGGTCTTCTTGTGAAACCTGGGCTCCTTGGCAATGGCAATAGCTCAAGTGTTGTCATAGAAAAGAGCCATCGGGCCCGACACATTGGGAATCACTCCTAGGTCGATGATGGACTCCTTCATCCAGACTCCTTCCTGCACTACTTCCGAAGCAGCTATGTACTCCGCTTCACATGTAGATGCTGCCACGACGCTTTGCTTGCAACTACACCGGCTGACTGCCCCACCATTCAAAATATACACGTATCCAGTTTGTGACTTGGAGTCATTCGGATCTGTGTCGAAGCTAGCATCGATGTAACCCTTTACGACGAGCTCTTCGTCACCTCCATAAACGAGAAACATATCCTTAGTCCTTTTCAGGTACTTTAGGATATTCTTGACCACTGTCCAGTGTTCCATTCCGGGATCACTTTGGTACCTCCCTGCCAAACTTATGGCAAGGTTCACATCAGGTGTGGTACACATCATGGTATACATAATAGAGCCTATGGCTGAGGCACAGGGAATGACACTCATCTTTTCTCTATCTTCTGCCGAGGTTGGGCATTGAGTTGCGCTCAATCTCACACCTTGCAGTATAGGCAAGAACCCCTTCTTGGACTGATCCATATTGAACTTCTTCAATATCTTGTAAAGATATGTGCTTTGTGAAAGACCAATGAGGCGTCTCGATCTATCTCTATAGATCTTGATGCCTAATATGTAAGCAACTTCTCCAAGGTCCTTCATTGAAAAACATTTATTCAAGTAGGCCTTTATACTTTCCAAAAATTCTATATCATTTCTAATCAACAATATGTCATCCACATATAATATGAGAAATGATACAGAGCTCTCACTCACTTTCTTATAAATACAGGCTTCTCCATAAGTCTGTATGAACCCAAACGCTTTGATCACTTCATCGAAATGCTACAGAGCTCTCACTCACTTTCTTATAAATACATGCTTCTCCATAAGTCTGTATGAACCCAAACGCTTTGATCACTTCATCAAAGTGAATGTTCCAACTTCGAGATGCTTACAACAGCCCATAGATGGAGCGCTGGAGCTTGCATACCTTGTCAGCATTCTTAGGATCGACAAAATCTTCCGGCTGCATCATATACAATTCTTCCTTAAGGAAACCGTTAAGGAATGCCGTTTTTACGTCCATTTGCTAGAACTCATAATCATAAAATGCGGCAATTACTAACATGATTCGGATGGACTTCAGCATCGCTACTGGTGAGAAAGTCTCATCGCAGTCAACTCCTTGAACTTGTCGATAACCCTTAGCGACAAGCCGAGCCTTATAGACGGTCACATTACCATCTGCGTCAGTCTTCTTCTTAAAGATCCACTTATTCTCTATGGCTTGCCGATCATCGGGCAAGTCCACCAAAGTCCATACTTTGTTCTCATACATGGATCCTATCTCGAATTTCATGTCTTAGAGCCATTTGTTGGAATCCGGGCCCGCCATCACTTCTTTATAGTTCGAAGGTTCATCGTTGTCTAATAACATGATTTCCAGGACAAGGTTGCCGTACCACTCTGGTGTGGAACGTGCCCTCATGGACCTACGAAGTTCAGTAGCAACTTGATCCAAAGTTTCATGATCATCATCATTAACTTCCTCTCTAGTCGGTGCAGGAACCACAAAAACATCTTCCTGTGCTGCGCTACTCTCCGGTTCAAGAGGGGCTACAATTACCTCATCAAGTTCTACTTTCCTCCCACCTACTTCTTTCGAGAGAAACTCTTTCTCCAGAAAGGATCCATTCTTGGAAATAAAGATCTTGCCTTCGGATCTGAGGTAGAAGGTATACCCAAAAGTTTCCTTAGGGTATCCTATGAAGAAGCACTTTTCGTATTTGGTTTCGAGCTTTTCAGGTTGAAGGTTCTTGACATAAGCATCGCATCCCCAAACTTTTAGAAATGGCAGCTTAAGTTTCTTCCCAACCCATAATTCATACGGTGTCATCTCAACGGATTTACATGGTGCCCTATTTAAAGTGAATGTGGCAGTCTCTAAATCGTAACCCCAAAATGATAGCATTAGATCGGTAAGAGACATCATAGATCGCACCATATCCAATAGAGTGTGATTACGATGTTCGGACACACCGTTACGCTGAGGTGTTCCAGGCGGCGTGAGTTGTGAAACAATTCCACATTTCCTTAAGTGCATGCCAAACTCGCGACTCAAATATTCTCCTCCAAGATCAGATCGTAAGAACTTTATTTTCCTACCACGTCGATTCTCTACCTTGCTCTAAAATTCCTTGAACTTTTCAAAGGTCTCAGACTTGTGTTTCATTAAGTAGACATACCCATATCTACTTAAGTCATCAGTGAGGGTGAGAACATAACGATAGCCACCGCGAGCCTCAACACTCATTGGAACGCATACATCAGTATGTATTACTTCCAACAAGTTGGTTGCTCGCTCCATTGTTCTGGAGAACTGAGTCTTGGTCATCTTTCCCAGGAGGCATGGTCGCACATGTCAAATGATTCATAATCAAGAGACTCCAAAAGTCCATCTGCATGGAGTTTCTTCTTGCGTTTGACACCAATATGACCAAGGCTCATGAGGTTATCAAAAATAAAAGAGGCCAATGAAGCCCAAATAAACAAAAGAGGCCAAAGAAGCCCACCAAGAAAAAGAGGCCAAAGAGCCCAAAATAAATAAATAAAAATTAGAGAAAAAGAGAGAAGGGACAATGTTACTATCTCATTTTTTCACACTTGTGCTTCAGAGTAGCACCATGTTGTTCATGATAGATAGTCTCCTATGTTGTCACTTTCATATACTAGTGGAATTTTCGTTATAGAACTTGGGTTGTATATTCCAACGATGGGCTTCCTCAAATGCCATAGGTCTTCATGAGCAAGCAAGTTGATGCAAAACCACTAGTCTTCTTTTTGATCTTTCATACACTTATAGCTCTATTGCATCTGTTACATGGCAATCCCTACTCGCTCACATTGATATCAATTGACGGACATTTTCATAGTCCATTGATTTGCCGAGTTGATGTGAGACTTTATCCCCCACTTTTGTCTATTACCACCTTCTATTCCACCCATAGTGCTATATCCATGGCTCATGCTCATATATTGCGTGAAAAGTTGAAAAGGCCGAAGCGCGTTAAAAAATATGAACCAATTGCTTGGCTGACACCGGGGTGGGCATGATTACCTTGTGTTGAGAAGAGGGAGCATAATAAGACTATATGATTTTGTAGGGTTAACTTTCTTTAGCCATGTTATTTTTGAAGCTTAATGATTTACTATCTAGTATGCTTGAAATATTATTGTTCTCATGTCAATATAAACTTTTGCTTGAAACTTATGGGTCTGAACTTTCATACCACATTAAAGAAGAATTGCATTGATAAATATGTTAGGTAGCATTCCACCTCAAAAATTCTGTTTTTTATCATTTACCTACTCGAGGACGAGCAGGAATTAAGCTTGGGGATGCATGATACGTCTCCAACGTATCTATAATTTTTGATTGTTCCATGCTATTATATTACCTGTTTTTGATGTTTTATATGCATTAATATGCTATTTTATATGATTTTTGGGACTAACCTATTAACCCAGAGCCCAGTGCCAGTTTCTGTTTTTCCTTGTTTTTGAGTTTCGCAGAAAAAGGAATATCAAACGGAGTCCAAATGGAACGAAACTTTATGAGGTTTTTTCTTGGAACAGAAGACATCCAGAGGACTTGGAGTACACGTCAGGGGGGCCTTGAGGTAGCCACAAGGGTGGAGGGCGCGCCCCCTACCTTGTGGGCCCCTCGTGACCCCCCTGACCTACTTCTTTCACCTATAAATTCCCAAATATTCCAGAAACATTAGAACGTCCATCAAAACCACTTTTCCGCCGCCGTAACCTTATGTTCTTGCAAGATCCCATCTGGAGGCCTTTTTTGGTACTCTGCTGGAGGGGGATTCAACCACGGAGGGCATCTACATCAACACCATTGCCCTTCCGATGAAGTGTGAGTAGTTTATCACAGACCTACGGGTCCATAGCTAGTAGCTAGATGGCTTCTTCTCTCTCTTTGATCCTCAATACAATGTTCTCCTCGATGTTCTTGGATATCTATCCAATGTAATCTTCTTTTGAGGTGTGTTTGTCAACATCCGATGAATTGTGGGTTTATGATCAGATTGTCTATGAATATTATTTGAGTGTCTTCTGAATTCTTATATGCATGACTTAATATCTTAGTAATTCTCTTGGAACTATCGGTTTGGTTCGGCCAACTAGATTGGTTTTTCTTGCAATGGGAGAAGTGCTTTGCTTTGGGTTCAATATTGCGGTGCTCAATCCCACTGACAATAGGGGACATGACACATATTGTATTGTTGCCATCGAGGATAACAAGATGGGGTTTTCATCATATTGCTTGAGTTAATTCCGCTACATCATGTCATCTTGTTTAATGCGTTACTCTATTCTTATGAACTTAAAACTCTAGATGCAGAATCGTTTCATTCGATGTGTGGAGTAATAGTAGTAGATGCAGGCAGGAGTCAGTCTACTTGATACGGACGTGATGCCTATATTCATGATCATTGCCTTAGATATCGTCATAATTATTCGCTCTTTTATCAATTGCTTGATAGTAATTTGTTCACCCACCGTAATATTTGCTATCATGAGAGAAGCCTCTAGTGAAACCTATGGTCCCTGAGTCTATTTTACATCTTATAAGTTTTAGATCTACTATTTTGCAATATTTTACTTTTCGATCTATAAACCAAAACTCCAAAAATATTTACTTTACTAGTTTATCTATCTCTATCAGATCTCACTTTTGCAAATAACCGTGAAGGGATTGACAACCCCTTTATAGCATTGGGTGCAAGTTGTTTGATTGTTTGTGCAGGTATTTGGCGATTTGTGCGTGATCTCCTACTGGATTGATACCTTGGTTCTCAAACTGAGGGAAATACTTACTCTACTTTGCTGCATCACCCTTTCCTCTTCAAGGGAAAAACCAACGCAAGCTCAAGAGGTAGAAACCCTCTCTCGTTTAAGAATTTCAGATCTTAAGCACTTTATTCAAACAACAAGCAAAGCAAAATAAAATGACATTGCAAGGATAACACATATCATGTGAAGGACCAAAGACTTAGGCTCAACCGATACTAACCGATAATTGTTGATGAAGAAAGGTGGGATGCCTACCGGGGCATCCCCAAGCTTAGATGCTTGAGACTTCTTGAGATATTAACATGGGATGCCTTGGGCATTCCCAAGCTTGAGCTCTTATGTCTCCTTAATTCCTCTTATGTCGCGGTTTCCCTAAATCTCAAAAACTTCATCCACACAAAACTCAACAAGAACTCGTCAGATAAGTTAGTATAAATCAACTAAAAACCTTATCATTCTGTACTGTAGAAAATCACTAAAATTATAATTTAACATTGCATACTAAATGCCTCTGCGTATTTAATACTCCTATGCTCAAATAGAATCATTAAACATGCAAACAATGCAAACATAACATCAATCTGTCTAAACATGACAGTCTGTAAAGAGTGGAATTGCACTCATACTTCCCTAGCTCTAAATTCTAAAAAATTACCACATTACAGGGAACTTATGCATGCTCACTGTGTAAAAAATTCAAGATTTTATCTTGTTCTGACTATCCAGAAGAATTCATACAGTGATAGAAAACTTTTTGTTTTCAAACAGCAACATAAAGACTTGCAAAATAAACATGGTAAAGGCTATACTTGTCTTTTTTATTGAAATAAAAGATATAAAACACAAACATGAAGCAAATCTAAACAAAAGAAAACGATGCTCCAAGGAAAACACATATCATGTGACGAATAAAAATATAGCTCCAAGTGATGTTACCGATAATGTCGAAGACGAAAGAGGGGATGCCTTCCGGGGCATCCCCAAGTTTAGTTGCTTGGATCTTCCTTGAATATTACCTTGGGGTGCATTGGGCATCCCCAAGCTTAGGGTCTTGTCATTCCTTATTCTCCTTATATCGATGTCTCACCCAAAACTTGAAAACTTCAATCACACAAAACTTAACGGAACTTCGTGAGATGCATTAGTATAATAAAGCAAATCATTCACTTGGATACTGTCAAATACAAGATTCATAATTGTTCTCACACAATTCCTACTGTACCTTATCATTTCCACAATTTATATCACTTAATATAAGTTATGGAAACACTAAAACAAGCAAATTATGCATGGAAAACAGAACCTGTCAAAAACAGAACAACCTGTAATGATCTGGACAATCACCATACTTCTGCCACTCTAAAAATTCTGAAAAAAGAGGAAAACGTAGGAAATTTGTATATCAATCATGTGTAAAAAATCTGCTAATTATCAAGTTTCAGTGATTTATTGAATTTTCTGCACTGGATGCAAAACTTTCTGTTTTTGCACATAATCAAGGTAACTATCAACCACACTATCCCAAAGGCTTTACTTGGCACTTTATTGAAAAAAGCAATAAAACATGATTAATACAGTAGCTTAATCATGTTAACACACTAAAATAGTAAGGGTAAATGTTGGGTTGTCCCCCAACAAGTGCTTTTCTTTAATGCCTTTTTAGCTAAGCATGAAGATTTCAATGATGCTCACATAAAAGTAAAGAACTGAAACACAAAAAGGAGCATCATGAATCACATGGCAAGCTCATTTAAGTCTAACCCACTTCCTATGCATAGGGGTTTTGTGAGCAAAAACAATTTATGGGAACAAGAACAAACTAGCATAGGAAGGCAAAACAAGCAGGACTTCAAAACTTTCAACACATAGAGAGGAAATTTGATATTATTGAGATATGTAAAAGCATGTGTTCCTCTCTAATAATAATTTTCAGTACCATCATGAATGAATCCAACAATATAACTATCACATAAAGCACTCTTTTAATGATGCATAAGCATAGAAATTTTGCTACTCTCCACATAAGCAAATTTATTCTCATGAATAGTAGTGGCAGCATCATATGAAACTTGAATACTATAAATTGTTTCCACATTAAAAGAGTGATGTTCAATAAAAGATATTCAAAACTATGACAATAATTATCACTACTTTGTATAACGTAAGTATCATCACAATAATCATCATAAGTAGCAACTTTGTTCCCATCATAGTTGAGGGAGTCCTGGATAGAGGGGTCCTCATGTGGCCGGATAACTCGTGATGGGCCGGACTGGTGGGCCGTGAAGATCATTGCTGAGATCGTCTCTTATATCCGGATAGGACTCCTGTTTACGTATAATGGCAGGTTTTAGGTTCGGGTGTAATCTTTCCTTCCTCTACAAGATGGTTATGTACAAACCCTAGGGCCCTCCGGCACATATATAAACTGGAGGTTTTAGTCCGTAGAGGCTAAAGTAGAAAAAACAACAGAATCATAGCTAGACTCCTAGGGTTTAGCCATTACGATCTCGAGGTAGATCAACTCTTGTAATCATATTCATCAAGATCAATCTAGAAGGAAGTAGGGTATTACCTCGATCGAGAGGACCTAAACCTGGGTAAACATCGTGTCCCCAGTTTCCTGTTACCATCGATCCTCAAACGCATAGTTCGGGACCCCCTACCCTAGATCCGCCGGTTTTGACACCGACATTGGTGCTTTCATTGAGATTTCCACTATGTCGTCGACCGAAGGACTGATGGATCACTTTGTCAACAATGACGGCACTGCCGAGGGAACTTTTTCTCCCGACCAGCTTTTTGTGTTCGGCGGCTTCATGCTCCGTTCCAACATAGAAGGCCATCTCGAGCAGATTGAGAGCTACGCCCCTGGCCATCAGGTCAGGTTTGGAAGCTTGAACTATGTTGCTGATATCCGCGGTGACTTGATCTTCGACGGATTCGAGCCCACGGCGATCACTCCCTGCCACCACGATGAACATGACCTAACTCTGTCATCGGACCACCTCCAGGGAATAGCACCTGTAACCGTTCTGGCCTTAGATCCGGAACAGATCGCGTCACCCAAGGACGGGAAGCTCAACCCCGCTGCGGAAGCCATAGACTCAACGGCGCTGGAGCCGCACATAGACCCAACTCCGAGCGGGATCTGTGTTACCGGAACTCCGGACTCGTCTCCGGTTGCAGGTTCTGAACCATGTGCATATGCGCCTTTCGAGCTTGATCAGGCGTCTATCACCGAATTTAGCACTGCAGATATCTTTCGGGACTCACATTTTGGCGATGTGCTAAATGCGTTAAAATCTCTCCCCTTAGCCGGGGACACACAGCCGAATTATGTCCGGTTCGAACTGGAGGCTGATGATGGAGAATTTTACTTCCCACCCACCACCCACTTGGTAGCCACGGTCGAAGATCTAACTAATCTACTTGACTAAGCTTCCAAAGACTTCGAAGGGATGGACCTCGAAGCCGAAGCAGATCTACACCAAAACCCGCTCGTAACTGGGCGATGGACAGCTACGTCTTCATACGACGTGTATATGGTGGATACACCTAAGGAGAAGGAGGGCGATGGCGAAAACGATCCCACAAAGGACAAGCCTGTCGATGAACCTCCCAAGCGTCGGCGCCTGAAGCGCCGAACTAAATCCCGTAAAGGGAAAGATAGAAACACTGTCACTAATGACGGTGATAGTCCGGAGCAAGCCGAAGACCTCGCAGATCCGGCGATGGAGCAGGACGAGCGAGAGGACGACGAACATAGTCTGAGACCAGTGTCTGATGACAGCGATGCCGAAGACAGCAATTATGAACCTATCTCCGAAGAGGATGTTAGCCCGAGTGGCGATGAATACATCGTCCCAGAAGAACCCTTAGAACAAAAGCGCTTCCATCGGAGGCTTATTGCCACCACAAGGAGCCTGAAAAAGCAGTAGTGACGGCTTCGAGCTGCACATGATACACTCAATGATAGATGGAACGAAGTGCTGGACGCTGAGCAAAAATATGGTTGTAATCGCCAAACCAAAGGCTATCCTAAGCGTAAACTGCTGCCCGAATTCAATGACGAGGCTACTGAGCCTATACCGCCAAAGAATAACACCGTGCCGGACCGACCACCTCGTGGACGGGACAGAGTGGCTAGCAACGGCGTACATAAGCACGCACCCCGCCCAGTAAAGGAAAAGAGGATGCGGCTCAGGGCCGAAAACACGATCTGCGTGAGGACCTGGACAAAAAGGTTGGCAAGACCAGATCCATCTACGGATCCAGGGACCATGCTCCCGCACGGGACGGCTGCTATCAAGCCAATCATACCGGTCATATACCAGTACGGGGTCAACACCAAAGATCACAACCGTCGGACATACGCCATGACATAGCAAAATACAGGGGTGCCGCACACCCTCTGTGCTTCACCGATGAGGTGCTGGATCACGACTTTCCAGAAGGGTTTAAACCCATAAATATCAAGGCGTATGATGGAACGACGGATCATGCTGTCTGGATAGAAGACTTTATTCTTCACATCCACATGGCTCGCGGAGATGATCTCCACGCCATCAAATACTTACCCCTCAAGCTGAAAGGACTAGCTCGGCACTGGCTAAACAGCCTCCCAGAGAACTCCGTTGGAAGTTGGGAAGAACTTGAGGATGCTTTTCAGGCCAATTTTCAAGGGACCTATGTCCGGCCCGCGGATGCTGACGATCTAAGTCACATCATCCAACAACCCGGGGAGTCAGCCCTCAAGCTTTGGAATCGGTTTCTCACTAAGAAGAACCAAATCATCGACTGTCTGGACGCCGAAGCCTTAGCGGCCTTCAAACACAGTGTCCGGGACGAATGGCTAGCTAGACACCTCGGACATGAAAAGCTGAGGACAATGGCAGCCCTAACTACACTCATGACCCGTTTTTTGTGCGGGCGAAGACAGCTGGCAAGCTCGTAGCAGCACCAGCGACCCTGGAACATCGGAAGTCAGGGACGGCAATGGAAAGCCACGACGTAATAAAAACAAACTGTAATGCCCAGGATGGGACTATATCTCCTACGTGTCGAGGCACGACTTAAAGACACAATCCCATGCTGGAGTGATCGCAAGTTTGGTATCTTTGCACAACTCATGTAAAAATGGGGATGGAAAACATAAAATAGTTGGCTTACACTCGCCACGTCACACAAATACATTACATGTCCAAATCATCATTCAATAAAACATCACAGCCCATCTAAGGGTAAATCCAAATGACAAGATACCAAACATAATTTAAATCCACAGGTCTAGATCGAATCCTAGTAGAAGAACCACTACTGATCATCGGGGTAACGAACATAGTAACGGCTACGCTCCTCGTCGTACTCCCAGTCTAGCTCGGTGCCATCACCTGGATAGCTCACCATCGTTCCTGCACCTGGTGTGTTGAAGTAACTATGAGCCACAGAGGACTCAGCAATCCCGTTCCCGGGTAACATGACTATCTAAGCCTTGGGTGTGGAACAAGGCTGAAGAAAGAATAAGAGTCTGCAGCAGCAACTAGCACTAGCTTATGTAAAAGAGAGCGAGAAGAGAAGGTGCCTCGGTCGAGAGATGATCACGAAGTGATCCTAACTAAAGCCAGTCAAACATAACCCCACCGTGTTCATCTCCCGAAACCCCTTCGGAAAATGACAGTCACGGTACACACGCTGGTAGTGTATTGTAACATGGTGTCAAGTTTTCTACAACCGGATATTAACTAGCTCCCATCTGCCACATAACCGCGGGCACGGCTTTCGAAAGTTCATAACCCTGCTGGGGTGTACCAACTTGGCCCATGACAAGCCCACGATCCGCGGAGTCGCAACTCCAAAGGTGGGAAGGCCCGAGTATTCTCGGAATCCCGTGCTCAAGATACTCCGAACTAAGGTAAGGCTAATCCAGCAAATCCTTCCGGCGTGCCGACACCCTGACAATAGCCGCGCGTATCTAGTCTTAGGCCACGACCGGATGGGCGAAGCTACGGGTTTTTACCAAACCTCGAGTTTCCTCGTGGTGGCCCCGCAGGCTCCCCGTTTCGGACCAACACTCATGTGGAGCACTGGCCCGGGGTTGTTGATTAAGAAAGAGGGTTAATTACTCCCTATGCAAGTTTATTAGTTATTAGGCAAATAGTACCAATGTTGGGACTTGCTGGAAAAGACTTAGCACTTAGCGGTTTATCGAGGGGGTCCCATAACCCCAACCGTGTGAGGAACGCATAATCAAGGAACATAACACCGGTTTATACGGTTCCTAACGGCATGAGTGGAACAAATCACCAAGCAAAAGGCTTAGCCTTCCACCCATTGCCAATATATAGATGATTTAATTTTTAAGCATTTATATAGTGTGATATAACCCAACAAAACTTCATCATGAAGCAAGCATCTTCAACTTCACCTGCAACTAGCAATGCTATAAGAGGGGCTGAGCGAAGCGTACTTAGCCATTCAACGGTTTGCATAGGTAGGGTGGTTAGACAGGTTCATGGTTAAAATAGGAGGCTGACAGGAAAAACATGGGCATCGAGGCAAAACTATAGATCGAGACTTCTAGCAATAGGCAAAAATAGTAATGGTATCCGGGTTCGGTCATCTTGCCTGAAGAGTTGTCGATGGGATCGTAAGAGGGGTCCTCGTTCTCAAGCTCGGTGGTAACCTCGTTCTCGTACTCGTACTCAGCTTCCGGCTCTACTCAACACAAACACACAAGGCACCAAATCAACAAGATGCAATGCGCACTCAAAATATGTTGGATGCATGACTGATGCACTATGGGAGCACACGGAGCATGGCAAAATACGATCAAGCAAAATACTTCAAAACATGTCAACAATAGGATATTATGAATCTACATGAAAAATCACACAAGTTTCATATAGGACTTGCTCCAATCGGAGCTACGGGCTAAAAGTTACACACAAAACAATAAACATGCGAAAGCTGAAAATTACAGCAACATAGCAACTTCGGGGCAAGAAATAATTAAGCTACAACACTCAAACATCATGGCAAAGAGCATGGACACAAACTAGGCATATCCTACAGCAAATAAGTCCATTGGATCACCCCCAAAGGAGCCATGGATCAATAGCAACAAGCTTGGACATATTGAACTTGACAACAAAATCCTGACAGCAATATTTTATTGCAACTTGGGAGCAAAAGTTAAATATGCTACAGCCACTCAAATAAGCATGTGATAGCATGAATGGATAGCCAACAATATATACTACAAGGAACCATCAAGAGTCACCCCAAAACTATCATGGATTGGCCTAGAACAGCAAGCAAACATGACATCTGGAAATTACAGATTCCAGACTTAGTGAAATTTCACTAAGTGTTAAAACAGCAGTTTCATCATGGCATCTTTGAGAGCAAGTTTAAGTCACCTCAAAGCTAAACATGGCAAGTGGTAAGCAGCACAGCAAAGTACACATGATCGTGAAAGCAAAACCTATAAGCATGCATCATGGGGACAAACACAACGATAGCAAGGAGCTCCTCTACGAGGCATTTCGTAACAAGTTTAAGAACATAACAGCCACATAGCACTTTGCAACGGAGAAAAACATGGCAAGATTAATTCTAACATGCAAGCCTAAGCATTCAACATGTAGAGCATGACAAGATGAACACGTGGACATCTCATTTGCATCATTTGGATAAACAAGCAACAAGTTATCACCTTGCAAAGATGGCATGAAAAACAACACTAACAGCAGTTTATATCAAGATGCACTCTTCCAACGGATATTTAAGCACCTAGATGATCTCAAACATGCATGGCCCAAAGGAATGAAATGTAGTACATGTCTCCACGAACAATTTGACATATCATTCACTCAAATCGGAGCTAGGCACAAAAAGTTATCCACGTTTGAAAAATGCATCAGACAGATAAAAACAGCAGGGACTTAGTGGAATTTGGGGCTACCTCGCGGTCAACAAAAGTCAACAGCGGCTGGAGGAAATGGATCGGGCCGGAGTCGGTGCGGATCGGGCCGAGGGTTCGCGGGTCCGGCCCGTCAAGGCGGGATCTGGATCGGCGAGGGGATCCCCGATCCCTGGCGACGGCGGCGCTGGGCGATTGGAGCGGCGGCCTGCTGCGGCCCAAGAGCTGGCTCGATGGCGCGGGGAGGTGCGGTCAACGGCCCAGGGGGCGAGGCGGAGGCCGATCGACTCAGTTGGCCCAATCGAGCGGCGGGTCGGGGCGGCAGGGAGGAGGCCCGCGGGGCGCTGAGGCCGGCCCAGGCGGAGCGAAGGCGGAGGAGGCCCGGCTGGACGAAGGGAACCGGATCGGGGCGTCGGGCCGAGGCGGACAGGGCCCGCTGGCGCTGGGCCTCGAGGCCTAGGGTTGCAGGCGGGGCGACGTTCGATCGGATCGGCCCAGCGGAGGGCGCTGGATCTGGATCGAGGGCGGCTCGGTCGGCCGAATCCCTCGAGCGCTCGCTGCGGCGGCGCCTCGGTGCTGCAGGGCACGGCGGGAGGGCGGCGGTGGCTGGCCCGGCCGGCGAGGTGGCGGCGCTGGCCAGCGGCGGAGGCGGAGGATGGTGCGGCGCCGACGGTGAGGGGCCGGGAGGCCGGACGGTGAGGAGGAGGTGGCGGCGGTGAACTCCGGCGGTGGTCCGGCGAGCTACTCCGGCGGGGCTCCGGCGAGCTCCGGCCGGAGTGGAGAGAGGAGAGGCTGGAGGTAGGGGATGGGGCTAGGGTTTCCTATATTTGGGGCAAAAATTGAGGAAGGTGGACAAATATATAGGCACAAGGAGCTAGGGTTGTCCAAATGAGGTGTGGTTTTCGGCCACGTGATTAGAATTGGATGGCCTAGATGAAGGGAGGGGTCTGGGCTGGTTTGGTGGGCTGTTGGAGGGGTGTCTTGGGCCTCAAAGTGGAGGCACTTTTAGCCCATGAGAATAACTGTTGGAGCACCAAACGAACTCCAAACGCGACGATATTTGACAGGCGGGTTACACACACCAAAACAACAACACACGACAAGTCTCGCGCCAAACCGGTAACGTTACACGCCCAAACACCAAAGTAGGCCTCGGAGACGCCACAGACACGTGAGGGAGCTCCGGAACGCGAAATGGATAACGGAGAGGAACGAGTGGGACCGGATGCAAACGACAACACAAATGCAATGCGATGCACATGACTACATGATATGAATGAATGCCACACACGCACACGACAAAAGAACGAAAACCCGAAAGATGAAGAACCCAAAATGGAATTGATGAAGCCGGAGATATTATATATTTCCCAAAAGGGAAAGTATTACATCCGGAGCATTACACAAACATCGAAATAATGCTGGAAGCCCAGATGATACATCGGTAAACGTCGGATTCAGTGGCTCCAGACCCGGTCAATAGAAGAAGCCATTCAAAGGCAACAAGGATGGTCCATCTAGCCTAGACAAAATATTAGATAGGCCCCGCCAAATCCATGGCACCCCAGATAAACTTGCAAACCACACCAACCGTAAATGTTGGGTCTTCAAGCAGGCCGACGAGTGATGGTCCCCAAGTGCAGGGAATCATCGTAGCAATTCCCAATGGTGGAAGTGATAAGTATGGAGTGTCGAACCCACAAGGAGCTAAAGGTAAAATCAATATTTTCTCAAGTCCTATCTGCCACTGATACGACTCTACGTACACCGAACGTTTGCTTCCAACTAGAAACGAGAAATAAAACTACGTTGTGGGTATGAAGAGGATAACTTTGCATGATATCGGAGAGCTAAAATATAAAAGTAAGTGCTGTTATCATAAAGTTAGACTATATTACTAAATATTATAAATAGCGAGTGTGGAATAATGATGGATCGGTGTGCGGAATTGTCCTAGGCAATTGTTAACAAGACCGATAGTCGTTATTGCAATTTCGTATGAGGGAGAGGCATAAGCTAACATACTTTCTCTTCTTGGATCATATGCACTTATGATTGGAACTCTAGCAAGCATCCGCAACTACTAAAGATCATTAAGGTAAAACCCAACCATAGCATTAAAGCATCAAGTCCCGTTTATCCCATACGCAACAATCCCCTTACTCGGGTTTATGCTTCTGTCACTCAAGCAACTCACTATAAGCGAATCATGAACGTATTGCAACACCCTACATCGGGAATCCCTCACGCTTGCGCGACACGGAGGGCACCATAGGACAACACCAAAATAAAACATACAACTCGTACCAATCTAGATCATCAATCAACCCAAAGACAAAGGATATCTACTCAAAACATCATAGGATGGCAACACATCATTGGATCATAATATGTGGCATAAAGCACCATGTTCAAGTAGGGATTACAGCGGGGTGCGGGAGAGTGGACCGCGTAAAAGAGATGAGGATGGTAATGATGATGGTGATGTTGATGAAGACGATCACCGCGGCGATGAATCCCCTCCCGATGGCACTCCAGCGCCACTGAGAGAGAGGAGGAGAGGTTCTCCCCCTTGTGCTTCGTCCTCCATGGACTCCCCCTAGATGGGGAGAGGTTCTCCCTCTGGTCCTTGGCCTTCATGGCGATGATGGCCCCTCCAGGATCCTCCTCCATGGCCTCCGGTGATGATGGCCCCCTCCGGTAGGGTGCCAGAGAGAGCCTAGATTGATTTCTCGTGGTTACAGAGGCTTGCGGTGGTGGAACTTCCGATCTAGGTTATTTTATGGAGGTTTATGTATTTATAGGAATTTTTGGCATCAGTCTCACGTCCAGGGGGTCTCTGGGCTGTCCATGAGATAGGGGGGCGCGCCAGTTACTTCTCGAGCTTGCGTTGTATTCACTCGAAGAGGAAAGGGTGATGCAGCACAGTAGCGTAAGTACTTCCCTCGGTTTTTGAGAACCAAGGTATCAATCTAGTAGGAGACCACGCGCGAGTCCCTCGCACCTGCACAAACAAATAAGAACTTCGCAACCAACGCGATAAGGGGTTGTCAATCCCTTCACGGTCACTTACGAAAGTGAGATCTAATAGATAGGATAGTATAATATTTTTGGTATTTTTGGTATAAGAACAGAAAGTAAATAAAGCAAAGTAAAGTAGATGGAAGATTAATATGTTGAGAATAGACCCGGGGGCCATAGGTTTCACTAGTGGCTTCTCATGATAGCAGAATTATACGGTGGGTGAACAAATTACTGTCGAGCAATTGATAGAAAAGCGCATAGTTATGAGAATATCTAGGCATGATCATTATATATAGGCATCACGTCCGTGACAAGTAGACCGAAACGATTCCGCATCTACTACTATTACTCAACACATCGACCGCTATCCAGCATGCATCTAGAGTATTAAGTTCATAAGAACAGAGTAATGCTTTAAGCAAGATGACATGATGTAGAGGGATAAACTCAAGCAATATGATATAAACCCCATCTTTTTATCCTTGATGGCAACAATACAATACGTGCCTTGCTGCCCCTGCTGTCACTGGGAAAGGACACCGCAAGATTGAACCCAAAGCCAAGCACTTCTCCCATTGCAAGAACTATAGATCTAGTAGGCCAAACCAAACCAATAATTCTAAGAGACTTGCAAGGATATTATAATCATACATAAAATATTTTAGAAAATAATCAAATATTGTTCATAGATAATCTTGATCATAAACCCACTATTCATCGGATCTCAACAAACACACCGCAAAAAGATTACATCGAACAGATCTCCTCGAAGATCGAGGAGAACTTTGTATTGAGATCCAAAAAGAGAGAAGAATCCATCTAGCTAATAACTATGGACCCGAAGGTCTGTGGTAAACTACTCACAACTCATTGGTGAGGCTATGGTGTTGATGTAGAAGCACTCTGTGATGGATCCCCCCTCTGGCGGAGCTCAGGAACAGGCCCCAAGATGGGATCTCACGGGAACAGAAGGTTGCGGCGGTGGAATTAGGGTTTTCTCTGTTGCCTCGATGTTTTTAGGGTACATAGATATAGGAGGAAGGAGTGCATCGGGGGAGCCAGAGGAGGCCCACGAGGGTGGGGGCGCGCCTGCCCCCCTGGGCGCGCCCTGGACCCTCGTGGCCACCTCTCTCATTCTCTCGCGTGTACTCTAAGTCTTCTGGGTAGATACGGTTCCAAAAATAACTCTCCCGAAGGTTTCATTCCGTTTGGACTCCGTTTGATATTCCTTTTCTGCGAAACACTAAAATAGGCAAAAAAACAACAATTTGCACTGGGCCTTGGGTTAGTCCAAAAAATAATATAAAAGTGTAGAATGAAGCCCATTAAACATCCAAAACAGAATTTATAATAGCATGGAACAATAAAAAATTATAGATACGTTGGAGACGTATCAACGCCCAAGGGGGGTGGGCGCACCCCCACCCTCGTGGGCAGGCCGGGATTCTTCTGGCCCAACTCTTTTACCCTGGGGGCTTCTTTTGATCCATAAAAAATCATCAAAAATTGGCACGTCAATTGGACTCCGTTTGGTATTCCTTTTCTGTAAAACTCAAAAACAAGGAAAAAACAGAAACTGGACCGGGCTCTAGGTTAATAGGTTAGTCCCAAAAATCATATAACATAGCATATAAATGCATATAAAACATTTAAGATGGATAATATAATAGCATGAATTCTTCATAAATTATAGATACGTTGGAGACGTATCAGCAAGCTCAACACCGAACACAAGGGAAAGGGACCTCAGAGCGAAGACGAGGATGAGCCTCACCAGCCAAACACAGGGGGGCAGAAGAAATTCCCACCGGAGATCAAAATAGTGAACATGATCTATGCCACTCATATCCCAAAGAGGGAGCGCAAGCGCGCACTCTGAGATGCCTATGCCGTCGAGCCTGTTGCTCCCAAATTCAACCCATGGTCGGCTTGTCCGATCACTTTTGATCACAGAGATCATCCGACTAGTATCCGTCATGGGGGTTCGGCTGCCCTAGTGCTCGACCCAATAATCGACAGATACCATCTCACTCGAGTCCTTATGGACGGCATCAGCAGTCTCAATCTGATTTATCAGGACACTGTCCACAAGATGGGGATAGATCCGTCAAGAATCAAGCCAAGCAGCACGACCTTTAAAGGAGTGATACCGGGCGTAGAAGGCTGCTGCACGGGCTCTTTAACATTGGGGGTCGTATTCAGCTCTCCCGATGACCTTCGAAGCGAAGAGCTAATCTTCGACATAGCTCCGTTCTGAAGTGGCTACCATGCCCTGCTTGGAAGAATGGCCTTCGTCCACTTTAATGCAGTCCTGCATTATGCTTATTTAAAGCTCAAAATGCCTGGACCACATGGCGTCATCATGGTCAATGGAAATATGGAGCGTTCTCTCCTTACGGAGGAGGTCACTGCGGCCTTAGCAGCCAAAGTCCAAAACAACCTATTCAAGCCGGACAACCTATCGGTCCTTAAAACCATGGACACAGCTAAACGTGTCTGGAATACGCCTTAGTGCGGCAGCTCGGATGAACCTGAGCTAGATTAGCAGTTACGCTCCCATCGACTGCCCTATAAGGTGGTAGTATATGTGCCTCGTGCACATAATTATGCCCTTAAAATTCCTTGGGCGGCGCTAGGGGCACACTGCAGACAAATAGTCCATAGTTCAACTCGACCCTATTCGGACTTTAAAATTATCCTTCACGGTTCATAAAACGAATTGGTTTTGTTTACTGCCACACTGGAGTTCTTTTCTTTTCCAGTTTTTTCTCTCTTTCTTTTTCATATTATACAGATGACCATCACACTTCCCCCTTTAAGGACACATCACAAAGGATAAAACGGCATAGACGTGCAGCAGGGCCCCGCGTTAAGGTTTCTTTTTTAGATTAAGACCCTGTGTAAACCTTTTTTCTCCTTTTGTTTTATATGTTTTTGGCATGAAAATGACCAAGGAAGTTATCGGCACTATCTGTAAACATATGGATCGCCGTACTATAACGGGATATTATAGAAACAATTTGGTTCATATCGTGTTTGGAGTCTTATTATCTCACCACATGTGTTCTCTCCCCGTGTCAGATTGCCACATGTGCCTTGACAACAGGATCCATTACCAGGGGCTGTATTCAGCCCGGTATATGTCGAAAAGTCCGAAAACCTATAAGGAGTGTTCGACGTCCTGGATATTTGCTTTATATGCATCAGTTCCAAATCATGTCTTGGGTCAATATTTGGGTTGTCCGCCTCCTATGCTTACCCCTATGTTTCAGATTGTTCGGCTAGTGTGTAAAGGGAGAACTACTACGATTGTACTTCTGGCTCGTCCGGTCAAGTACCTCAGTAGAGAAAGCCGAAAGCTGACTGTCATGATAGGTGATAATCTGGTCTGTGATACGGTGACTTAGTGTTATACTACGATCGATGGAAATCCACCCCGTGTTATACGAAGGGTTGGTTTTTTTCCCAATAGTGTACAAATGGATACCTTAATACAGAAATACCATATACGCACCAGGGGCTAGTACGTAGCCCCACTTGTCAAACTCCTATGGCTAAGTGAAAGCAAACGTTGCATAGTCTGATTGCCTGGTTCGTTCTGCATACACCTCCTACATGGACCAAGACGTTGGATAAAGAGTGTTTATGCATATGACCGAACACCCCAGTAATATTTACATGGGGGTTGAAGCCGACGACTGGAAAATTTCAGATTTAAATAAATGGCCGCACAGGAGGTGGAATTCGCACCCATTATAATAGTGCAAAAGTTATATAAATCGGTTCATAAGCTTAAGTCTTTACAGCCAGATACAATTACTCAAAGATAAAATCTTTTGAGCACTAGCCTTCTACAAGGAGGGCGCCTTCTATGACATCCTCGAAGTATCTCTATGGATTGCAGTGCTCCTTGCCTTTGGGCGGGCCAGCAGTGGCTATATCCTACGCCTTCATCTTCGCCCAGTGCACTTTTACACGAGCGAAGGCCATCCGAGCACCCTCTATGCAGGCCGAACGCTTCTACGCATTGATCCGGGGACTCACTTCGACGAGCCGCTTCACCAATCCAAAGTAGCTACTTGGGACTGGCTCAACGGGCCATAGCCGGACTATCAAGTCCTTCATGGCCGAACCCGCCATATTGTGCAGCTCGACCAACTGATTCATCTGGTCGTTGAGGGGCACCAGATGTTTTGGCGCATAGAACTGCGACCAGAATAGTTTCTCCGTGTCGTTCCCCTCCTGGGCTCAGAAGTATTGAGCGGCGTCAGCACTGGTCCTCGGAAGATCAGCAAACACTCTTGGAGAACTCCATAACCGTGTCAGCCCAAGGTACTTCCACCCTCCGAAGATGCTCTGTAAGATAAAAGTCTTACCAGATGTTATCTCCCGCGCCTGCTTGATTTCTTCACAGGCGCTGCACGACTCGCTTCACGCATCTTGGGCAGTCTTAACTGCCGCAGTGAACTCGGATGCTTGTTCCGAAGCCTTCAACTCCAACGCCTCGCAATTGCGAATATCATCTTTGAGTTCATCCTTGACTTCGGACACCAGAGCCACGTGCTGTTGGCACACAACCTTTTCGGTCTCTAGATCGGCAACCACCTTATCAACGATTCCCTTGCTCGCCTCGGCCTCCTTCTTGGCCTTCGCGAGTTCGCCCTTGAGGGCCTCGAGTTCAGTGGCGCCAACTGTTCAATATAGAATAACATAAGGAGTTCATACTCATACTCAATTAGTTAGTCTTGTTGACATCTCAATTTTTCAAATCCGCATACCTTGCGTTTCATCTAAACGCTGGTTGACACGGTCGAGGTCCGCGTTGGCCAACAAAAGCTTCCTATTTAGTTCGGAAACTTATGCATCTCGTGCAGTTGATGCAACTAGTGAAGCCTATTCAAAGACAAAAGCATACAGTTCAGCTCCATAATATGCTATACTATGGATACATTGTCCGATTCTGTTCAGAATCACACAAAGCATCATGGGCTACTGGCTATATATGTGCATATAAAACAAATAAAGTTCCATAAAGAACATTACATTGCTTACCTCAAAGCCTATTAGCAGGCTGTTGAAGGCTTCATTTAGTCCGCCTTTGACGGACTGAATCTTCTTCATCACCGCACCCATCACGGTGCGCGATACCTCTTGAGCATGCGTTGGTTTTCCCTTGAAGAGGAAAGGGTGATGCAGCAAAGTAGCGTAAGTATTTCCCTCAGTTTTTGAGAACCAAGGTATCAATCCAGTAGGAGACTACACGCAAGTTCCTCGTACCTGCACAAACAAACAAAAACCTTGCAACCAACGCAATAAAGGGGTTGTCAATCCCTTCACGACCACTTGCAAAAGTGAGATATGATAGAGATAATATGATAATATTTTTGGTATTTTTGTTGTATAGATTGAAAAGTAAAGATTGCAAAATAAAAGTAAAGTAAAGATAAATAGTTGATGGAAGATTGATATGATAGAAGATAGACCCGGGGGCCATAGGTTTCACTAGTGGCTTCTCTCAAGATAGCAGATTTCTACGGTGGGTCAACAAATTACTGTCGAGCAATTGATAGAAAAGCGCATAGTTATGAGAATATATAGGCATGATCATGTATATAGGCATCACGTCCGTGACAAGTAGACCGAAATGATTCTGCATCTACTACTATTACTCCACACATCGACCGCTATCCAGCATGCATCTAGAGTATTAAGTTCATAAGAACAGAGTAACGCCTTAAGCAAGATGACATGATGTAGAGGGATAAACTCATGCAATATGATATATACCCCATCTTTTTATCCTCGATGGCAACAATACAATACGTGCCTTGCTGCCCCTGCTGTCACTGGGAAAGGACACCACAAGATTGAACCCAAAGCTAAGCACTTCTCCCATTGCAAGAATGATCAATCTAGTAGGCCAAACCAAACTGATAATTCGAAGAGACTTGCAAAGATATTTTAATCATGCATATAAGAATTCAGAGAAGAATCAAATATGTTCATAGATAATCTTGATCATAAACCCACAGTTCATCGGATCTCGACAAACACACCGCAAAAAGAATTACATCGAATAGATCTCAAAGAAGATCGAGGAGAACTTTGTATAGAGATCCAAAGAGAGAGAAGAAGCCATCTAGCTAATAACTATGGACCCGAAGGTCTGTGGTAAACTACTCACAACTCATCGGAGAGGCTATGGTGTTGATGTAGAACCCCTTTGTGATTGATTCTCCCTCCGGTGGAGCTCCGGAATAGGCCCCAAGATGGGATCTCACGGGTACAGAAGGTTGCGGTGGTGGAAATAGGGTTTCATTGTGCTCTCTGATGTTTTCAGGGTATATGGGTATATATATAGGAGGAAGAGGCTCGTCGGTGGAGCAACATGGGGCCCACGAGAGTGGGGGCGTGCCTACCCCCTGGGCGCGCCCTCCCCCCTCATGGCCACCTCGTTTCTTCCCTGATGTGTACTCCAAGTCTTCTGTGTTGCATTTGTTCCAAAAATGACTCTCCCGAAGGTTTCATTCCGTTTGGATCCGTTTGATATTCCTTTTCTGCGAAACACTGAAATAGGCAAAAAAACAGCAATTTGCAGCGGGCCTTGGGTTAGTAGGTTAGGCCCAAAAATAATATAAAAGTGTATAATAAATCCCATTAAACATGCAAAACAGATAATATAATAGCATGGAACAATAAAAAATTATAGATACGTTGGAGACATATCAAGCATCCCCAAGCTTAATTCCTGCTCGTCCTCGAGTAGGTAAATGATAAAAACATAATTTTTGATGTGGAATGCTAACCAACATAATTCTCGATGTAATTTTATTTATTGTGGCATGAATGTTGAGATCCGAAAGATTCAAGACAAAATTTTAATATTGACATAAGAATAATAATACTTCAAGCATACTAACAAAGCAATCATGTCTTCTCAAAATAACATGGCCAAAGAAAGTTATCCCTACAAAATCATATAGTCTGGTGCTCTATCTTCATCACACAAAATATTTAAATCATGCACAACCCCGATTTTAGCCAAGCAATTGTTTCATACTCCAATTTTTCAAACTTTTCAACTTTCACACAATACATGAGTATGAGCCATGGATATAGCACTATAGGTGGAATAGAGTGGTGGTTGTGGAGAAGACAAAAAGGAAGATAGTCTCACATCAACTAGGCGTATCAATGGGCTATGGAGATGCCCATCAATAGATATCAATGTGAGTGAGTAGGGATTGCCATGCAACAGATGCACTAGAGCTATACGTGTATGAAAGGTCAACTAAAGAAACTAGGTTGGTGTGCATCTAACTCGCTTGCTCATGAAGACCTAGGGGATTTTGAGGAAGCCCATCATTGGAATATACAAGCCAAGTTCTATAATGAAAATTCCCACTAGTATATGAGAGTGACAACATAGGAGACTCTCTATCAGGAAGATCATGGTGCTACTTTGAAGCACAAGTGTGGAAAAAGGATAGTAGCATTGCCCCTTCTCTCTTTTCTCTCATTTGTTTTTCTTTCTTTCTATTTATTTTGGGCCTTTTATCCTTTTTTATGGCCTCTTTTTTTTTCTTTTTCTCATCCGGAGTCTCATCCCGACTTGTGGGGGAATCATAGTCACCATCATCCTTTCCTCACTGGGACAATGTCTAGTAATGAAGATCATCACACTTTTATTTACTTACAACTCAAAGATTACAACTCGAAGCTAGAATAAAATATGACTCTATGTGAATGCCTCCGGCGGTGAACCGGGATGTGCAATGAATCGAGAGTGACATGTATGAAAAATTATGCATGGTGGCTTTGCCACAAATACGATGTCAACTACATGATCGTGCATGGCAATATGATAATGATGAAGCGTGTCATAATAAACAGAACGGTGGAAAGTTGCATGGCAATATATCTCAGAATGGCTATGGAAATGCCATGATAGGTAGGTATGGTGGCTGTTTTGAGGAAGGTATATGGTGGGTGTATGGTACCGGCGCAAGTTGCGCGGTACTAGAGAGGCTAGAAATGGTGGAAGGGTAAGAGTGCGTATAATCCATGGACTCAACATTAGTCATAAAGAACTCATATACTTATTGCAAAAATCTACAAGTCATCAAAACAAAGTACTAAACGCATGCTCCTAGGGGAAGGGTTGGTAGGAGTTAACCATCGCGCGATCCCGACCTCCACACAAAGGATGACAATCAATAAATAAATCATGCTCCAACTTCATCACATAATGGTTCACAATACATGCATGCTACGGGAATCACAAACTTTAACACCAGTGTTTCTTGAATTCACAACTACTCCACTAGAATGACTCTAATATTTTCATCTTCATATCTCAAAACAATCATCAAGTATCAAACTTCTCATAATATTCAATGCACTTTATATGAAAGTTTTTATTATACCTATCTTGGATCCCTATCATATTAGGACTAATTTTATAACCAAAGCAAATTACCATGCTATTCTAAAGGACTCTCAAAATAATATAAGTGAAGAATGAGAGATCAATAATTTCTACAAAATAAAACCACCTCCGTGCTCTAAAAAGTATAAGTGAAGCACTAGAGCAAAACAATCTAGCTCAAAAGATATAGGTGAAGCACATAGAGTATTCTAATAAATTTTGATTCATGTGTGTCTCTCTCAAAAGGTGTGTACAGCAAGGATGATTGTGGTAAACTAAAAATCACAGACTCAAATCATACATGACGCTCCAACCAAAACACATATCATGTGGTGAATAAAAATATAGTCTCAAGTAAAGTTACCGATAGACGAAGACGAAAGAGGGGATGCCTTCCCGGGGCATCCCCAAGCTTAGGATTTTGGTTGTCCTTGAATTTTACCTTGGGTTGCCTTGGGAATCCACAAGCTTAGGCTCTTGCCACTATTTGTTCCATAGTCCATCAAATCCTTACCCAAAAACTTGAAAACTTCACAACACAAAACTTAACAGAAAATCTCGTGAACTCCGTTAGTATAAGAAAACAAACCACCACCTTAAGGTATTCTAGTGAACTCATTCTTTATTTATATTGGTGTTAAACCTAATGTATTCCAACTTCTCTATGATTCATACCCCCGGTACTACTCATAGATTCATCAAAATAAGCAAACAACACACGAAAAACAGAATCTGTCAAAAACAGAACAATCTCTAGCAATCTGTAACTTTCGAATACTTCTGTAACTCTAAAAATTCTGAAATAAATTGGTGGACGTGAGGAATTTGTCTATTAATAATCTTCAAAAAGAATCAACCTAAAAGCACTCTCCTGTAAAAAAATGGCAGCTAATCTCGTGAGCACTAAAGTTTTTTGTTTTTTACAGCATGATCGCAAAGACTTCACCCAAGCCTTCCCAAAGGTTCTACTTGGCACAAACACTAATTAAAACACAAAACCACATGTAAACAGAAGCTAGATGAATTATTTATTACTAAAAAGAAGTAAAAGCAAATAAAATAAAATTGGGTTGCCTCCCAACAAGCTCTTTCTTTATAGCCATTAAGATAGGCTTGAGAATTAAATGATGCTCACATGAAAGACAAGACTTGAAGCACAAAAAGAGCATCACATAGCATGTGAAAATCACATCTAAGTCTAACATACTTCCTATGCATAGGCATTTTATAGGAAAACAAATTAACAAGACAAGCAAGATCTAACATATGCAAGGAAGAAGAAAGAAACAAGATCAATCTCAACATGAAGAGAGGTAATTTAGTAACATGAAGATTTCCACAACCATATTTTCCTCTCTCATAATAATTGCATGTAGGATCATGTGCAAATTCAACAATATAGCTATCACAAAACATATTCTCAACATGATACACATGCATACGAAGTTGACACTCTTCCAAAGTAGTGGGATCAACATTAACTAAAGTCACGACCTCTCCAAACCCACTTTTATCAAAAAAAACATAAGATTGAACATTCTCCAAATATGTGGGATCTAAAGTTGACACTCTTCCAAACCCTCTTTCAATATTATTGTAAATATTATTATCAATCTCATATTTATCATGGAGTTTAAATAAATTTTCAAGATCATAAGAAAAATCACCCCAATCATGATCGTTGCAACAAATAGTAGTCATAGCAAAACTAGCATCCCCATGCTTGAGGTTTTGCATATCATTAACACAATTGGCATTAAGAGAATTTATAATAACATCATTGCAATCATGCTTTCCATTGAAGGAACTATCAAGTATGGGCGCAATAGCAACGATCTCATGTTTAACATAAGGAACTATAGCAAATTCATCTTCATAAATATTGGCATCATGGCCACAAGAATAGCAAGCGTCATGTTCATCAAGGGATATTTCAATCAAATCATGGGAATCATAATTATCTATAGATTCATGCATATCATATTTTCTTCCAAAGCAGCGGTCATTCTTTCAGTAAATTCTTTGACATAGACATTATGAGCATAGTTTTCATAGCAATATTTAAGTATGTCAAATTTTTCAGATTCGTAGAGAGTAATATCATACTTTTCAATCAAAGAAGCAACTTCATAAGCACCCTTAAAAGCAACAAATTCTTCAATTTGTTCGATATCGTAGTAACTATAAACACCCTTTGCATAAGAAGATAATATTTCATTATCATTAAACTCACATAGGTAGGGGAGGTGTTTTTTAGGGTTCTTAGAGCAACAAGTAAAATAATAAATTTCACAATGATTCCACCCATAACACGGCAAAGGTGAAGTGGGGGAGAGGAAAACAAGAGGCAAAAGGCAGATAATGTAATGCGAGGGATAAGAGTTTGTGATAGGTACTTGGTATATAACTTGTGCGTAGATCTCCCCGGCAACGGCGCCAGAAATTCTTCTTGCTACCTCTTGAGCATGCGTTGGTTTTCCCTTGAAGAGGAAAGGGTTATGCAGCAAAGTAGCATAAGTATTTCCCTCAGTTTTTGAGAACCAAGGTATCAATCTAGTAGGAGACTACACACAAGTTCCTCGTACCTGCACAAACAAATAAGAACCTTGCAACCAACGCAATAAAGGGGTTGTCAATCCCTTCACGACCACTTGCAAAAGTGAGATCTGATAGAGATAATAGGATAATATTTTTGGTATTTTTGTTGTATAGATTGAAAAGTAAAGATTGCAAAATAAAGGTAAACTAAAGATAAATAGTTGATGGAAGATTGATATGATAGAAGATAGACCCGGGGGCCATAGGTTTCACTAGTGGCTTCTCTCAAGATAGCGGATTTCTACGGTGGGTGAAAATTACTGTCGAGTAATTGATAGAAAAGTGCATAGTTATGAGAATATCTAGGCATGATCATGTATGTAGGCATCACGTCTGTGACAAGTAGACCGAAATGATTCTGCATCTACTATTATTACTCCACACATCGACCGCTATCCAGCATGCATCTAGAGTATTAAGTTCATAAGAACAGAGTAACGCCTTAAGCAAGATGACATGATGTAGAGGGATAAACTCATGCAATATGATATAAACCCCATCTTTTTATCCTCGATGGCAACAATACAATACGTGCCTTGCTGCCCCTGCTGTCACTGGGAAAGGACACCGCAAGATTGAACCCAAAGCTAAGCACTTCTCCCATTGCAAGAACGATCAATCTAGTAGGCCAAACCAAACTGATAATTCGAAGAGACTTGCAAAGATATTTTAATGATGCATATAAGAATTTAGAGAAGAATCAAATATTGTTCATATATAATCTTGATCATAAACCCACAGTTCATCGGATCTCGACAAACACACCGCAAACAGAATTACATCGAATAGATCTCAAAGAAGATCGAGGAGAACTTTGTATTGAGATCCAAAGAGAGAGAAGAAGCCATCTAGCTAATAACTATGGACCCGAAGGTCTGTGGTAAACTACTCACACCTCATCGGAGATGCTATGGTGTTGATGTAGAAGACCTCCATGATCGATTCCCCCTCTGGTGGAGCTCCGGAACAAGCCCAAAGATGGGATCTCATGGGTACTGAAGGTTGCGGCGGTGGAAATAGGGTTTCGTGGTGCTCTCTGATGTTTTCGGGGTATATGGGCATATATAGGAGGAAGAGGCACGTCGGTGGAGCAACAGGGGGCCCACGAGGGTGGGGGGCGTGCCTACCCCCCTGGGCGTGCCCTCCCCCCTCGTGGCCGCCTCGTTTCTTCCCTGGCGTGTACTCCAAGTCTTCTGAGTTGCATTTGTTCCGAAAACGACTCTCCCGATGGTTTCATTCCGTTTGGACTCCGTTTGATATTTGTTTTCTGCGAAACACTGAAACAGGTAAAAAAGCAGCAATTTGCACTGGGCCTTGGGTTAGTAGGTTAGTCCCAAAAATAATATAAAAGTGTATAATAAAGCCCATTAAACATCCAAAGCAGATAATATAATAGCATGGAACAATAAAAAATTATAGATACGTTGGAGACATATCAAGCATCCCCAAGCTTAATTCCTGCTCGTCCTCGAGTAGGTAAATGATAAAAACAGAATTTTTGATGTGGAATGCTACCCAACATAATTCTCGATGTAATTTTCTTTATTGTCGCATGAATGTTGAGATCCGAAAGATTCAAGACAAAAGTTTAATATTGACATAAGAATAATAATACTTCAAGCATACTAACAAAGCAATCATGTCTTCTCAAAATAACACGGCCAAAGAAAGTTATCCCTAAAAATAACATGGTGCTCCTACATGACGGAAGCACTCTGTAGTGCTCCCTCTAGAGGGCCTGGTGCCTCCGAATTGACTCCGGGCACCGTCGTATCCTCCCCCGCCTTGGGGGTCTGATCTTTGGACCCAGGAGCCGCGTTTGGCTCCGGATCCGTATTCGGCGAGGCCCCAGATTGTTTGGGCCCCCCTTCTTCGGTATCCATGGGGATTGTTTCCCGATGGTCAGCGGCAGCCGAGGTGTTACCCTCGGTCGCTGCTACTTCTCGAGCCTGCGTTGTATTCCCTCGAAGAGGAAAGGGAGATGCAGCACAGTAGCGTAAGTATTTCGCTCAGTTTTTGAGAACCAAGGTATCAATCCAGTAGGAGAGCACGCGCGAGTCCCTCGCACCTGCACAAACAAATAAGAACTTCGCAGCCAACGCGATAAGGGGTTGTCGATCCCTTTACGGTCACTTACGAAAGTGAGATCTGATAGAGATGATAGTTTATATTTTTGGTATTTTTGGTTTATAAGAACAACAAATAAAAGCGGTAAAAGTAAAGTAGATGTAGATTGATATGTTGAGAATAGACCCGGGGGCCATAGTGTTCTCTAGTGGCTTCTCTCATGATAGCGATATTCTATGGCGGGTAAACAAATTACTGTCGAGCAATTGATAGAAAAGCGAATAATTATGAGACTATCTAGGCATGATCATTGTATATAGGCATCACGTCCGAGACAAGTAGACCGAAACGATTCTGCATCTACTACTATTACTCCACACATCGACCGCTATCCAACATGCATCTAGTGTATTGAGTTCATAAGAACAGAGTAACGCCTTAAGCAAGATGACATGATGTAGAGGGATAAACTCAAGCAATATGATATAAACCCCATCTTTTTATCCTCGATGGAAAAAAATACAATACGTGCCTTGCTGCCCCTACTGTCACTGGGAAAGGACACCGCAAGATTGAACCCAAAGCCAAGCACTTCTCCCATTGCAAGAACTATAGATCTAGGAGGCCAAACCAAACCAATAATTTGAAGAGACTTGCAAGGATATTATGAGCACACATAAAAAGTTCAGAGAAGAACCAAATATCTTTCATAGATAACCTTGATCATAAACTCACAATTCATCGGATCTTGACAAACACACCGCAAAAAGAGATTACATCAAATAGATCTCCTCGAAGACCGAGGAGAATTTTGTATTGAGATCCTGAGAGAGAGAAGAAGCCAGCTAGATACTAGCTATGGACCCAAAGGTCTGTGGTAAACTACTCACAACTCATGGTGAGGGCGATGATGATGATGATGAAGAACTCCGTGATGGATCCCCCTCCGGTGGAGCTCCGGAACAGGCTCCAAGATGGGATCTCATGGGAACAGAAGGTACGGTGGTGGAATTAGGGTTTTCTCTCTATTCACGGAGGCTTTGGAGTACGTAGACTTATATAGGAAGAAGGAGGGCACCGGGGGACGCTCGAGGGGGCCACGAGGCAGGGGGCGCGCCCTGGGAAGGGGGGCGCGCCCCCACCCTCGTGGGCCACCTCTTGATCCCCTGACGTGGTTCTCAAGCTCCGCGTGCGTGATTTTCTCCAAAAATATCTCTCGCGAAGGTTTCATTCCATTTCGACTCTGTTTGATATTCTTTTCTACAAAACCCTGAAACAGGCAAAAAACAGCAATCTGGACTGGGCCTTTGGGTTAGTAGGTTAGTCCCAAAAATGATATAAAAGTGTATGATAAAGCCCATTAAACATCCAAGACTTCATAAATAATAGCATGGAACAATCAAAAATTATAGATATGTTGGAGACATATCAAGCATCCCCAAGATTAATTCATGCTCGTCCTCGAGTAGGTAAATGATAAATAAAGAATTTTTGATGTGGTATGCTAACCAATATAGTTTTTCAATGTAATTCTCTTAATTGTGGCATGAATGTTCAGATCTGAAAGATTCAAGATAAAAGTCTATATTGACATAAGAAATAACAATACTTCAAGCATACTAACAAAGCAATCATGTCTTCTCAAAATACTATGGCTAAAGAAAGTTATCCCTACAAAATCATATAGTCTGGCTATGCTCCCTCTTCATCACGCAAAATATTCATATCATGCACAACCCCGATTTCAGCCAAGCACTTGTTTTCATATCCTATCTTTTCAAACCTTTCAACTTTCACGCAATACATGAGCGTGAGCCATGGATATAGCACTATGGGTGGAATAGAGGTGGTTGTGGAGAAGACAAAAAGGAGGGAGATAGTCTCACATCAACTAGGCGTATCAACGGGCTATGGAGATGCCCATCAATAGATATCAATGTGAGTGAGTAGGGATTGCCATGCAACGGCATGGATGCACTAGAGCTAAATATGAATGAAAGCTCATCAAAAGAAACTAGTGGGTGTGCATCCAACTTGCTTGCTCACGAAGACCTAGGGCATTTGTGGAAGCCCATCGTAGGAATATACAAGGCAAGTTCTATAACAAAAATTCCCACTAGTATATGAAAGTGACTAAACATGGTGCTACTTTGAAGAACAAGTGTGGAAAAAGATAGTAGTAGTTGTCCTTTTTTAGCCTTTCTTTTTTTCTTTGGCCTTTCTTTCTGTTTTTTTCCTTTTTGCGGAGGGTTTTGTAGATTTAGCCTTTCCTCCCATGGGACAATGCTCTAATAATGATGATCATCACACTTTCATTACAACTCGATATTACAACTCGATACTACAACAACAAAGTATTACTCTATATGAATGCCTCCGGCGGTGTACCGGTATGTGCAATGAAACAAGAGTGACATGTATAAAACTTAAGCATGGTGGCCTTGCCACAAATACGATGTCAACTACATGATCATGCAATGGCAATATGACAATATGGTGCGTGTCATATGAACGGAACGGTGGAAAGTTGCATGGCAATATATCTCGGAATGACTATGAAAATGCCATGATAGGTAGGTATGGTGGCTGTTTTGAGGAATAATATGGTGGCTGTTTTGAGGAAGGATATATAGTGGGTTTATGGCATCGGCGAAAGTTGAGCGGTACAAGAGAGGCTAGCAATGGTGGAAGGGTGAGAGTGCGTATAATCCATGGACTCAACATTAGTCATAAGAACTCATATACTTATTGCAAAAATCTACGAGTCATCAAAACAAAGCAATCAACGCATGCTCCTAGGGGGGGAGGTTGGTAGGAGTTAACCATCGCGTGCCCCCGACCTCCACACAAAGGTCAGCACTCTACAAATACCTTATGCTCTAATTTCGTCACATATCGGTTCACCATACGTGCATGCTACGAGAATCACTAACCTTAACACAAGTATTTCTCAATCTCATAATAACTCCACTAGCATGACTCTAATATCACTATCCTCATATCTCAAAACAATTATCAAGCATCCAACATCTCATTCTATTCAATGCACTTGGAGTAAATGTTTTTACTACATTGACATTGGATGTCTATCATGTGAAGACTTGTTTATTTAGCCTAAACACATTACCATGCTGTTTTAATAAACTCTCAAAAGGATATAAGTGAAGCATGAGAGTTCAAAGATTTCTACAAAATATTACCACCACCGTGCTCTAAAAGATGTAAGTGATGCACTAGAGCAAAAACTATTCAACTCAAAAGATATAAGTGAAGCACATAGAGTGTTCTAACAATTTCTAGGCCATATTTAACTCTCTCAAATGGGTGTATCCAGCAAGGATGGTTGTGGCAAACTAACAAGCAAAGACTCAAATTAGACAAGACACTCCAAGCAAAACACATATCATGTGGCGAATAAAAATATAGCTCCAAGTATAGTTACCGATGGATGAAGACGAAAGAGGGGATGCCTTCCCGGGGCATCCCCAAGCTTAGGATTTTGATTATCTTGAATTTACTTGGGGTGCCATGGGGATCCCCAAGCTTAGGCCTTTGCAACTCCTTGTTCCATAGTCCATCAAAGCAATACTCAAAACTTAAAACTTCACGACACAAAACTTAGACAAAAATTCTCGTGAGCTCCGTTAGTATAAGAAACCAAACCACTACTCAAAGGTGCAGCAATGAATTCATTATTTGTTTATATTGGTGTTAATCCTACTGTATTCCAACTTCTCTATGGTTCGTATCCTCCAATACTACTCATAGATGCATTGAAATAAGCAAACACCACACGAAAAACAGAATCTGTTAAAGACAGAACAGTCTGTAGTAATCTGCAGGTTTCGCCTACTTCTGGAACTCCAACAAATTCAAACTAACTTGGTAAATTTGCGGAATTTATCTACCAATCATCTTCAAAAAGAATCAACTAAAAAACATGCTCCAGTAAAATCTGAAGACCACTTTAGCAAGCGCTAACGATTCTGTTTTTCACAGCAAGATCACATAAACTTCACACAAGTCTTCCCAAAGGTTCTACTTGGCACAAACACTAAACAAAACATGAAACCACATCTAATTAGAGGCTAGATGCAATATTTATTCCCTAACAGCAACAAAAACAAAACAAAAATATAAAGTTGGGTTGCCTCCCAACAAGCGCTGTCGTTTTACGCCCCTAGCTAGGCACGATACAAGATAAATCTACGTATTGCCATCTTTGGAAGGAAATTCTTTGATTAAGCACTTATGATTATTGGGAACTTCTTTGTCCCTATGAATAATCAAAATCTTGGGCAAGAAATCAAGAAATTCTAAAGTGTCAAAAGGGTTTCTAGCAAAAGTAAGAAAATTAGGGTGAACACTTATGGATTTGAGATCCGCAATTCTAGATGTTTCACCCTTGTCTTTAGGGACATACATGAACTTAGATAATTTAGTAGAGGTATTTGGAGTAGTTTTTCTAGCGGAAAGAGCAGAACCCACATTAGTGATAACATCCTCAAGCTTATTGATTCTAGTAGAATCTTGATCTAGCTTTTCTTTAACTATGGGCTCCTTTTCCTTAAGATTTTTTAGAACAACTCCTACCTTGGATCCATATTGGGTGATTTCATTATGGATTTTTTCTATCCAAGTTCTCTACCAGTTCTACTGTAGAAACTTTTTTTCAATGATTTCTAACCTTTGCATAACATGCTCCAAAGTTAAAACGGTCCCATTAACCATAAGAGGTGGTGAGCCAAATAATTTAGTCATGGCATTATAAGAATCAACGGTGCGGCTACCCAAGAAATTCCCTCCGGTAATGGTATATAAGATAAATCTATTCCATGGAGTTATGCCAACATAAAAATTGCGAAGAAGCACAGAAGTGGAAAGCTTCCTATTAGATCTATTTTGAGCATTGCAAATTCTATACCAGGCATCTTTTAAGTTTTCTTCCTCCCTTTGTTTAAAGTTGAGGACCTCACTCTCGGGAGTGGAGATAATGATGGATGTGCTAGACATGATGACAAGCAAGCAATCAACACACAAACAAACAAGAAGCAAGCGAACGATAAACACACGGCGGAAGAAGGGCAAATAAAACGACAAGGGTGAAGTGGGGGAGAGGAAAACGAGAGGCAAAAAATGTAATGCAAAGGATAAGGGTTTGTGATAGGTACTTGGTATATGACTTTTGCGTAAGCCTCCCCGACAACGGTGCCAGAAATTCTTCTTGCTACTTCTCGAGCTTGCATTGTATTCCCTCGAAGAGGAAAAAGAGATGCAGCATAGTAGCGTAAGTATTTCCCTCAGTTTTTGAGAACCAAGGTATCAATCCAGTAGGAGACCACGCGCGAGTCCCTCACACCTGCACAAACAAATAAGAACTTCGCAGCCAACGCGATAAGGGGTTGTCAATCCCTTTACGGTCATTTACGAAAGTGAGATCTGATAGAGATGATAGTTTATATTTTTTGTATTTTTGGTTTATAATAACAGCAAATAAAAGCGGTAAAAGTAAAGTAGATGTAGATTGATATGTTGAGAATAGACCCGGGGGCATAGTGTTCTCTAGTGGTCTCTCTCATGATAGTGATATTCTACGGCGGGTAAACAAATTACTGTCGAGCAATTGATAGAAAAGCGAATAATTATGAGACTATCTAGGCATGATCATTGCATATAGGCATCACGTCCGAGACAAGTTGTCGGGGGAAACTGTCCGCCACGAACACCTATGGGACCGGAGCCCCTTGTCTGTGCGGTACGAGGGCGGAGGGAGCACGAAGAGCAGATCGTGGCGAGCACGCGGGCAGTTTTACCCAGGTTCGGGCCGCGGTAGACGCGTAAAACCCTACTCCTGCTTAGTTGTGTATTGAGTTGGAGTGCTCGGGAGTTTGAAGAAGCAGCTACACCGAGCGTATGAGCGATCTAAGTTCCGAACCCCCCCCCCCACGCTGTGCATGGGCCTCCTTTTATAGTGCAAGGGGTCACCGACAGGTGTCAACGTAGGAGAAAGGGGTAAAAGCGTAAAAGAGGTGGTAGTTGCAACAGTGCGGGAACAGTGGAGCTACAGTGCGCGAACAGTGGTCGCTACCTACTTTGACAGTGGGGGACAAGGGCATTTAATGCCCGTCGCCGTCGACCCCAAAAGTTCCCGCCCTTGCGTCTCCGTCTGCCACGGCGATGGATCCACCACCGTGGAGTGCCACCGTGTCCCCCAGGCTGCACAGCCATCCGCCACGCGTCCCTGGATAGGCCCCAGGGCGACGCGTGGGCCGATGAGCTGGAGCGCGGGCACACAGCGCAACTCTCCCGGCAAGCACCTTGCCGGGGTCTTGATCTTGCCGGGCCCGGGAGCTTGCCGCTCCCCGGGCCCTCGCCGGGACGCATATAGCGCCGAGGCGTGTCTCCTATGATGGAATCTTCTAGTCTTCTTGGCAAGCTCCTCTTGCCAGGGCCTTGTGCTAGTGAGGTAATCTTGAGCCTGGTACGGCCTTCCCGGCAAGCTCCACTTGCCGGGGTCTCGATCTTCTGTCTTGCATACTTTGTTTTTGAATGGTTTGATATGGAGCAGGAAGGTCTCCGGCGAGCGCGTGGTAAACCCTGCCGCGGGAAGCTGCAACTGCCCGTGCACAAGTTGGGGTACTGAGGTACCCCTACCTCAGTACACCGACAGGAGCCCCCGGGCCTGGGCCACACACGGTGCCGAGCGCTGTTGGGCCAGGCCCAAAACAGTGCACGGGCACACGCGGCCCACGACGCGCCGAATCCACTTCCGTATCCGCCGCATCCCCCCGTAACGGCACGCGTCGAATGCGGCGTCGTGGGATGGGACGTGCCCACGTTCTCTTAATGGAAAGAGCGAAACGCCCCCCCACTTCCCCATAAAAGCAGGGGAAGCAGGAGCGATTCCCCTCCTTGCGCTTTCATTGCATCTTCTTCTTCCTCCAGAAATCCCCTTTGCGCTCCGCCTCCACACCTCCGCCGCCGCCGTTCCCCCCTTTCCTCCGCCGCCTCCGTCATGGCCCCGAAGACCGAGAAGGCGAAGGCGGAGAAAGCCAAGAGGGAGAAGTCGGAGCAAGCAGCGAAGCTTACCGCGTACCGGAAGCGGAACCTCGTCTTCCCGCCGAGGCTCGGCGCGCGGGAGCTCTGGAACAAGTATTACTTGTTCTGGGCCAAGGAAACCAAGGCGCACCCCCGCACTCGAGCTTATCCGGCCGCCGCCAAGGACAACTACCCCGGCGGGTATTATTTCTTCGCAGCCTTCTTTCACTGCGGTCTTTGCCCTCCTTTCTCTGATTTCTTCTGCGACATCATGCACACCTATGGCTTCCACCTTCTTGACTTCACCCCCAACGCCATCCTCACAATGGCGGTTTTCGCACACATGTGCGAAAACTTCATAGGAATACACCCAAACGTAGCGCTGTTTAGGCACTTCTTCACTCCTAGAGCAGAGGCCGGCGCCCCCCTCTCCGGGGGAATTTCTTGGGTATTTCGTCTGAACAAGAAGGAGTCGTACTTGCCGGGGGAGCTCCGCGGCAAGTGGGAGGAGTGGCGTGCAGACTGGTGCTGGATCGTTGAGGACGAGCCGCAGCCCTTCACCGCGCCGCGCACAACGCCCATCGTGCGCGGCAGGGATTGGAGCGAGATAGACTCGGACGACATCAAGCTCGACATCGCCCTCGTCCGGATTCTTCGTCTTCGGGTAGCGAGGCTGTCCGTTGCAGAAGTAGGCCCAGACTTCCTCCGCCGCCGTATCGCCCCTCTCCAAGACAGGAAAAGGCCGGCCTGGGAGTACGGCAACGCGGCGGATATAATGAGGCTGCGCCCCGGGCTGAACTTCAACTTCACGACGCTGGAGCTGAAGGGGATGGTCCGGGAACTCTTCAAATATGACCCGGCCCACCCTGAGTGGTTCAGACCTCCCCGGGGAGTGGTGCCCCTCTGCAACAGCACAGTCCGGGACCGTCTTTGCGCCATGATGCCCGCGTGTGATTCGCACGGCGTGGACCGTACGTGGATTCCGCCCAAGCCCATAGACGTCCTCAGCTTCTTCGACAACCTTGTGGAGGTGGCGAAGAACAAGGATGACATCAAGGAGCACACGCGGGACACCACCGACCAGGAGCTTGCATACATGGCTTCTCGGGCTGAAGAGGCCGCTGCAGCCGCAGCGGCAGGAGATTTTGGATATACGCCTGACGAGGCAGAGGCTGCGGATGCGTCCTGCCAGGCGGAGGAGGCGGAGATCCGCATACTGCTGCAACTTCCTCCCGACGCGCTCGCCGGGGTCCCCTCTCTGAGGCACTCCGGGATCCCCGGAATCGCGGCCGAGGCCGCGGCAAGGGGTGGCGCTGCCGGAGGGAACAGAGGCGCCGCGGGGAGCGGAGGCGCCGGAGGGAGCGGAGGCGCCAGAGGAAAAGAGGCCGCAGCGCAGGGCGCTGGGCCCAGCAAGCCAGCCGGGGAGGAGGAGGAGGAGGAGGCCGAGGCCGCCGAGGACTCCGACGGATCTACGGAGCTCTACGCCGACGACCTTTCCTCGTCGGAGACCTCCCCGCCCCCGGCAAGCCCAAGGCGGTCTCCACTGAAGCGTATCCGCAGGGCGGCGACGGGAACGAGGGCGCAGGCGCCCCGGCAACAACGAGCTCGCCGGGCAGCTCAAGCTTCCCGGGGAAGCCAAGCTGCGCCGAGGGCGACCGGCGCACCAGCCGCGGCGGAGGCGGCCCGCGCGCAGGCCACGGCAGAGGCGCCCCGCAGGTCGGCGCCAAGCATGCAGGAGTCTTCTCGGAGCGGAGCAGCGGCTCCGCCCGCTCCCCGGGCTCCGGCTACCACAGGGGCTGGGTCTTCGCAGCCCCCAGCCCCAGGGACCGCCAAGCGCCCGAGGGAATCTTCGTCTTCCGCTCCTCGTGCAGACGCGCCCCAGGTGGAGTATGACTTCTCCGCCTTGAGCGAGGACGACGAGGAGGATCAGGAGTAAGAATCCGAGATCTTACACCTTCTCAAGTTTCGTCTTGATTATTGTTGATGCTAATTTGGTTTGTTGCTTTGATTCAGGACCTTGGTTCAGCGCGTGGCGAAGAAAGCCAAGGCGCCTGTGGTCGAGGTCGCGGAAGACTCGGCCACCGCGACAACTGGGGACGCGCCGGAGCCAAGCCTGCCGGACCCGAGCGCTGCTCCGAGGAGCAGCCCCCAGCGCAGCCCCCAGCGTAAGTCTGGGTTCCATCCTTCCGCTTGTCGGGGTGCGCTTGGGGATTTTGTCTTGTTTCAATATCTTGACGTCTTTGTCTTGACTTGTGCAGAGGTGGAGCCACAGCGGCAGGAGCGTCCGGAGACCGCCTTCGAGAAGCCGCAGGCCCCGCCGTCCCCGCCAAGGCCGAACTCCCCGGCAAGGGAGTGCGCTCCGCCAAGGGCGGGTACTCCGCCAAGGGCGAGTACCCCGCCAAGGGCGAGCAGCCCGGCGAGGGCGGCCACCCCGCCAAGGCAGAGCTCCCCGGTGAGGGAGCCCGCCGCTGACGACGTCCGCCAAGGTAGGCTCTATAACTTGTCTTCTTGGCGTTGTCTCTTTTTGGATTTTTGCTTGAACTTCCTTTGCTTCTTCTTCTTCTTCTAGATCCTCCTCCCCCCGAGCAGATGGAGACGGAGGTCATCAACATCGAGGAGGAGGAGGGCGCGCAGGGCGGCGGCGGCGACGTCCCTGTCGCCGAGGACACGGCGGGAGCCGCCGAGCCAGCTGCGCAGGAGACCGCTCCGGCTGCGGACGCAGCGGCCGGGGAGGGGGACGGCGACCGCACCGCCGGCCCGGAGGCGGCGGGAGCATCAAGTGCTGCGCCGGCCGCCGACCCCTCCGCCGGAACGGAGCAGGCTGGCTACTATCTCGAAGCCCCCAACGGCGTCTTCATCCAGGTGCCGTGGGGTTCTTCGTCGCGGGCTCCCGCGGAGGGCGAGGCATTTGATGGGGAGGTCCTCGCCTCCGCGGGCTTGAAGATTGTCGAGGCGCCCGGCGGAAGTGAAGGGCCCGAGGAGGAGAAGCTGCTTCACCAGCTCCTGGCCCTTTACTGGGCCAGGCAGGCGAAGCTCGCTTCCCGGGAGGCCCTTGCCGCCGAAGCTGCCGCTGAGATGGAGAAGCGCGCGGCGGAGCTCCGCGCCGCCAACCAGGCTGCCCTCCGCGAGGTGGCGGAGGAGCGCGAGCGACTCGCCGGCGAATACCAGGAGTGGGTGCTGGAGAAAGCTGAGGCCGAAGAGCAGCAGCGGCTCGCCGGGGTGGAGTTGTCCCGGCGAGAAGGAGAACTCGCCCAGCGGAAGGTCAACCTCGACTCCCACGAGGAGGACCTTGCCGCTCGGGAGGAGGCCCTTGGCGGGGAACTGAAGGAGGCGAAAGCCGCCGCGGCTGCCGCGGAGACCGCCAAGGAGGAGCTTGCCGCCAAGGTCGCGCAGCTGGAGAAGTCGCTGAAGGTGAGCGCGGAGAAGGTCGCCGCGCTCATCACGGAGCGTGAGAAGGACGCCCACACCAATTCAGAACTCCAGGTGCGTCTTTCTGAGAGGGGCGACGAGTTGAAGGCCGCCAAGGACTCCATCGAGGACTTGGAGTTGAAGGTCTCTACACTGAAGGATTCACTAGACGCTGCCCGGGCTCGGGAGACCAAGTTGAAGGAGGAGCTCCGCAAGGAGCGGACCTTAGTGGACAGCGCCAACAAAGCGGCTGAGCTCTTCCGCCATACCGTTGAGGTATGGACCGAGGACTTAGTATCTTGTGCGTCCAACATCGACCAGGAGCTGCTGGCGTTGAAGCTGGAGCACCTCATCTACTCCCCGGATCCAAACCTCCCTCACAGCGCCAAGCTCAGCCTCTTCTTCAGGGGAATCGCGCCGGCCCTTGCAGATCTGCGGAAGAAGATCCCCGCGCAACTGGCCGAGGAGACGCGCCTGCTCTGCACGGGAACCTTGGAGCGCGTGTTGACGAAGATCGTATACCGCAATCCGGGCATAAACCTCACCAACGTTCTTCGCAGCTTGCCGGCTGACGCGGACATGGAGGCTCTGAAGGAGCAGGTCGCCCACATCATTGCCAAGGTGGCTAAGATCTCCAGGATTGAGGGCGACCGCGTAGATTAGGCCTCCATTATCTTTATCTCTTTTTGTTGCTGCATAGGGTGTTATGAACTCATTAGTCCATTGCGACAAGTTATCCTTTGTAAGATATTTATCTCATTTTGATCAATCAGTGCAATGTTATCTTCCTTGTCTTGGTCATCTACTTTGTATGCTTTCCACCCTACGCTCCCGAGGAGCTTGCCGGCAAGGGGCCTTTGCCGCGAGCGCTGAGTGCTGGACTCTGAGCAGCCTGCTGGCCAAGGTCTTACCGGCAAGCAACCTTGCCGCGGCTAGTCGCAACGCACTTAGCTTGCTGAGTGAATTCGAAAACGAAGTAAGGGCACGACACTTGTCGCAGCTCGCTTAAATCGTTGAGCGTACTCGGAAACAAGGCAAGGGTGCGGCTAGCTACGGGTAGGTTCCTCCGCGCACAGGTTTTCCATACAAAGTGTGATTGTTCAAGGAAGACAACTAAAATTTAAAAATTTGAACTGGCCAAATTCTAATAACTTAGCTTTCATATATTGCTTGCTTCCCGGTAAGGCTTCTTTTCCTTGAACAGCACTTGATTCCTCTTCCACCTCCTTCCCCCCCCGACAAACTTGTGCGCGAGGAACGTTCCTTCTGCTTAAGAGGCGAGGGAAAAGAAGAGGGAAACAAGTATATGGCCTTTCGGCTTGCTAATGCTTACCGGATGTGTATGTTGCACAAGATGCCAAATAACACATGCAAATAGCAAAGAAAAGCATGCAAATGGCAAATAGCGCAAAACACAAAATCTTTACTGATGCACGGGATCTGCGCCCGGCTTTGTACAAAGGGTTACATGCAACAGCGGCAAAGCTTGTACAAAAGGTGGTTGCCGGAACGGATCACGGCAACCGCGCCTTATGGGTGAAACTTACGAAGATGCTCTATGTTCCAGGAGTTGCTCACCGGTAAGCCTTCTTCGGTCTCGAGGCGGACAGCGCCAGGCCTCGTGACTTGTCTCACCCGATAAGGGCCTTCCCACTTCGGCGTCAACTTGTTGGAATTCTTGGCGGACTGAACACGCCGAAGAACAAGGTCGCCTTCCTCGAGACTCCTGGCCTTGACCTTGCGGCTATGGTAGCGGCGCAAGGCTTGCTGGTATCGAGCAGCTCGTACAGCAGCCAGGAGACGTCCCTCCTCGAGGAGCAATGCATCATCTGGCCGCAGTTGCTCTTGCTCGAGCTCATCATAAGCGAGCACTCGAGGAGATCCGTATACGAGTTCCGTGGGGAGAACTGCTTCTGCTCCATAGACTAGAGCAAAGGGTGTCTGCCCGGTGGCTCGACTTGGTGTCGTTCTGATTGACCAAAGAGCCGCCGGTAGCTCCTCTATCCAATTTCTTCCGCACTTGCGCAGCCTGTCAAAGGTCCTTCTCTTGAGTCCGCGCAACACTTCAGCATTGGCCCTCTCCGCTTGACCGTTGCTCCTCGGGTGAGCAACAGAAGCGAAACAGACCTTGGCGCCAAGGTCTTGGACGTACTGCATGAAGGTGCGACTAGTGAATTGTGTACCGTTGTCGGTGATGATCCTGTTAGGGATTCCGAAACGGCAAACAATCGACCTGAAGAACCTGACTGCTGACTGTGCTGTCACCTTTCTCACTGGCTCCACTTCTGGCCACTTTGTGAACTTGTCGATTGCAACGTACAAGTACTCAAAGCCCCCGACGGCTCGGGGGAAAGGGCCGAGGATATCGAGCCCCCAGACCGAGAAGGGCCAGGACAAAGGGATTGTTTGGAGAGCTTGAGCTGGCTGGTGAATCTGCTTCGCATGGAACTGGCACGCTTCACACTTGGTTACTAGTGCAGTTGCATCTTGGAGGGCTTCTTGCCAGAAGAACCCTTGCCGGAAAGCTTTCCCGGCAAGCGCCCTTGCGCCAATGTGGTGGCCGCATATGCCTCCGTGTATTTCTGCCAACAGCTTCTGTCCATCTTCCCTGGAGATGCACTTCAATCTGACACCATTGAGCCTTCTTCTGTACAGCTCGTTATCCACGAACTGGTACATACTTGACTGCCTGGTTATCTTCTCTATTTCTTCTGGGTCGTCGGGAAGTTCTCCAGTTTGAAGAAAACGGACGATCTGCTGCGCCCATGCCGGAGCCTGAGGCTCGACGGCAAGGACTAAAGGCTCGAGGGCCGCTGCGGGAACCTCAGCTTCTACGGCAAGGACCTCTGGTTCTGCCGGAGCTGATGGTCCCCCGGCAAGCTCGCCGGGGCGAGGCTTGTCGGGAACACTTGCTTCAACTGTACAGACCCGAGGATCTGCAGGAGCAAACTGTTCCTCAGCGTTGTGGTTGTCGATCTTGGGGACCTTGGCGGCGGTTTCAGGAAGATCCGCCGGCAAGTAGTCGCCGGAGACCAACTTTCTCTTCTTGGACTGCCCAATTGATGGTGTAACAGATGGCTGAGTCAGCTTGAGCAAGAAGGTCCCTGGTTCCACAGGTAACTTCATCGAAGCACACTTTGAAAGGCCATCTGCTATTTCGTTCTGAGCTCTCGGGACGTGCTCCATCTGCAGACCTTCAAAGTGCTCCTCAAGCTTTCTCACTTCATCGACATAAGCTTCCATCAAAGGGCTCTGATAACTCTTATTGACTTGCCGGACCACCAACTGAGAATCTCCCCGCACAATCAGCTTCCTGATCCCAAGTTCGGCCGCAATCCTGAGGCCGGCAAGCAAGCCTTCATATTCAGCAGTATTGTTTGTCGCTTGCTCCCTGGGAAAGTGCATCTGGATAACATATTTGAGGTGCTCTCCGGTGGGCGCGATGAGTACCACGCCAGCGCCGGCGCCTTGCAGCGAAAATGCACCATCAAAATACATTACCCATTCACTTGTCGCTTCTTGTACGGGCGCACTTGCTTCTTGGACTTCTTCATCGGGTGTTGGGGTCCACTCAGCTATGAATTCTGCCAAAGCTCGGCTCTGTATGGTTGAAGTACTTTCAAACTTGAGTCCAAAGCTTGACAGCTCCAGTGCCCACTCAACGATCCTGCCTGTTGCTTCTGGGTTGTGCAATATCCTCTTCAGCGGAAAGCGAGTGACCACTGTTATCTCATGTGCTTGGAAGTAATGGCGCAGCTTTCTCGAGGCCATGAGAAGGCCGAAAAGCAACTTTTGCACACCAGAGTATCTTGATCTAGCCCCCTGGAGAAGGGAACTTACGAAATACACTGGGCGCTGCACCATCTTCTTTCGCACTTCTTCCTGTTCCTGCGCAGAGCTGTCCTTGTCGGGGCCAGAGCTCGCCGGAGCAGCCCCCTGCTTGTCGCTGGATTCGCTTGCCGGTGGTGCTGACTCCTCGTCGGACTCCCTCTCCGCTACTAACGCAGCACTAACCACCTGGTTGGTTGCCGCTAGGTATAGCAACAACTTTTCCTGTGGTCTAGGTGCGACAAGTATTGGAGTGGAGGACAGGTACCGTTTCAAATCCTGCAGCGCTGCCTCCGCTTCCGGAGTCCACTTCATGGGACCTGCCTTCTTCAAGATTTTGAAGAAAGGTAGGGCGCGTTCTGCAGACTTTGAAATGAACCTACTGAGGGCAGCCACACAACCTGCAAGCCTTCTGACATCCTTGACGCGCTTTGGTGCCTCTATCTGCTCAATGGCTTTAATCTTGTCGGGGTTGGCTTCAATCCCCCTCTGTGACACAAAGAACCCGAGAAGCTTGCCGGAGGGGACTCCAAAGACGCACTTCTCAGGGTTCAGCTTGAGCTGGATCTTGTGCAGGTTCTGGAATGTTTCCTCCAAATCTTGGACCAGGGTATCCTTGCTCTTGCTCTTTACCACGATGTCATCCATGTAAGCCTCTACATTTCTGTGGATCTGTGGCTCAAAAGCAGTGTATACTACCCTTGCAAAGGTTGAGCCTGCATTCTTCAATCCAAATGGCATGCGTATGAAGCAATAAGTGCCACATGGAGTGATAAATGCAGTCTTCTCTTCATCCTCTTTGGCCATGAAAATCTGATGATATCCTGAATATGCATCAAGAAAACAGAGTAGCTCACATCCGGCAGTGGAGTCGACGATCTGGTCAATGCGCGGCAAAGGGAATGGATCCTTGGGACATGCTTTATTCACATCGGTGAAGTCTATACACAGTCTCCACTTCCCATTGGCCTTGCGCACGACGACTGGGTTTGCCAACCACGTCGGATGGATCACACCTCTAACTAGGCCTGCTGCCTCTAGCTTCTTGATTTCTTCGTTGATGAATTCTTGGCGCTCCACGGCTTGCTTCCTCACTTTCTGCTTGATGGGCCGCGCATGAGGACAAACGGCAAGCTTGTGCTCAATTACCTTCCTGGGAACACCGGGGATGTCAGATGGTTGCCAGGCAAACACATCGACATTCGCCCGCAGGAAGGCAACGAGCGCGCTTTCCTATTTGCTGTCAAGTGTGGCACTGATGGTAAAGGTACCACCAGTGCCGTCCTCCTTGGCGGACACCTTCTTGGTTGCCGGAGGAGCGGCCATCCCTTTCTTACACTTGCCGGTGGAGCTCGATGGGACGTCCTCGACGGCAGCGCAGCACTCCGAAGAGGTGCGGTTGCCGGAGTGGGCCCCAGAGCACTTGCCGGACTTTGTCTTCGTCTTCTTCCCCCCGGGAGCTTCAGCGGCAAGTGTGTCCTTCTCTGCCGCAGCTGCCGCATCCCGGTAGATCTTGTCGGCGCAGACAAGCGCATCCTTCTTGTCGCCATGGACAGTGATGACGCTTATCGGCCCCGGCATCTTGAGTACGTTGTAAGAAAAGTGGGAAGCTGCCATGAACTTGGCGAGGGCGGGACGGACAAGTATTCCATTGTATGGCAATGGAATATCGGCGACGTCGAAAGTGATGCGCTCAGTCCTGAAGTTGAGCTCCCCGCCAAAGGTCACCGGCAGAGTGATCTTCCCCTTGGGCTTGCTCCTTCCCGGGTTGATTCCTTGGAAAGAACCGGTTTCTTCGAGCTCGCCATCTGGAATTTGGAGTTTCTTGATCACAGCAGAGGAGATCAAGTTCAGCCCGGCCCCGCCGTCAACCAACATTTTGGTGACCTTGAGGTTGCGGATGGTGGGAGAGACCAGCATCGGTAAGCACCCGACCGCAGTGGTGCGGTCAGGGTGATCCTCAAGATAAAAAATGATGGGCGTGCTGGACCATTGGAGGAGCCTGCGCGACTCCACGGGCGGCTCTGCTGCATTCACCTCACGCACCCACTGCTTGAGTTGGCGGTGGGAGGTGTGCAGAGAGGCGCCACCGTCGACGCACAGGACCTCCGTGGCCTTCTGGAACTCCTGCTCGCTGTTATCCTCGTCCTCCATGTCTTCGTCGTCGTCTTCGTCCTTGTCGCGGCCCCGGGGAGGTCGATCTCCTTGCCGCTGCTTGGCCTTGCCGCGGCGTCCTCCCCGGCCGTTGAACGGCGGCTTCTTGCTTGGTCTTCCCCGCCACCTTGGGCCTTCTCCTTGTCGCGCCTCTCGTATTCAGCTTTCTGCTGCTCGACGAGATACTCGACGCGCTTGCAGTTGGAGAGATCGTGGCCTTTGGTGCGGTGGATCTTGCAGTATTGCTTATCGGAGCCGCCCGGCTTGTCGGCTGCCGCTACAGGGGCAGGCTCCTTGCCGGAGCCGCCAGCCTGCGTTTGCTTGGCGGGAGCCTCCTTGCCGGACTTCTCGACGGCAAGCACTTCCTTCTTGTTTTTCCTTCTGTTGTTCCGCCGCCGGCTCTTCTTTGCCGGAGCGGCATCGTCGCTGTCGCTTCCTCCTGCGCCAGCATCTTCCCCGGGGAGTCTCCTCCCCTCTTCTGCGCGTGCGCACTTGTCAGCCATAGCATAGAGCTCGCTGACATCCCGAATCTTGGTCATCGCCATTTCTTCACGCATGCGGCGGTTACGCACGTTCTGATGGAACGCGCTGATAACCGCGGCAGGGTGAACGTCGGGGATGTTGTGCTGTACACGGCTGAAGCGTTGGATGTACTTGCGCAGGGATTCCCCTTCCTTCTGGGCCAGAATGTGGAGATCGCTCTCCTGGCCGTGGGGTTTGTGGCCGCCGGTGAAGGCGCCAACAAACTGGTGGCAAAGGTCTGCCCAAGAAGAAATAGAACCTTTCGGCAAGTGCATAAGCCAGGAACGAACGTTCGGCTTAAGCACGAGCGGGAAGTAATTTGCCAAAATCTTCTCGTCGCGCCCCCCGGCAGCCTGCACCGCGATGGTGTAGACACTGAGGAATTCCGAGGGGTGCGTCTTGCCGTCGTACTTCTCCGGTACGTCGGGCTTGAAATTCTTCATGCTGGGCCACTGGACGCGCCGCAGCTCGCGAGTGAACGCAGGGCAGCCTGCCGCGTACGGCAAGTCGCCTGGTTCACCGGGCGCGCGCGCGTCGACAGCGTTCCCAGCCCTATGATCTGATTGTCGCCGAGCTTCTCGGCGGCGCTCGATTGTGGTGCGAGCGTCTTCTTGTCGCCGGTCGTCGAGGACCTGGCGCTGGTCCCGACGGGCCCGCGGATCCGACGACGCCGTGGAGCCGTCGTCGGCGTTGTTCCGGCGGGGCGGCGTCTTCTGCTTCCGCGGCGGGGAGTGCACGCTTGTCGCACCCCCGGCGGTCTTGTCGCCGTCGGCCTTCGTCTTCTCAGCTTGCCGCGGCCGCGAGGCCGCCGGCTGCTGTGGAGAATCGTTGTTGGCGAAGGCTATCAGGCTCTGGATGGTGGCCCTCCAGTCTTCGGCCTTGTCTGCCGCTGGAGGGAAGTCGAGGAGTAGTTGCGCCCTTGCGAGCGCTTCTGCTGGAGTGGAGGGGAACGGGGGCGAGCGGTGCGAGGAGCGGGATATGCTCGGACTCCTAACAACGTTAGAAGGAGCAGGGTCCCGCGCCGGCGCCTTCGCTTTGCTTGTGCCCGGACGGGGGTCCGGGGCGTCCCGCGAGCCTCCGGTTTGTCCTTGCCCCAGCAAGCGGATACCACCTCCTGTGGTATGGCGCTACTGGGTTGTCGTGTGCTGAGATGGACACGGCGCGTCCACGGAGACCGAGGCTCGGTCGTCCGTCCTATCCTTGGATTTGGTGGCGCCGCGAGTGTCCTCGCCGGCGACCACCCTTCCGGCGGCGTCTCCCCCGCCCACCGTTGGTTCTGGTGGCGGCGGAAGAGACGCAGACGGGCCTCCGACCTCCGAAGCCTTCTTCTTCGGGGCCATGGTGAGATTGACAAATTCGGAGAGGTTGATGAAGAATGCGCCCGTGCGAACGCCGGATCAGGTTCGCACAACCTCGACGCCCCCTACCTGGCGCGCCAAAGATGTCGGGGGAAACTGTCTGCCACGAACACCTATGGGACCGGAGCCCCTTGTCTGTGCGGTACGAGGGCGGAGGGAGCACGAAGAGCAGATCGTGGCGAGCACGCGGGCAGTTTTACCCAGGTTCGGGCCGCGGTAGACGCGTAAAACCCTACTCCTGCTTAGTTGTGTATTGAGTTGGAGTGCTCGGGAGCTTGAAGAAGCAGCTACACCGAGCGTATGAGCGATCTAAGTTCCGAACCCCCCCCCCCACGCTGTGCATGGGCCTCCTTTTATAGTGCAAGGGGTCACCGACAGGTGTCAACGTAGGAGAAAGGGGTAAAAGCGTAAAAGAGGTGGTAGTTGCAACAGTGCGGGAACAGTGGAGCTACAGTGCGCGAACAGTGGTCGCTACCTACTTTGACAGTGGGGGACAAGGGCATTTAATGCCCGTCGCCGTCGACCCCAAAAGTTCCCGCCCTTGCGTCTCCGTCTGCCACGGCGATGGATCCACCACCGTGGAGTGCCACCGTGTCCCCCAGGCTGCACAGCCATCCGCCACGCGTCCCTGGATAGGCCCCAGGGCGACGCGTGGGCCGATGAGCTGGAGCGCGGGCACACAGCGCAACTCTCCCGGCAAGCACCTTGCCGGGGTCTTGATCTTGCCGGGCCCGGGAGCTTGCCGCTCCCCGGGCCCTCGCCGGGACGCATATAGCGCCGAGGCGTGTCTCCTATGATGGAATCTTCTAGTCTTCCTGGCAAGCTCCTCTTGCCAGGGCCTTGTGCTAGTGAGGTAATCTTGAGCCTGGTACGGCCTTCCAGGCAAGCTCCACTTGCCGGGGTCTCGATCTTCTGTCTTGCATACTTTGTTTTTGAATGGTTTGATATGGAGCAGGAAGGTCTCCGGCGAGCGCGTGGTAAACCCTGCCGCGGGAAGCTGCAACTGCCCGTGCACAAGTTGGGGTACTGAGGTACCCCTACCTCAGTACACCGACACAAGTAGGCTGAAACGAGTCTGCATCTACTACTATTACTCCACACATCGACCGCTATCCAGCATGCATCTAGTGTATTGAGTTCATAAGAACAGAGTAACTCCTTAAGCAAGATGACATGATGTAGAGGGATAAACTCAAGCAATATGATATAAACCCGATCTTTTTATCCTCGATGGAAACAATACAATACATGCCTTGCTGCCCCTACTGTCACTGGGAAAGGACACCGCAAGATTGAACCCAAAGCCAATCACTTCTCCCATTGCAAGAACTATAGATCTAGTAGGTCAAACCAAACCAATAATTCGAAGAGACTTGCAAGGATATTATGAGCACACATAAAAAGTTCAGAGAAGAACCAAATATCTTTCATAGATAACCTTGATCATAAACTCACAATTCATCAGATCTCGACAAATACACCGCAAAAAGAGATTACATCGAATAGATCTCCTCGAAGACCGAGGAGAACTTTGTATTGAGATCCAGAGAGAGAGAGAGAAGAAGCCATCTAGATACTAGCTATGGACCCGAAGGTCTGTGGTAAACTACTCACAACTCATGGTGAGGGCGATGATGATGATGTTGATGATGATGAAAAACTCCGTGATGGATCCCCCTCCGGTGGAGCTCCAGAACAGGCTCCAAGATGGGATCTCACGGGAACAGAAGGTACGGTGGTGGAATTAGGGTTTTCTCTCTGTTCACGGAGGTTTTGGGGTACGCAGACTTAGATAGGAAGAAGGAGGGCACCGGGGGACGCTCGAGGGGGCCACGAGGCAGGGGGGCGCACCTCCCACCCTCGTGGGCACCTCTTGATCCCCTGACGTGGTTCTCAAGCTCTGCGTGCGTGATTTTCTCCAAAAATATCTCTCGCGAAGGTTTCATTCCGTTTGGACTCTGTTTGATATTGTTTTTCTGCAAAACCCTGAAACAAGCAAAAAAACAGCAATCTGGACTGGGCCTTTGGGTTAGTAGGTTAGTCCCAAAAATGATATGAAAGTGTATGATAAAGCCCATTAAACATCCAAGACTTCATAAATAATAGCATGGAACAATAAAAAAATATAAATACGTTCGAGACGTATCAGTCGCCATGTCACTTGCCCCGCCCCCATCTCCTTGAGCGGAAGACACATGCTCGGAGGACACATCGATGTCCCCGCGGGCCACGCGCGATGCAGCTCGGACCAGCGCGTCACTCTTCGTCTGTCCAGGTGCTAGAGAGTTCCCCTGCGATAAGGAGGCGTCCGGATGTGCTCGGGAAGGGCTATAGGTCAGTAGGTGAGAAATACTTAGAAAACATTAAAATTCTAAATAAACAAGGTGCAGCAATTAACATATCCGAACAACTTACGTTTCGGTCGGGGGCTTCTCCCTGGGCTTCACCACAAAGCTATGTTCGGACGATGAGTCCGAACGAACGGGCAGGTTAAGCCTCCTCCGGGTGCGGCCTTGCTTGCATCAGCAGCGGCCGCCCTCTTCTTCCCCCTGCCTTGCGCAGGGGACTCTTCTTCTTCGTCATCCTCCTCGTCTTCGGAGGAGAGGATGTTGATCTCCTCGGACTTCCCGTCCACAGGGCGGGGGCCACCCTCGGCCTCCTTGCTCTTCTTCTTGGACTTCTTGTCCGGCGCCTTATATGGCGCCGGGACCAACATTGCCATTAATTGAGGCGTCTCTGGGTCTTCTGGCAAAGGCGATGGACACTTAATCCAGATTGCCTTCTTCGTCCAGCCCTGTATATCACGCAAAAATTCCAATTCCTATTATTGTTAAAAATAGAAGGGGATATATGTTCGACAGAATTTTTTAATTACCTCTTGTGCGGTAAACGCAGCGCTGAAGCCTACGTACTCCATTTCCTTTGGACACTCCTTCTAGCTCTTGAAGAGATGCTTCCAGATCTCTTTGTGCGTGAAGTCAAAGAGATGTTTCAGGGGCCGGTCTCCAGCTAGATTGAACTCCTATAGGGAGGATCCCTAGAGTTGGTAGGGAAGAACGAGTCGGGCCAGCATTACCTGAACCACGGTTCTGAGTTGGTAGCCCTTGGAGATCATGCCGGACACACGACCTTGGAGTGCCGTCACCTCAGTCTGAGACCCCCAGTTCGGACCCTTATCGGTCCAAGAGGTTAGCCTCTCCAGGGGTCTAGATCTGAAGGCAGGCGTCGCCACCCATTTGGCGTTGCGGGGCTCAGTGATGTAGAACCACTCCTGCTGCCAAACCTTGTTCGTCTCCATGAACGACCCCTTTGGCCAGGTTGTATTCAGGAGCTTGCTTATCACAGCGCCCCCGCACTCCATGTGTTTCCCGTCCACCACCTTTGGCTTCACGTTGAAGGACTTGAGCTATAGGCCGAAGTGTGGACGAACGCGGAGGAAAGCTTCACACACCACTATGAAAGCGGAGATGTGAAGAATCGAATTCGGGGCTAGATCATGGAAATCTAACCTGTAGAAATACAACAAACCCCGTACAAAGGGGTGAAGAGGAAATCCTAGCCCCCTAACGAAGTGTGAGAGGAATACGACTCTCTCACCCGCCTCTAGGACGGGAACCACCTGATCCTTAGCGGGGACTCGGTGCGCAATGTTGGCAGCAAGATAGCCCGCACTTCGGAGATCCTCCACCGCTTTCTCAGTAACCGTGGAGGCCTACCCACTTCCCCTTGGCGCCGGATCCGGCCATTGCTGGGGAAGGAAGTGGAGATTGAAGAACAGTGAACTGCATGCGCAAGAGATGAGGATGCTGTGGCTAGGATGATTGGAGAACTCGAGCTTGAGGAAAGCGTGGGGCTGATGGAAGGGATTGGTATCCTTTTATAGCACCATGAATACAGAATGTCTCCCCACTTTAGCCGCAAACCTCGCCGGTTCCCAAAGCGGTCGTGCGTAATGCACGGTTTGGATGCTCACGTCACATTGATAAGGACCCCCTAATAAGCGGGCACGATCTCTGCATTGATAGGACGTGCCAAGGGGGGTTATGCCTCGAAACGCGAAACTAGGACCAGATAAAATGGTCTAGTATATTAGTGGGATCGGCGCGATGCTTCACCAAAAAGTTGTCAGTAAAGACACATTATTCATTTTCTTTCAATGCCTTGCCTTCGAGCCTAAGGGTTGTACTAACCATGCAGAGCCGAACACAATACAGTTTTTGTAGAAGATATATTCGGAAGAAGGAACCAGCCTTGCAATGCCGAAGACAATACGGAGGCCGAACTCATCGACATCAAAGACAGGTTCAGGGGCTACTGAGGGAGTCCTGGATAGAGGGGTCCTCATGTGGCTGGATAACTTGTGATGGGCCGGACTGGTGGGCCATGAAGATCATTGCTCAAGATCGTCTCTTGTATCCGGATAGGACTCCTATATACGTATAATGACAGGTTTTAGGTTCGGGTGTAATCTTTCCTTCCTCTGCAAGATGGTTATGTACAAACTCTAGGGCCCTCCAGTACATATATAAACTGGAGGGTTCGGGTCGTAGAGGCTAAAGTAGAAAAAACAAGAGAATCATATGCTAGACTCCTAGGGTTTAGCCATTACGATCTCGCGGTAGATCAACTCTTGTAATCATATTCATCAAGATCAATCTAGCAGGAAGTAGGGTATTACCTCGATCGAGAGGGCCTAAACCTGGGTAAACATCGTGTCCCCAGTCTCCTGTTACCATCGATCCTCAGACGCATAGTTCGGGACCCCCTACCCGAGATCCGCCGGTTTTGACACCGACAATAGTCAATTGAATCCTCTTCTGAAATAGTGGAATCATTACTAAATAAAGTCATGACCTCCCCAAATCCACTTTTATAAACATTGAAATCATCATAAATAGGAGGTATGCTACCATCATAATAAATTTGCACATCAAAACTTGGGTGACTAAAAATATCATCTTCATTAAACATAGCATCCCCAAGCTTGGGACAAACATTAATTGCAGCAAATAAATTCTCAAACATGTCATTCTCATCTAGCATAGCATCCCCAAGCTTGTGGCCTTGCATATCATAAGCATAATCACTCTCATCATTAATAGTATGAATAACACCAATAGTATACACTACAAAAAATAGACACATCTGTGACATTTTGGGCCGAACAAATTTTTTTCTGTCATACTTATGACACTTCTATGACGATAATTGTGACAAAACCCGGTACCATCATAGATGTGGTGGGGTCCTACTTCTATGACAAAAAATCATGATAGGAAATGGGCTTTTCGTCCTGGGCGGGCCGGAGACGCAGCTGCATGACATTCTTTGGGCCGTCCATGACGGAAAAAACCGTGGTAGAAGCGAGGGCGAGGAAATTATCGGGGTGTTCCCGGTTACGATGGGTGGTCGGGGCCGAGCGATGCGCGTTTCTCTCGTACACGCACGTGCGTGGGTGCGGGACGTTGGGCTCTAACTAAACCCGAGCGATTGCACTGCAGGCTACGCGTTACTGAACCTGAGCGATCTATCGATGGCTGTTAACTGAACCCGATCGAGCGATTCCTTCGCTACTGCTACTAACTGAAGCCGATCGATGCTGCCTCTGGATGAAAAGTGAGTGTTGCTGGGGGGGTTTGGATGAACAGTTCCCGGTGGGGGTGGATGAACAGGACCCCATGGTGCTGCCTCTGGATGAACAGGACCCCGATCGATCGAGCCGGTTGGGGCTGGATGAACAGGACCCCGTGGAGGCCAGGATGAACAGGACCACCCCGTGGAGGGCAGGATGAACACTAGATGGTGGAGGGCTGGATGAACAGTAGCCCGTGGAGGGGTGGTTGAACAGGAGCCCGTGGAGAGGGCTGGCTGAACAGGAACCGGTGGGGTAGCACGCAGTGGAGGCTGGATGAACAGGAGCCCGTGGATGAACAGTCGCATGTGGAGGCTGGAGGAGGTCGATGGTTGATGAATAGTAGCCTGTGGAGGCTCGTGGGAGTCGACGGTGGAGATGAACATTATCTCGCGAGTCCCATTTTGTGATACGCCACACCCCTCCCGATGAACAGGACCCCCATTTCGACCATAGCGCTCCAACACAAGTCCGTTTCCTCCGTTTTGTGGTATGCCACACCCCTCCCGATCAACAGGACCCCCGTTTCGACCGTAGGAGGTCCGTTTCCTCCGTTTTGCGGTACACCAGAACCCTCCCGATGAACAAGATCCCATTTCGAACGTGGCCGGTCGAACACAAGGCTGTTTCCTCCGTTCTGCGATACGCCAGGCCTCGTTTCCATTGGCTGTTCCGTCCAAGCCCTCCCGATGAACACGACGACGCATTCCATTCCGACCCAGCCGATTGGCTCCCCATAAATACGATGACGACGTTGTTTCTCCGTTCCAACCCAGCCATGTACACGAGCCCTGGCCGTACGTACGCGTGAGTAGGCATTCGGGACCCCGCCCGTATGTACATACGTGGCCATATTTAGTTTCTTGCACCCTGGCCGTTGTACGTACGTGTACATGCTACGTGCGCGCCTCTGCTACAACACGTGCGCGCCTCTACATCGCCCAGTATGTACGTACACGTTCGCGACCAGAATGACAACGCTACGTACGCTTCGACCAGGTGGTCCCGACTGTCAGGCACTTCCTTGTCTGCGAAGATGTAGCTGGTGGGTCCCAGCAGTCAGGGGGCAAATCGTTTTTTTTTTTGCCCGGATGCACTTCCTTGCGTGCGAAGATGTAGCTGGTGGGTCCCAGCAGTCAGGGGGAAACGTTTTTTTTTGCGAAATACGGTGGCCCGTCCAGTGGGTCCCCGCTGTCAGGTAGAGGAATAATTATTTTGCGTTTAATAAGGAGGCACTTCCTTGTTGCGGCCGTGGACCTAGCTGTCAGCCTCTCCACGTACAGTACTCTTCCGAGGGAAGTCGTTCCTTGACCATGTTGACCACGCCGCGCCGAGAGCACCAGGGCGGTGGACGACGGCGAGGCCTAGAAAGGGGACAACGCGGAGCTGGGGAAGACACGGCAGTGGAAGCCTGCGCGGAGAGGAGTACGAGGGTTCACTGGTTCGGCTGCGGTGTGAGGCTGCCGTCGCCGTAGGGCCTGGCCAGCGGTGGGAATAGGAGGGGGCGGTGAGGCCTCCGCGACAGCATAGCCGGCCACGGGAGGCAGGAGCATGCGGCACGACCGGCGCTGCTTTGGGCGGCTGAAGCAAGAAGACCAGAGGTCGAAGAAGCACTACGGTTGTTGGATCGACATCATATGGTCACTGGAGCTAGAATCGTTCATATTGACTAAGTTGACAAAGCACTCCATCCCCGTAAACTTAGTAGGCCCACAACCAAGGTGGGTCCCAACTAGCAGGGGGAGTATTCATTTTTTTGTGCGTAATAAGGCGGCACTTCCGATGGGTCCGAGCTGACAGCGGGGGGAACGTTTTTTTCACGAAATACGGAGGCCCGTCTGGTGGGTCCCAGTAATCAGGGGGGAAACGTTTTTTTCGCCAAATACGATGGCCAGTCTGGTCGGTCCCTGCTGTCAGGTGGAGGAATAATTATTTTCCGCGTAATAAGGAGGCACTTCCTTGCGGCTGCCGTGGACCCAGCTGTCAACCTCTCCACGTACAGTACTCTTCCGATGGAAGTCGTTCCTTGACCACGTTGACCACGCCGCGCCGAGAGCACCAGGGCAGTGGACGACGGCGAGGCCTAGGAAGGGGACGACGCGGAGCCGGGGAAGACGCGGCAGTGGATGCCCACGCTTAGAGGAGTATGAGGGTTCACTGGTTCGCTGCGGTGTGAGGCTGTCGTCACCGCAGAATAATAGAGGGTGTGGGTGAGTAGAGGGATCACCTGGCCAGCGGTGGGAGTAATAGGGGCGGTGAGGCCTCCGCCGCATCGCAGCCGGCCACGGGAGGTAGGAGCACGAGGCACGACCGGCGCTAATTTGGGCGGCTGGAGCAAGAACACCAGAGGTTGAAGAAGCACTACGTACGACCGTTGGATGGACATCGTACGGTCACTAGAGCTAGAATCGTGCATATTGACTAAGTTGACAAAGCCCTCCGTCCCCGTCAACTTAGTAGGCCCACAAGTCAGCCTGCCACTATACTGGGTCCCAGCTAGCAGGGGGAGTATTCTTTTTTTGTGCGTAATAAGGACACACTTCCTTGCGTGCGAAGATATAGCTGGTGGGTCCGAGCTGTCAGCGGCGGTAAGATTTTTTTCGCGAAATACAGAGGCCCTTGTGGGTCCCAGATGTTAGGTGGAGGAATCATTATTTTGCGCGTAATAAGGATGCATTTCCTTGCGTGCGGCCGTGGACCCAGCTGTCAGCCTCTCCACGTATAGTCCACTTCAGATGCATGTCGGTCATTGACTACGTTGACCAGGCCGCGCCGAGAGCACCAGGGCGGTGGACGATGGCGAGGCCTAGGAAGGGAATGACACGGAGGCAGGGAAGACTCGTCAGTTGTTTCCCATGCGGAGGGGAGTATGACTGTACGAGTGTTTTCTGGTTCGTTTGTCGTTGCCGGAGGATAACAGCAGGTGTGGGTGAGTAGAGGGATGGCTAGGCCAGTGATGTGAGTACGATGTGGCGGTGAGGCCTGCGCAGCAGCACAGCCGGCCGCGGAGAGGAGGGAGCAGGCAGTCCTGCCGGCGCTTGTTTGAGCGGCTGGAGCAGGAAGATGAGAGATTGAAGAAGCACGACGGCCGTTGGATGGACATCCAACAGTCACTGCTTGTGCGTCAACCTTTTTTTAGGAAAGCCTCAAATCTGTGGAAAACAGCATACAACCCATCTGCCATTATTTCCAATAATTTTACAGCCCATCTTAAGGTTTTTTTGGAGCCCATATTCTTTTTGTTAGCATTACAGCCCATATTGTGGCCACGGTTAAAAAATTATACAAAATTTTGCATATTTCGGTCCGGTCCGGACTATTTTTAATCCCGAAATTTCGAGTCACATTCAAAATGATTTTAAAAATAAATGTATATCAATATAAAATCCAACAAATTGTCCACGCATAAATATTAATGCAATTTAAAATCTTGAAATGAAAAAAAAAGAAATTTGAAACTAATTGCTGGTTTGATGTGTTTTAACAATGTACAACTCATTTCTCATTACTAATAGGCCATTTTCTCGTCCAGCCGAAAGAAACTCTCCTCGTCTTGAAAGATTTGCAGCCTAACAGGCCTGACAAAGCGACTTACTTGGCAAATCACAAAAAAACTGGGCTAGCCATTTTCAGAAAGAAAGAAAAACTACTGGGCTGCTCTGTGGTAAACATAAAAGAAAAGACTGTCTAGACAGGCCAGAGTGCCCCGCACAGCCCAGTTGACACCCTGCTCCCGTCTCAAAAATAAATTAGATAAATGCCACTCCAATTATGGTGATTCATAAAAATGCCACTGCAATTTCCAAACTTTGAAAAATGCCACTGCAATTGTTGCAAACTTTGGAAAACGTTACTGCAATTTGCAAACTTTGAAAAATGCCACTCCAGACTTCGAAAAATGCCACTGGAAATGGCATGAAATGGCATTTTTCAAAGTTTGGAAATTGTAGTGGCATTTCGCAGAAACACCAGATTTGGAGTGGCATTTATCAAATTAACCCAAAACAAAAATAACTGGGCGAGCTGTTGGGTCTCTGGTGTCAGCCGCTCATTGTGCAATTCTCTCATTTATTGACTACGTTGACAATGGCATGGAACCCAGATGTCGGAAATCCATTAGGAGGAGCCATTTTTTATTGGCTTGAAATAAGGAGGCACTTGCTTGCGTACTGCCATGACCTTGGCGGGTCCCTGCTGTCAACCTCTCCACGCACAATCATCTCCTGATTGTGTACACGTCAACTTGGTAGGCCAACAAGTCAGCCTCTAAACCCGTGGAGGACAAATACAACCCATTTAAAAAAATAACAACCCATTCCATAAGTTCAAATGGAAAGTTCAACATTTAGAGCAAAGTAACAGGTCTGATTCACATATAGAGTACTGAACTTCCACGTTAACAACCATCATAGCCAAGTTAACTATCTACTCCCACTAATACTCTAGTAGCATACAAGTACTAACTTATTCTTAGCTAACTACACGATGCCGACCGCCATCTGCGGTACACGCTAAACACCGGCACCAGCGTCCTCCGCCTCACCTCGGACTTGCCAAAGGTGCGATAGGGCGCATTAGCCCTTTCCATGCCGGCGTGGTCCACCGAAGCTTCGGCTTCTAAGCGGGAAACCCACTTGACGAGCTGGTAGTAAAATTCAGCGTCGCGAACGCGTGCGTGCCCGGCAGCCTCCAGGGCTATTTGCCGGGCACCGGCCTCCACGTAGTCGGCCTAGTTGCGGGCGCTCTGCTCGCGACTCAGAGTGTCAGTGCGTTGTTGCTCCATGTCCCATTGGCGGCACAAATCGGCGATACGCTGCTCCTCCGCCAAGCGGTCGCGCTCCAACGACTCATGCTCCTCCGCCAGGCGGTCGCGCTCCAACAAGTCCTCAATCTCCGCATTGCCATCTAAAGACCGATAGAATGCCTCCTCCCTCCGTCTGCCTTCCGGTGAAAAACGGAACACTAGTTCCGGCGGTGACCGCCTCCGGCCTCGCCTATCACGGACGGGCGGGGGCATGGCGGACGTGGCGAGAGCGAGGATAAGTGGTGAGCAACGTCGGGCCGGTGGGGGCTTATGAGGATAGGGCGAGTTGGGTCACGGTGCCACCATAGAAGGCCGGGAAAAAATACTTATTGGTGGAAGGTAGCGCGACGGTCATCGGAATTCAATGCATAATTAAGCAGGCCTGGCTTAGCGCGCCAGCTTGCCGTGGAAAACTAGAGAAACTGAAATTCTGACTGTGCCGTCCCGTCCCGTCCGTGTTGGGTCGCACACGAGCATGACGGTCAAACGAGTGCACTCGAATCATCTCCCTCCTTGTCAATAATGATTCCACGTATTTAAAAGGCCTGAAACAATTAAAGCGCATCTTTTTTTGCATCAGTTAGCTGCCTTAATTACGGCCGGCTGCATGCAGGCACTCAAAATCTCTCGCAGCCAGTACGCGGTGCAGCATGCAATGAGTCGCAGCCGAGGGCATTAGTTGATGAGCTTTAGCTGGGAGATAAGGCATTTAGCCGGGAGATAAGGCATTTGCGAACTCGAATCATCCAGATGAGGTACTCCCTCCTTGTCAAAAATCATTCCACCACTCATCATCTACCTTGGTTGGTGAGATTTTTGAATTAAGCCATGCAAACCGAAAAGGAGGTAGTACGTGCGTGATCCGGTATTTATTTGTGTAGGATCGAGTAGGTCATTTTTTGAATTGAGCCCTGCAAACCGGAAAGGAGGTAGTACGTGCGTGATCCGCTATTTATCCGTGTAGGATCAAGTAGGTCGGATAGTGTACATGTAGGATCGAGTAGGTCGGATGGTATACGTGTACGATCGCATTAACTGATGAACATTCACTGGGAGATAAGGCATTTACGAACGTTTTTGCTGGCAGTTTCTTCAGATTCGCATGTCATTTTCTTCAGAGTAGCTTGTCAGTTTCTTCAGAGGTAGGCATTTTTATTCAAAAAACTGCCACTTCGGATCTTGCGTCGCAACTAAAACTGCCAGGAGCGCATTAGTAGGCTAGCTAGTGATCGATCAGTAACTTGTAAACACTGAGCGAACAAATATAAGGAACTGTTCATGCATCTCAATGATTCAAGATCATATACAAATATGTAGCTCCAAAAGCAAAGATCATCCACAACTAAAACCAACTAGTACGATTCCCATACATAAGATCAACATGTTAATGCATCTCAATGATTCACAAATCATATACAAATATGTAGCTCCAAAAGCAAAGATCTAGAAAAAACATATGTTCTACCTACTAACATGGATGCTTCTCTTGGCCAACATTCAGTACAGACTGAAAGACAAATTTGTCTGTGAAGTCTACAATTCCTCTTGCAAACGTAAGTGGTTTCACCAACAGCTGGAACCATGAGAATGAACAACACATGATGGAGGAACATCCACTGCAATATGATTTGGTCTTCTCTCGATCACACGTCGAGACTATTTTCGGAATACAAACTTTAACTTAGGCAAAATGATGCCCATTGTATAATCAGACCAAAGCAATGAAGCACCTAGTGTTGGCCAATAAATAGTACAATACTACTTTTCTGCAGTCCATGAAGTGACTATCCAATCTTTCCGTGTCTATTTTCAAATGGCATTGCATGTAGTGACTATACTATTCTCTTATGCAGTTCAACCAAAACTGTGGTCACTTTGTGTATTTGCCAAATAGCAACGGGCAGACATCTCTGTCAGCACAAATATCAAGCAGCTAGTAAACATATACCCCACCTTGTATTTTCGGTTTAAACATGTCTCTTCCGCTTAGCATCTGTCATGTTTTGCACTGGATAATTTGATACAGTCATGTTTTGGCCTGGACAATTTCATACTGAATTGATTTGCTTGTTTAGAGCAGAAATATAGCGCCTATTCTTCATCAGACCAAGGATATCCATGTTCGCAGTGATGGAAGAGGTGAAATCGATACAACCGAAATTGAGCATCCAATCATTGAATCCTGTCCCGCACCTCCAATGTAGGTCCACCCTGCCAATAAATTCACATGCAAACCACTAGTATTACTATCTAATGACAGTACAAAAAGAGTAGCAAGATAGTAGAAAACCATGTACCTTCTTAATGAACAGCTCATAGTGCCACCAATTGGATATAAAGGTTTGGAAGAAAACATGCTCCTAATGTTGAACCAGTTGGACTTTTTGTGCAGTTCCACTAAAATCGAGCATCCCTGTTTGCATAGATATTGAAAGTGTGATTACTATAAAAGTGGCACTAGTTGAAGCATAGAGTCACAAATATAAGCGTTCCAATTTTTTAAATGGAAAAGGTAGCAAGACTATTTCTAACCACCTGTTTGAAGGAATAAATAAGGCAATAGCGGCTGATGTTAGAAAGGCATATATAGTTCTTTCTTGAAGAATGATCGATTCCTGACCTTTCCTCTTCTTTTAAGAATATTTTGTGTAATTCAACTAAAATAAAATGCCATCACCGCCTTGACAATTCAGTGGCACTGTACAAAAGGAAATGACTTAACATTACATCATGATGCCAGGTATGTAGTCGACGGGCATTTGAGACAAACTTACAGACCTCCTCTGATAACATAATGAACATTAATTTTAACAAAGGTATGACTAGCTTTACTGGGATAATTTGAGTGAACTTTACACCCTATGTTCCTTAATATAAGTTGTTTTCGCGGTTCAGTTTAAAGTACCCAAATGTCTAGTATTTAGAAAAACAGGTAGTAGTTTTCTTGAGCACATATCTGGGAAAGCTTGCCACACTTTATTTATGTCCATACGCTAATGCAACACCATTCGAAATTTCGAATACTACAAATATACACTAATCCAGTGGCTAGTGCAACACTAGAGTAGTTATTTTATTACAGGATACAATACAATGGTTTTACTGAACAAATTTCCATAAGCTCTAGCACTGGAAGATTTCTATAAGAATTAACAATACAAAATGTAAAGGTAACAAGTTTCAGCATTGGTATACTAGCCGTGCAAGAGCATTAAACCAAATACAAAAGTCTGAAGGTAACTAGAATTATTAACTAATGACAGTATTAAAAAATTGCAAACCATGTACCTTCAAGGTAAATATCATTTCGAACTCGGGTGAACATGAAAAATTGATATCCCAATCTTGATAATTGATCAAACATAAAAACTTGATTGAACGAATCAATATAATAGCCAAAGCAGGAGGTGCCCACTCTTGACCTTTCCTCTTGTCTTCATAATTTTTTGTGCAGTTTAACCAAAATAAAATGACATCAGCGCCTTGGCATTTTGGTGACACTGTACAAAAAAATGACTTATCTCATGAAAGTGAAGTATGTAATCTATAAGCATTAACAGTGCAAAAATTTGAAGGTAGTAACAAGTTTCATCGTTGGTATACTAGCTGTGCAACAACATTAGAATGCCTTAGCTGAAAAATCTTTAATACATCCACAATCAACAGCTAACCCTGAAATAATCTAGAGACATTAAATGTCATTGCTTAAATTTATCGGTGGCATTAGACTGAGTGCGCCATTAGTTAAATGTGGCATCACTTTAGTAGTAGCATTGGTTGACTTTACCACTGGCCTTATACTAACAGCAAACAAGTGGCAATAAGAGCATGTGAGACACATTCAGACAGTGGGCACACCAGTATGATGTACCTCCACGGACGCATAGAGTGGTGAGGGAGGTATGGTTGCCCAGAGCAACAAATATCCAGGCATCATATGTGGATTACGTCCCATTTTTGTTATGTTTAGCCACCTTTTTCCTATGTGAGGACACCAAACCAATCGACCTCGTCATCCTCTATTGCATTGTCATGCCTTTCTACCCTTCTTCAACTAAGAGACACGATACTCGTTCCTTAGCTACTGATTTTCCCCTTTTCAACCTAGATGCGGGTTCGATGCCTACTCTCTTGGACAGTACAGTCTCCCTTCCTTTCCTTATTCAACCCAGACATGGATTAGTATGCATGAAGTAGGGTTTCCTTTAATAGTGCAAATTAAGGTTTTCATCTGCGTGACCAGTAGAGCAGAGGATAGCAAATTGGGAAGATGGTGGAGTGGAAAAGGATCCACATGCAGCGATGTGGCAGATGAGGCAATAGAACAAGGGTATGGTTCGAAAAGAGGTAGCATACCTGACGGTCGGCGGGAAGTGGCTTCGCTCGTGGTGGTCGTCCTCCGTACGCACTACGATAGCGAGCTTGGGGACAGAGGCCATCCCGCGCGGGCGCTAGGTCTGATAGGACGGCCTTGTCGTCAGTGCGTGACCTCGCTCGCCGACGACGAGTGCGTCAACGCAGCACGTCCTTTTCTTCCCTGGCGGATCTATGACCACTGGTGAGGAGGGAGAGAGAGGCCGTCTTTTTTAGATCTAGAGAGAGGGTGATAGTGTGAGAAGCAAGTGGGCAGCCCTTAGCAACAAAGCTCTGAAGCTCCAGCCTATATATCTTTTTTATACTACTAGTACTAGAGGTGGAGTAGTGGTAGAGTAGTTTATATTTTCTCTACAAATAGTACCAGGTAGTCGTGCTTCAAAACTGAACGGCACGCCATTAAAAAAATAAAGGTCAATAACTAATGTGGCACCTCGGGCCAACGCGGTCAGATCGCATTTTGCACGAGAAATTACACACCATGTTTCGTTGACATGTGGTCCCGTGTACCAGATGAATGACTCCAAGTTCGACCACCGTGATGCTAGGTGCGAGCCGAGGAACACTGTTGGACAGACCCCCCTCATAATTTTCCTACATTGGTCGTTTGATTCATAGGATAGAATGCTATAGGATTTTTTTCCCTATGTAATCATGTTTTAATTGGAAATCTAGCATCCACTCCAACTTTTGTTTCACTTTCTTTGATCCTACGAAGAGAGTACTTGCTCTAAATGATGTGCCGCTGCAAGAGCCGCCTATATTAATTAACCATGCTCTAAAAAGGTGGACCAGCTTTGGCTATAGTAGTACTGTAGGTTAGTAGGTGACCTTGCGCTTGGATCTTCTCCTCTTCCGGAAGTCGAACAATAATGATGGTACTACTTCTAGCAATATGACACCAAATGAACTGCTGCACGTCCACCGCTTGTAAGCAAAAGTTTCTCCTCATGCTGCGAGCCACCGCGCACGCGTTGGCGAGGTAGAAGGCGTAGTAAGCAAGCTTCTCGTCGTTCTGCGAGTTGACGGGACACATCAAAGTTACGTATTTATTAGTACTCTCTTCAAAAAGGGCCGACCATGTCCATGGCTACCATCCCATTCTCTGTCATTTTGTGCGTGCACTATTCACGTGCCATCGAGGAGAAAAAATATTGCGTAGTACTTGGTGCCATCGAAGTGCACGACTCACTTAGAGCATGGCTAATAGAATCGCCCGTTGCTGGCTCTATATCACTGCCATCTCAGCAATAGCCTGTGTACAAGTAGTCTTGTCTAAACGTTGGCTCTATACCAGCTGCTGGATGACTAGAGTAATTAATGTCCACATGGAAGAGGAGAAAAGAAAGAGCAGTTGATTGGATGGTGGGACAGAGGGAATCGGGAGCAGCCTTGCTAGTGTCAGCTACCGGCTGCAAGCGGGCGTAACATCGTGTTGCAGACGAGCGATTGATGAAGTGCTGGCTTCTTTCTCTCTCCTGTCTTTACTCTCTTCCAGCTCAGATTTTTTCTGAGGTGGAATCCCTTGTAGCCTGCTGAGTAGGACTATTATACTTGCTCTTACGCACTGCATATCTCCATTTTCTTGCATGACACGCCACCTTGATGCTATATGTCCCGCATGTCATGGAGGCATATAGTATGATTTTGTAAAATGGAGGCATATAGATGTCCCGCGTGCCGGCAACAGGATGAACAAAGCTCATATCTTAAATGAAAGAGTGGAAGAACATAGATTCTCGATGACCGAGAAGGAGCTCCAAACCTCGGGGCGGAACATCTGCACTCATAATATTTTATATTATTCAGCGATATAAAATCAACCAAATCTCTCCACGTTCCTATAACATTCTATAATATGAGAATAACTTTGAACATAAGCCATTGATTCACTCTATACAATGGTCATAGTTGGAAAATCCAAACAAAACCAAGCATTGGATCAACTCTTTTTTCGAGATCAACTCTTTTAGCACTTAGATTGTTGCCGCCTGCCCACCTAGGCCACCTATATATCCGCTCACGTGTGATGACCATGGGAGCTATTCACTCAGATTGTATGTTAAATAAATAAAGGTCGATAACTAATGCGGCACCTCGGGCCAACGCGGCCAGATCGCATTTTGCACGAGAAATTACATACCATGTTTCATTGACATGTGGTCCCGTTCCAATATGTCAGTGAGACGACGGCGAGTCCTTTTGTACAATTTACGAAAGGACGTGTAGGCCGGGGCGCCTCTTCGTGTACCGTGGCAAACTGGCAACCGTCCAACGACTCTTCGCCTTTCCCTCTCGATTTGGAACTACTGTCACACGCTCTTCCTCCCTCCTCCATGTGCCTTCACCCTTCCTTCTGCCATTGTTCGATCATCTTCTCCATGGAGGGAACAAGCCAGAAACGACCCCGTTATTCTTTCCTCGATCTGAAAGATGATGTGGTGAGGGAACTCATTGATCGGTGCGACGTCATTACCTCGGTGCGACATCATTACCTTGGCTAGCATGGCAGGTACATTCAAGAACATTCTCGACTCAACTAATAACATCATTACAAGGAACCCAAGGGTCTAGGAGTGGTTTGATCTCCCCTATCTTCTTTGCCGTGACCCTGCTGACTGGCGCGGGGATGAGGGAAGCCTTGCCTTGTGCAAGTTGATGTCGCTTGATAATGATACGTATGATGTTAAGATGCCATTGCTTGAGGGCAAGGATTGGGCAGGCGCAAATGGAGATTGGGTTGTTTATGTTGGGTACAATTGCGAGTGTGTTATGCCCAGTATGCGACTATGTCTCCTACGTGTCGAGGCACGACTTAAAGACATTAGCGCATACTAGAATGATCTCAAGTATGGTATCTTTGCACATCTCATGTAAAATTCAGGGATGAAATAGAAAAGGATAGTTGGCTTACACTCGCCACGTCACACAATGAGTACAATAGCATACATCGGCCAAATAACACAAGGTCCGACTACGGACGAAGATCCAACTGAGAAAGATACCATAAAACACAAGGCCTGAACGCCCCTAGTAGGAACCACTACTGATCGTCAGGATAAGAAACATAGTAACGTCCACGCTCTTCATCGAACTCCCACTGAAGTTCTGAACCATCTCCTGCATCGTACTTGGCGGTACCTGCATCTGGTGTGGGTTGAATCTGTGAGCCAGAAAGGACTCAGCAATCCCGTTCCCGAGTATCAAAGCTACCAAAGCCTTAGGTGTGGAAAGGCTATAAAAGGGTTTGCAGCAGCACTAAGCACTAGCTTACGAGTTTAGAGCGAGAAGAGAACAAGTGCCAACGATTGCCAAGTTGATCAAGAAGTGATCCTAGCTACTCACAATCAAACATAACCCCACCGTGTTCACTTCCCGAAGCCCTTCGAAAAGAGACCATCACGGTTACTCACATAGGTAGTGTATTCTTATGAATAAGGTGTCAAGTTATCTACAACCGGATATTAACAAATTCCCATTTGCCACATAACCGCGGTCACGGATTTCGAAAGATCAAACCCTGTAGGGGTGTCCCAACTTAGCCCATCACAAGCTTACGATCCGCGAAGTCGCAACTCCAAAGTGGGAAGACCCGAGTATCCTCAGAATCCCGTGCTCAAGATATTTCGACAAAGGTAAAACTAATCCAGCAAGACCTCCCGGCGTGCCAACACCTTGATAGTAGCCGCGCGTATCTCGTCTCAGGCCACAACCAGATGGGACAGCCTACAGGAAAATACCAGACCTTGGGTTTCCCCGAGGTGGCCCTGCAGTCCGCCCAGTTCGGACCAACACTCCTGACGAGCACTGGCCCGGGTTGTTAATTAAGAACTCGGGTTTGCAATGCCCTATGCAAGTTTTAGTTATTAGGCAAATGTAAAACCAATGTTGGGCCTTGCTGGAAAATCTTTAAACAGAGCGAATTATCTAGGGGGGGGGGGCCATAAACCCCAACCGTGTTAGGAACGCAAAATCAAGGAACATAACACCGGTTTATCGATTCCTAAGGTGGCATTAGTGGAACAAAACACCAAGCAGAAAGGCTTAGCATTCCACCCATTACCAATATATAGGTGCATTAGTTTAACATGTAATATATATTGTGTTATCCCAACAACAAGTTCATCATGGAGCAGTCTTCAAAACTTCACCTGCAAGTAACAACGCTATAAGAGGGGCTGAGCGATGCGTACTTTGCCAAACAACGGTTTGCTAGGAAGGCGGTTAGAGTGTTTCATGGCAACAATAGGGGGGCTGACAAACAGGAATGAGCATCGAGGCATATCTAAGAACGAGATATCTAGCATAGGTAAACATAGAAGTGATATCGGGGAATGGTCATCTTGCCTGGTAAGTCGTCGGTGGGATGGTAAGACGTCTCCTCGAACTCAGTCTCGACAAGATCCTCGAACTCGGTATCGGCTCCCAGCTCTACTCAACACAAAAGCACAACAACGGCACAATATCAAACACGGTGCAATGCACAATCAACATGATGCAAGTCATATCATGGGATGCAAGTATGATGTGCGTATGCATGAGGATGCTCTCAAACCTAAGGAGAAGATGGTGGAAAGGCTTCATCTTGGGAAACCAAGCAAGCCACTGGGTAGATTGGAATATTTCTGTCGAAATTGATATAAAGATCACCGAAAACGGATGCACGGTTTGCAAATGACAAACAAAACAAGATTCAAGAAAAACTGCAGTTTACAGCAATATGGCATCTTTGGAGCAAGAAATAATTATGCTACAGCACCCGAACATGAAGACAAAAGGCATGGATGTGAAATAGACATGATACTTAACAAGCATGAACTTAGAGCACACCCAAAAACTTGCTGGAACACAATTAAAAAAGCATGGCAAGATTCAATAAGTTTACAGAATTCTCAGACTTGGTGAAAATTACAAGGCATGGTAGAAATTACAACGAGTAGGCATGTTTGCAAGCTTGTGCAACTCAACTCAAAGCATAGCATGGCATGTGGATATAACCAACAGCAAGAAGGCATATTTGAGAAGCTACTCATGGCAAGAACATTGTCATAGGATGCATAGAACACTAGATATTCACATGGAAAAACTGAACTTGTTGATAACATGCTGACAGATACATTTTATAGCAACTTGAGGACCTCATAAGAACAAGCTACAGTATGGCATCATGGCAAACAAGAGCATGGATAGCTAGAGCATAACATATACATCAAGGAACATCCTTGGACAACTCTAAACATGCACAACAATGACGGTGGCATCATGGAGACATGGCATAAAAATTAACAGATTCACACTTAGCAGAAATTTAACATCAAGATGACATGTTAACAAACTTGTTGCATTCATTTCAAGACATATCATGGCATGAAAATGAATCTATCATGTAGAGCACATTCCAAAGAGAAAAACTCATGTTGACACCTAGCTCATATGACACATGGATTAATATACACAAGCAAGACAAAACATCATCTCATAACAAGTTCAGAAACTTATCAGCCAAATGCACTTTTGCAATAGAGATAATCATGACAATATGACACCTAACATGAATGCTACAGCAACCATTATGTAGAGAACTTCACAATGAACATCTGGACATATCATTCACTCCATTCGGACCAACATGCACAAAGTTATTAGCTCACGAACATGCCAACAAATTTACACAGACAACAAGTGTTGAAACAGTTTCATCACGATGCACTCTTGTCACGAATATTAAGTCAACTAGATGATCTCTAACATGCATGAAACTGATGCTAACATGTAGAGCACGACGAGACGAACATTTTGATATATCATATGCGCGAAACGGAGCACCGAGCACAAAGTTATCACATGGTGAAGGAGGCAACAAAATTAACAGATCCGGGGACTTAGAGAAAATATACCCCTCCGAAAAAGTCAACCCGGGACCAGAAGATCCGGGAAGAGGAGATCCGGGCTCGGGGACGCGTTTGTATGGAGGGAGTGGTGGATCTGGTCCCGCCTGGACCGGATCCACCGGATCGGCCGGAGCTCGTCGGCGGAGGCCGTGAGGAGGCGGTGGCCGGCATGCGCGGCGTCGGCGACCGGTGGTGGCCCGGCGGCGTGAAGGTCTGGCGGCGGCGGGCGCCTCGGGGCCGGCGGAGGCGTGAGGATCCGGTGGCGGGGGAGGTGGAGACGGCCGGTGGCGTGGAGGTCCGCGGCGGCGGGGCGCGCCGGCGGCCGGAGCCGCGGAGGACGGCGGCTCGAAGAACCGCGGGCTGGCGGCGAGGCGAAGCGAGCCACGGGGGGCGGTCTTGGGCCCGACGGGCCCACGCGGAGCGGCGGCGGCGGGAACTGGCGGGCGCGGGCTGTCCGGCGCGGAACGGACACGTCCACCCAGCACGGATTCGGAGGCGGGGCTGGAGCTAGGAGGAGGCTAGGGTTTCGTCTCGAATTTGGACGTGGTGGACGTTTTTATAGATAGAGGGAGCTAGGAGACTCCAAATGGGGTGCGGTTTTCGCCCACACGATCACAATCCTATGACCGAGAGGATGGGAGTGGTTGTGATAGGTTAGTGGGATGTTGTGGAGGGGTGTTAGACGAAAAGAAAGAGGAGATTTTAGCCCACGAGGTTAACCGTTGGAGTATCAAACAACCTCCAAACGCAACGAAACTTGACAGGCGGTCTCCACGTACTAAAATAACAATGTACGACAAGTCTCACCTCATTCCGAGAACGTTGTACGTCCACATACGAAAGAAGGACTCGGAGGTGCCACGGGCACGTGTGTGAGTGTCGGAACTCGAAACGGACAACGGGAAGAGACAAGCATCACCGGGTGCAAGTGACAACACGAATGCAATGCAATGCACATGATGACATGACATGGATGATATGCACACACGCAAATGACAAAAACGAAGAAACCCGAAATGAAGGAAGAGCCCAGAATGAAATTGATGAAGTCAATGTTGCATATATTGCCATAAATGGAATTGTTACATCCGGGGTGTTACAAACTATCCTCCACTACAAAAAGATCTCGTCCCGAGATCTAGGACTGATAGAATGCGGGATACTCGGAACGGAGAAGATCTTCTCATTCCCATGTAGCTTCTCGGTCGGTATGGTGTGACCACTTCACTTTCAAGAATTTGATGGACTTGTTGCGGGTCTTGCGCTCAGTTTCTTCAAGGATAGGAACGGGGTGCTCACGATAAGACAAGTCTTGCTGAATATCAATCTCTTCGAAAGGAATGGTGCGTTCAGGCGTCTTGAAGGACTTGCGGAGTTGAGACACGTGAAACACATCATGCACATTTGCAAAGTTGGAGGGAAGCTCGAGTTGATAGGCTAGATCGCCTCTCTTGCCAAGAATCTTGAAAGGGCCCACGAATCTTGTAGCAAGCTTGCCCTTGATACCGAACCTCTGAGTGCCCTTCATGGGAGAAACACGAAGATAGACATGATCTCCAATGTCGAAAGCCAAGTCACGATGCTTGCCGTCATAGTAGCTCTTTTGACGCAATTGCGCGGCTTTGAGATTCTCACGTATGACTTTGCACATTTCTTCGGCTTTTGAGATCAAATCATTTCCAAGGAGTTGACGTTCGCCAGTCTCGGACTAGTTGAGAGGGGTACGGCACTTTCTGCCATAGAGGATTTCAAAAGGAGCTTTGTCGGCACTTGCTTGGAAACTGTTGTTGTAGGAGAATTCGGCAAATGGAAGGGAATCTTCCCATTTCATACCGAAGGAGATGACACAAGCTCTAAGCATATCTTCAAGGATTTGGTTCACTCTTTCGACTTGACCACTAGTCTGAGGGTGAAAGGCAGTGCTGAAGCAAATCTTGGTGCCCATGGCTGACTGAAAGGAATCCCAGAACTTGGAAGTGAACAAGCTTCCATGGTCTGAGGAGATCCCTTGAGGAATGCCATGCAAAGAGACAATTCTGGAGGTGTACAGCTCTGCCAGCTGAGCTGCGTTGATGGATTCTCTGACGGGAAGAAAATGAGCCACTTTAGTTAGCTTGTCAATCACCACAAAGATAGCATCATTTCCCTTCTTGGACTTGGGAAAACCAGTGACGAAATCCATCTCAATGTGATCGAATTTCTACTCGAGAATAGGTAGAGGTTGAAGGAGTCCGGCTGGACGTTGATGCTCTGCCTTCACTCTTCTGCAGACATCACATTCATTCACGAATTGGGCAATCTCCCTTTTCATGCGAGTCCACCAATATGATTGCTTGAGGTCATGGTACATCTTGGAGCTTCCTGGATGTATCGAGAGGAGTGAGTCATGTGCTTCGTTCATTATGAGCTTCCTGAGATCACCTTTGGGAACCACAATTATGTCCTCAAAGAACAAAGTGTTTCTGTCATCAATGCAATAGCACTTGTACTTGGGAGTACCCTTAGCAATACCATGTTTCACTTTCTACACCATAGCATCACCAAGTTGGGCCTCACGGATTTGATCTTCCAAGGTAGGAGCAACTTGAAGGTTTGCAAGAAAGCCTTGCGAAACGAATTGGAGGTTGAGCTTCCTAAATGATTCACAAAGTTCAGGGTGGAACGGTTTGAGAAGGAGACTGTTGCAATACGCCTTTCTGCTCAAGGCATCTGCAATGACATTGGCCTTCCCAGGAGTATACTCAATGCTTGGATTGTACTCTTGAATCATTTCAACCCAACGAGTCTGGCAAAGGTTAAGGTTTGGCTGGGTGAAGATGTACTTCAAGCTCTTGTGATCGGTGAAAATGTCCACTTTTCTACCCAACAGAAGGTGTCTCCACGTGATCAAGGCGTGAACAACTGCTGCTAGCTCAAGATCATGTCTGGGGTAATTCTTCTCATTCGGTGTCAGCTGACGAGAATTGTATGCCACAATTTCTTGTCTTGCATGAGAACACCACCAAGACCTTGCAATGAAGCATCACAAAATACTTCATAAGGCTTGGACTCAGCCAGAGGAGTAAGAACCGGAGCAAAAATGAGCTTCTGTTTGAGGGTATTGAATGCCACATCACAATCAGGAGTCCACGAGTACTTGACATTCTTCTGCAACAGGTTGGAAAGAGGCTTGGCAATCTTGGAGAAGTTCTCAATGAACCTTCTGCAATAGCTAGTGAGACCAAGGAAGCTTCGGAGTTGCTTGACATTCTGAGGAGGTTCCTAGTTGACAATAGCTTCAACCTTCTTGGGGTTAACAGAAATACCCTCGGCAGAGATAATATGGCCAAGATAGAGGACTTTATCAAGCCGGAATTCACATTTGGAGAACTTTGCATAGAACCGGTGCTCACGGAGCCTGTCAAGGACCAAACGAAGGTGCTTGGCATGGTCTTCTTAATTCTTGGAGAATACGAGGATATCATCGAGGTAGACGAGCACGAATTCATTAGTGTAGGGGTTGAATATGAAGTGCGTCATCCGAGAGAAGGTGGGTGGAGCTTTTGCAAGGCCGAAAGACATGACCATGTATTCATAGGAGCCATAGCTTGTTATGAATGCGGTCTTGGGTATATCCTCTTCATGGATACGAATCTGATGGTAACCCATCCGGAGATCGAGCTTCGAGAAAACCTTTGCTCCTTTGAGCTGCTCGAACAATTCATTGATGTTGGGGAGCGGGTACTTATTCTTTATTGTCTTCTTGTTCAATGGCCGGTAATCAACGCAAAGCCGTTCCGTGCCATCCTTCTTCTTGACAAATAGAACACCACAACCCCAAGGAGAAGTACTTGGTATGATTAGACCCATACGTTCTTGCTCATCGAGTTGTTTCTTCAGCTCCTTCAACTCTTTAGGAGAAAGCTTGTACGGACGCCGACAGGCTGGCTCGGTACCGGGTTCAAGTTCAATGTCGAATTCAACTGGATGGTGGGGAGGCATGCCTGTAAGCTCTTCAGGGAATACATCCTCATATTCACAAACCATCGGAATCTGAGAAATGGCATTAATCTCGCCCTTGTCATTAAGAGAGAATAGCCTGGTTGTGTTATCTTGAGATGCGAAGATAATCACGTCTTCGGAAGGATGAGCTAGATTGACTTCCTTGTTTGCACAATCAATAAGAGCGTCATGCTTCGAGAGCCAATCCATCCCAAGAATAAGATCAATGTCCGAGTTACCGAGAATAACCGGGGAAACCAGAAAACAGTAATCACCGATGTGAATAGATATGTCCAGAGCATACAAGCTAGAAGTCATGTGTTTTCCCAGAGAAATAATTGATAACTCCCTTGGTAAAGCCACTGTGCCCACATTGTGCTTGGATGCAAAAGGATATGACATGAAGGAATGTGATGCACCAGAATCAAACAAGACTTTAGCAGGTTTAAGGTTAACTGGAAGATTACCAATTATCACATCAGAAGAATTCTCTGCTTGAGCTGCATTCATTGGGTTTACTCTTGCATGCTTGGGATTGTGCTTGACAATAGCATTGGGTTGGGACACTTGTTGGCATAGTGACCCTTCTGAGAACACTTGTTGCAAGTAACTTCTGAAAGTGGCCGATGATAAGGACCACTTGGTCTTGGAGCTTGGAACTGAGGCTTGGATTGATTGCTCGGGTTGGGTGGGTAGGAGAATCCACGACCACCTGAGTTCTTGTTGTTGCTTGGAGGACGGAGCACTGGAGGAGGCGGTAGCCAGAACTTCTACTGCTTGGCAACCACTTGGGAGGAAGAGGAGGAGTGAACAGCATCTCTTATCCTCTTTTTGGAAGCTTCACACTTGAGCTGAGCTGCCTCTTGCTTGAGATCCATATTGTAGAATTGATCAAATTCATCTGGCTCGAACAAGGTGAGAGCAAGTTGGAGTTCATATTTCAGACCACCTCGGAACTGGTATATCTTGCTCTTGGCATCGGGGATGTCTTGCTTCGCATAACGAGCAAGATTCTGGAACTTCACATTGTATTGATAGACGGACCTGGTGCCTTGCTTCAGGTTGCGGAATTTCTCACGCATGCCTTCAATGACACTGGTTGGAATGTGATGAGAGCGGAAATCTTTGCAGAAGTCAGTCCACGAGATGTTACGATCACCTCTGGAGTCTTTGTACTGTTGCCACTGAAAGTGCAACTAATCCCCGGGTGGTTTTGGCAATTAATAACAACATATATATCATTGAACTAATAGTTACTTGAGAATCATTTCAGAGAAGTTCAGTGATATGGGTATGGCAATGACTGAAGAAGTGGACCCCTCAAAATGCTAAGGCAAGCATTGGCAAAAGCTCAAGACTCCATTTTTGGTTTAGTGATCCAAGATCACATTGAGTCCATAGGAAAAGCCAATACTATTAAAAGGGGATGAGGTTGTGTTGATGATCTAGTTGCTCAAGTGCTTAGTGATATATCTCCTTCAACTATCAGCAACTTTCACTACAATACACACTCATAA
>LR738715.1:271625069-271637278 GCA_902687465.1 Secale cereale
TTTTCCAAACTCAGTCCCACCGAGATGAACCACCTCAGCCATAAGCCAAACCCTAGAAAAATCGGTCAATCCGAGTTTGAGATCGGTCTCACCGAAATACGGGCTGCCAAGCTTCTGTAACCGTTTGTCCTCAAATCGGAATAACCGAGTTGATGATTTCGGTCCCACCGAAACTGGCAAGTTCCTGTCTTGACTCAAATCGGACAAACCGAGATGGTATTTTCGGTCCCACCGAAAACCCCAACGTTCACTATATTTGAACTTTCGGTCTGACCGAGTTTCCACTTCGGTCTCACCGAGATTGCTCAATTATGTGTGTAACGGTTGGATTTTGTGTGGAGGCTATATATACCCCTCCACCCCCTCTTCATTCGTGGAGAGAGCCATCAGAAAGAACTACCACTCCTACCTTACACTTTCTGAGAAAAGAACTACCTACCCTTGTGTTGAGATCAAGTTGCTCCATTCCTACCATATGAAACTTGATTTCTAACCTTCCCAAGTTGCTTTCCACTCAATCCTTCTTCCACCACAGCCATATCAGTGAGGAGAGTTGAGTGTTGGGGAGATTATCATTTGAAGCACAAGAGCAAGGAGTTCATCATCATCTACAACATCTATTACCTTTTGGAGGGTGGTGCCTCCTAGATTGGTTAGGTGTCGCTTGGGAGCCTCCGTCATCGAGATGTGGAGTTGAACCAAGAAGTTTGTAAGGGCAAGGAGATCGCCTACTTCGTGAAGATCTACCCCGAGTAAGGCTAGCCCTCCGTGGGCGTAGGCCATGATGGAATAGACAAGGTTGCTTCTTCGTGGACCCTTCGTGGGTGGAGCCCTCCGTAGACTCGCGCAGCCGTTACCCTCCGTGGGTTGAAGTCTCCATCAACGTGGATGTACGATAGCACTACCTATCGGAACCACGGGAAAAATCATTGCGTCTCCAAATTGCGTTTGATCTTCTCCACCTCTCTTTACTACATGTGCAATTTACTTTCCGCTGCTTATACTCTAGAACTGCATGTGTAGGGTGATGCTTGACTTGATCATAATTGTGAAACTACCAAAAACTGTTCTTTGTCAAAAGGCAGAATTTTTATATTTACAAGTAGTCTAATCACCCCCCTCTAGACATACTTTCGATCCTACAGCCACCAATTAGCAGCTTGATCTTTGAGTTGGAAAGTGGCAAACTTGACATAATCCTCAGGCCTCACGTTACTGCATTCAAAGTGCTTTTAGATGTCTGTGATCCAATCTTCAGCATCTAGCAGGTCCACACAGTAACTGAACGACTTTGATTGGTTTTCCAGGAATTGGTTCAGTGTCGCAAAGTGAGGTTGATTGAACAGATTGCCTTGGCCTTGGTTCCCATGATTGCCTTGATTTGCTTGATTGGCTTGGAAATTCTACATCATCTGCATGAGCATCTGAGTGTTCTGGTTGGTTGCTTGCATAATCGCTCTCCATGCCTCAGACGGAGGAGGAGGGGATGGAGGACGTCCAGGAGGATGCTCTTCTTCACCCTCTTGGTTAGGGTTGGGAACCTTCTTGGGAGCCATCCCGAATATGATGACAACCGTTAGCCATTGATGCAAAATAGATAAGCTGAATCAACGGCTAGATATTTGCAACATAAGTCTTCACAATGAACATTCGAACAAAATGAACGAATGAATTCCACAACTTAATGGTACAACAATCTTGTGAAGAAGCCACTTAGGAGACAAAAGATAAAATAAAACAACAAGGTACAGATGGAACAAATACATGATAGAAGTTTCGTCCCACATGTTCGTGCTGAATGCCCCATGGCACATGTTACAAAGGGTATTGCAATCCCCGGATCAGCATAGCCAAGGACCCTTTAAGATGCAACTCCCAATTGGAACAACGCCCATGAAACCTCTTCACTAAATTTTGAACCCCAAACCTCATACCATGCACTCGTTGGAAGAATACCTACGAGCTACTTGAAACCCACATATTAATTCCCGAAGCTTTCCGGTTATGCAATCTGGTGTTGGGGATACAGGGGAAGCACCACGCACTCAACTCTAAACCTACATCCAGCTGTATCCATCCGTCAACACATAACCAATCATCCTCGAAAATTGTTTACCTCGAACCTTCGAAACGCATCCGCTATACTAGCTGTGGCAATACTCCCAAACTATCCCACCAGTACTGGGTGATGTCGGGGTTATCTCACCACTAACCGCATAGAAGAGTTTTCGATGTCGGACGCCTCTGGTATTCTAGAACCGCAATGATACATTTGTGACGACAACACCTCAGAGCTCAACTCCTCGGGACACTACCACAACCCCTAAATGACAGGAGGCATCGAGAACAATGTTCTCGTCACAAAGATATCGGAACAATCCAAACAATACCCGTGTGGACCTAAAAAAAATTGGTGAAATTTTGAGAGTAGAGGAGAAAGAACAACGCCAGGAGTCCTCACCAGAGCGATGAAGGGGATGAGGAGTAAAAAGAAATTATACTCTCCGATATATATATAAAGGACTCAAAACATTTTTTTGTGTGTGCCTAGACTCAACCGTCAGCGATTCGATCAATCAGGGGGCTCCTAGGTCGGAGAAGGCTCTGAATACCAACTTGTTATGCCCACTATGCGACTATGTCTCCTACGTGTCGAGGCACGACTTAAAGACATAACCGCATACTAGAATGATCTCAAGTATGGTATCTTTGCACATCTCATGTAAAATTCAGGGATGAAATAGAAAAGGATAGTTGGCTTACACTCGCCACGTCACACAATGAATACAATAGCATACATCGGCCAAATAACACAAGGTCCGACTACGGACGAAGATCCAAATGAGAAAGATACCATAAAACACAAGGCCTGATCGCCCCTAGTAGGAACCACTACTAATCGTCGGGATAAGAAACATAGTAATGTCCACGCTCTTCATCGAACTCCCACTGAAGTCCTGAACCATCTCCTGCATCGTACTCGGCGGTACCTGCATCTGGTGTGTGTTGAATCTGTGAGACACAAAGGACTCAGCAATCCCGTTCCCGGGTATCAAAGCTACCAAAGCCTTAGGTGTGGAAAGGCTATAAAAGGGGTTTGCGGCAGCACTAAGCCCTAGCTTACGAGTTTAGAGCGAGAAGAGAACAAGTGCCAACGATCGCCAAGTTGATCAAGAATTGATCCTAGCTACTCACGATCAAACATAACCCCACCGTGTTCACTTCCCAGAGCTCTTCGGAAAGAGACCATCACGGTTACTCACACAGGTAGTGTATTCTTATGAATAAGGTGTCAAGTTATCTACAATCGGATATTAACAAATTCTCATCTGCCACACAACCGCGGGCACGGCTTTCGAAAGATCAAACCCTGCAGGGGTGTCCCAACTTAGCCCATCACAAGCTCACGATCCGCAGAGTCACACCTCCAAAGTGGGAAGACCCTAGTATCCTCGGAATCCCGTGCTCAAGATATTTCGACAAAGGTAAAACTAATCCAGCAAGACCTCCCAGTGTGCCGACACCCTGATAGTAGCCGCGTGTATCTCGTCTCAGGCCACGACCGGATGGGACAGCCTACAGGAAAATATTAGACATTGGGTTTCCCCGAGGTGGCCCTGCAGTCCGCCCAGTTTGGACCAACACTCCTGAGCAGCACTGGCCCGGGTTGTTAATTAAGAACTCGGGTTTGCAACGCCCTATGCAAGTTTTAGTTATTAGGCAAATCTAAAACCAATGTTGGGCCTTGCTGGAAAAGCTTTAAACAGAGCGAATTATCAAGGGGGGGCATAAACCCCTACCATGTTAGGAACGCAAAATCAAGGAACATAACACCGGTTTATCGGTTCCTAAGGTGGCATGAGTGGAACAAAACACCAAGCATAAAGGCTTAGCCTTCCTCCCATTACCAATATATAGGTGCATTAGTTTAACATGTAATATATAATGTGTTATCCTAACAACAAGTTCGTCATGGAGCAGTCTTCAAAACTTCACCTGCAACTAACAACGCTATAAGAGGGTTTGAGCGATGCGTACTTTGCCAAACAACGGTTTGCTAGGAAGGCAGTTAGAGTGTTTCATGGCAACAATAGGGGGTCTGACAAATAGGAATGAGCATCGAGGCATATCTAAGAACGAGATATCTAGCATAGGCAAACATAGAAGTTATATCGGGGAATGGTCATCTTGCCTGGTAAGTCGTCGGTGGGATGGTAAGACGGCTCCTCGAACTCAGTCTCGACAAGATCCTCGAACTCGAATCGGCTCCCGGCTCTACCCAACACAAGAGCACAACAATGGCACAATATCAAACACGGTGCAATGCACAATCAACATGATGCAAGTCATATCATGGTATGCAAGTATGATGTGCGTATGCATGAGGATGCTCTCAAGCCTAAGGAGAAGATGGTGGAATGGCTTCATCTTGGGAAACCAAGCAAGCCACTGGGTAGATTGGAGTATTTCTGTTGAAATCGATATAAAGATCACCGAAAACGGATGCACGGTTTGCAAATGACAAGCAAAACAAGATTCAAGCAAAACTGCAGTTTACAGCAACATGGCATCTTTGGAGCTAGAAATAATTATGCTACAGCACCCAAACATGAAGACAAAAGGAATGGATGTGAAATAGACATGATACTTAACAAGCATGAACTTAGATCACACCCAAAAACTTGCTGGAACACAATTAAACAAGCATGACAAGATTCAATAAGTTTACAGAATTCTCAGACTTAGTGAAAATTACAAGGCATGGAAGAAATTACAACGAGTAGGCATGTTTGCAAGCTTGTGCAACTCAACTCAAAGCATAGCATGGCATGTGGATATAACCAACAACAAGAAGACACATTTGAGAAGCTACTCATGACAAGAACATTGTCATAGGATGCATAGAACACTAGATATTCACATGGAAAAACTGTACTTGTTGATAACATGCTGACAGATACATTTTATAGCAACTTGAGGACCTCATAAGAACAAGCTACAACATGGCATCATGACAAACAAGAGCATGGATAGCTAGAGCATAACATATACATCAAGGAACATCCACTGGACAAATCTAAACATGCACAACAATGACGGTGGCATCATGGAGACTTGGCATAAAAATTAACAGATTCACACTTAGCAGCAATTTAACATCAAGATGACATGTTAACAAGCTTATTGCATTCATTTCAAGACATATCATGGCATGAAAATGAATCTATCATAGAGCACATTCCAAAGAGCAAAACTTATGTTGACACCTAGCTCATATGACACACGGTTTAATATACACAAGCAAGACAAAACATCATCTCATAACAAGTTCAGAAACTTATCAGCCAAATGCACTTTTGCAACAGAGATAATCATGACAATATTACACCTAAAATGAATGCTACAGCAACCATTATGTAGAGCACTTCACAATGAACATCTGGACACATCATTCACTCCATTCGGACCAACATGCACAAAGTTATTAGCTTACGAACATGCCAACAAATTTACACAGACAACAAGTTCTGAAACAGTTTCATCATGATGCACTCTTGTCACAAATATTAAGTCAACTAGATGATCTCTAACATGCATGAAACTGATGCTAACATGTAGAGCACAACGAGACGGACATTTCGATATATCATATGCGCAAAACGGAGCACCGAGCACAAAGTTATCACATGGTGAAGGAGGCAACAAAATTAACAGATCCGGGGACTTAGAGAAAATATACCCCTCCAAAAAAGTCAACCCGGGACGAGGAGATCTGGGATGAGGAGATCCGGGCTCAGGGACGCGTTTGGATGGAGGGAGTGGCGGATCTGGTCCCGCCTAGACCAGATCCATCGGATCGACCGGAGCTCGCCAGAAGAGCTCGCCGGCGGCGGCGGAGGCGGTGAGGAGGCGGCATGAAGGTCCGGCGGCGGCGGGCGCGTCGGGGCCGGCGGCGGTGTGAGGATCCGGCGGCGGGGGAGGCGGAGACGACCGGCGGCGTGGAGGTCCGCGGCGGCGGGGCGCGCCGGTGGCCGGAGCCGCGGCGCGAGGAACCATGGGCTGGCGGCGAGGCAAAGCGGGCTGCGGGGGCCGGGCTCGGGCCTGGCGAGCCCGCGGGGAGCGGCGGCGGCGGGATCTGGCGGGCGGGGGTTGTCCGGCGTGGAGCAGACACGTCCGCCCGGCGCGGACTCCGAGGCGGGGCTGGAGCTAGGAGGAGGCTAGGGTTTCGTCCCAAATTTGGACGTGGTGGACGTTTTTATAGATAGAGGGAGCTAGGAGACTCCAAATGGGGTGCGGTTTTCTCCCACATGATCATAATCCAACGACCGAGAGGATGGGAGTGGTTGTGTTGGGTTAGTGGGCTGTTGTGGAGGGGTGTTGGGCCAAAAGAAAGAGGAGCTTTCAGCCCACGAGGTTAACCGTTGGAGTATCAAACGACCTCCAAACGCGACGAAACTTGACACGCGGTCTCCACGTACTAAAATAACAATGTACGACAAGTCTCACCTCATTCCGAGAACGTTGTACGACCACATACGAAAGAAGGACTCGGAGGTGCCACAGGCACGTGTGTGAGTGTCAGAACTCGAAACGGACAACGGGAAGAGACGAGCATGACCGGGTGCAAGTGACAACACGAATGCAATGCAATGAACATGATGATATGACATGGATGATATGCACACACGCACACGACAAAAACGAAGAAACCCGAAATGAAGGAAGAGCCCAGAATGGAATTGATGAAGCCATAAATGGAATTGTTACATTCGGGGTGTTACAGAGTGTGAACTTGTGAATGTGTAAACTCGTCAGCGGATTCCACTTCCAAAAATCCCCGAGTGCCCTGAGGTTGAGCACATAGATGATCTACGTACATTCAAATATGATCATGGTGACTGTCGTCTACGAAAGATAGCAATTTCTCGAGTTCCCAACCACTCTTGGAATTACAAGAACTGTCAAGTTGTTGCTATCTTCGACAAGTTTGTTGCCGTCCTTCGTGGTTCAACAGGATGGATATTGCTCAAAAATTAGTTTCTATACACGGATGTGTACTGTGATGCAATTGAATACGAGGGTCTTGTGTTTGCTGCCACCACTCGTGGCACTGTTTTTGCATGGGATCCTCTTAGTTTCGGTACGTTTGTCTTTCCCTGTAATTACAACTGTTTCATCCACATGCATGCAAGTTAGCAAGTTTCTTCTTGTGTTTCCAAGGTCATGTGAACATTCCACCACCTATACTTGAAAAATTTTATAACGAAGGGGGAGATGACGATGGTGATGATCACGAGCATGAGGACAAGCAGGGCCCATATGCTCACTGGCGGCTGGCAACTAATTCCAATGGATCACCACTTCTTGTCTGTATACAGCCCACTGCTGATGTTACTATTGAGGGAGCAGGTGTTGTCTCCCATGGTCGCACTCTCCGGACCTATTCCAACACCCGTTGCATGGTATTCGGGATGGATACTACTGTGCTAGCGCCAACACCTTCTCCCTGGTACAGTATTGATAGTCTTGGAGCAAACTCGCTCTTCCTTGGACAAAACTATCCAATGATGGTGAAAGGCGATCCAACTTTTGTTGACACAACGCTACTACCATTTATGAGAAGCAACTGTATCTATACGTCGGACATTGCGGTGGTTCCCTACCCTGGTCGTGATATAGTAGACCGCTTCAGCATGGATGATCAGTCCTGCGTTAGTCTCGAGATTGACACTAGCTGGCCCTTCCCAGAGAATCACTTGTGGTTCAAAGCAAGTGTTTCCAACGCCGAGGATTGGTTGAGTTGAAGTTCATTTCATTGCTTGTTATTTGTTGTGTGATGAAAACTTTAGTATTTATAATGTATCCTCGTTGTCGTTGTGGGTTGATGACTTGTTGTAGGTAATAAAGTGATATGCCTGTGATAAACTTACTAAATTTATGAATGGCTTTCGAGTCGCTTCTCTGAGTGGGTGCTGCGACATGGAAATAATATATTTTCCGAATACATAATTGTACGTGCATTGCAATAGGTTACCGGATGAGGCCAATCAACAATAGTACACTATTTGTACTAGCTTCACATGCTGCACTATCTCTACGTCTACGTACGTAATACAACAAGTTTTAAACTTGAGATCAGCCACCCATCCTCACAAAGAACACTTTTTAACCTAGCACAGACTCCAGGAAATTTGGCCACAGTGTGAGGTGGGCCATATGTTAATGTGTTCGTTGTACGTAACCAGCACCTCGAATCCTCGATACTACTACTATAAGTAGTAGGAGTAGTAGGGTGGCATGGGCCAGAACAAGCATTCACGTCCAGGAGAATGCCACACGCCACCATCACGACTTCCATCTGACACCATATTTGTTGGAGTCCGTGCTACAGCAATCTTTTCAACCTCGTCGTTTCTCTAACTCAGCCATCGCACGGCAGGCGAGGTGGAGGTTTGCCGATAGTCAGTTTCCTCAACTGCGGTCCCACTTGTAAGGCCAACTCCAACGCACGACCCCAAACGGACCTCCGTTTTGCCCGGATTATGTCCGTTTGGGTAGGGCAATGGGGTCGTGTCCGGGCCATTTCTCGGATGCGATGGCCGTGCGCCGAACGCATGGACGCATCCCGACCGCGTACATTTTTCTTTGCAAACACATATCTTTTTTTCATCATTGATTTTTTGGTACATGGAAATACATCACCAAAATTTCGACTAGAAAAACAAGAACCACAAGAATACATTTTAGAAGATATCCAACTTCCATAACTGCTCCTTTAAGTTGGATTAGTGCCTTCTCGATACATTCATTGTTGATCTGCGGAGGCTCGATCCTGCGTGCTTCTTTCTTCTTCGAGTGTAAAGAAGTAGACGTGTCTAGCCTCTATTCTATCAACAAGTGCACTAGTCTCATCTCTAGCCTCTATGCTAGCTAAAAGTGCTATAACATCTACTAAATGGCGCTCTATCAATATATCGTTGTACTCTTCTTCCCAATACCAAAACTTGCATCCATTCTACACAATAAAATTTTAAGTTAACACAACTAGTCTAATCCGAGAGCACAACCGAAGATTTGGTCGAGTTCTTCCTCCTTTTGCCGACACGTGGGACATCCAGCATCCAGCTTGTGTCATGCAAGAAAATAGAGTGGTAGTTGAAGCCACGTGATGTGCATCTTGGTTAAACTGTAAATAGAATCTTACTACTCTTGAGTAACTCCAAAAGCGGCCATCGAAGATCTTTATTGGATTTGTTTTTCATCACTAACACGTCGAGGTGAAAGATGTGCAGGTTCAGTGGGTCCTCTTGCGTTTTCACTGACATGTGGGACCGCATATGAGCAAACAGACGATGGGCTCCGCGCGTCTGCTGGCTGGCTGAGAAGAGAGATAGAGGAGGGCTGAGCATGGACTCCAGGAAATTTATTCTACGTAACCAGCACATCGATATAGTGGGGTGGCATGGGCCATAACTAGCATTCATGTCTAGCAGTACGGCACACGCCACCCACACGAGTCCCATCCGACACCAATTTTCTTGGAGTCCGTGCAACAGCCATCTCTTCTCCCTCCTGTTTTCTCAACCATTGCGCGGTGGGTGGGGTGGGGGTTTGCCGATAGTTGGTTTGCTCAACTGTGGTCCCACTTGTAAGTGAAAATGCAACACAACACGCATTCCCCCTTGAGCGGCGTGCCGGACCAACTGTGTGGGGGTGCGACGCGAACACGGCAGGCTTTTCCTTTTGAACTTGTAACTTGTAAAATTTGGTTCTGCTCCATGGCGCGACCGATAGATAGAAACAACGATTTTCCCTAGAGTAATGAGAAGTTTGGTTCTGGTGTGGTTCATGCATGGAGTACGTAGGAAAATTATGAAGTTGATGCGAAAGGTAAGATAATTACTAGTAGTACCATATACTACTACATGGATTTGACGGAAAGATAAAGATACATACGGATCCATCAATGACATCCTCACGCCCTAGTGCACCGGGTCACCAACCGAGGTGTGAGGAGCAGCGGCGTTGGCGGCAAGCTCAACGTGCTTCTGAACAATGTCGTCCAAGGTTGCCCCGTGGTCCAAGAAGGTCAGCGTCCTATCGTCCTCCTCTTGCATGTAGTAGTCCTTGTGGACAATTTACGCGTAGACATGGGTGATTATGTCGATGGTGTCTTGTTGTGCTAGGCGCTGCACGACGAGCGCGACCTCGAGGTGGACATTCTCCGGCGCGACGGTGGGCAGTCACAGGGCCACCAGTGCGTCAAATAGGTTGTCACCATATATAGAGGCCATTGAGGGTGGCAGGCATCGCAGAGCCTGGGCGTGTGGGCTGGAGGCGTACGTCAAGGTCGTCCGCGAGCTTCTTGACGACGGTGAACTTGTCGAGGAAGCCGACAAGGACCTCGCCGAACAAGGAGACGAAGCTGTCGTCCAAGCGGCCCCTCGCCCTGGCGGCCTCAAGCACTACCTGGAGACGTTCCTCGGTGCCGGGCCGCAGGCCGGCATCGTGGTCCATCTGGCACAGCCGGCTGATGCTCACGCTCATCGCTTCCATGGGTCTAGCTTCTAGTCAACTGATCTTGCGATTGGAGTGATCACTCGTGCCCTTGGGTGTGTAGGTGCGTAGGATTTCATAGATTGGACTGTCGGGGGCCTTATATGAGAAGTGCAGACTGCGTTGAATTCACGTGCGTGTTGGCCATCTACTCCTCGCCCCTCTACTGCACCTGCCTTTGGCTGTATGACAGGTTGGCCAGCCACCCGTTGGGCCCACGTGTCATACACCCAAAGGCAGGTGCAGTAAGTCAATGACGTTGTGTCCCCCTCCGTGCCCGTGCATGCTTTCAATGACTTGAGACTACCAAACATCACATGCAGTGGTTAGTTAATTGCATGTAATCCTATTAAGTAGCAAAAAGACATTAAGTTATATCGCCGATAGGAATAAAACAATACACCATGTATTTATTTACAGAGGGAGTAGTACATTTTTTGTGACATGCATTACTAGATATTGCTAGTCAAATACTAAATCCAGATGGACGTGGTAGTACTACTAAATCCAGACGGTGGTGCTAGTACTACTAGTAGTAGTACTACCAATGTAGTAGCAATGTACTACTCGTTGGTCAAATTATTACGTGTTGCTCCTCACAGTGAAGTGACAAGACCCTACGCCGGAGATGACATCTGAGTATAGGCGCCGTATTCGGCATACCATAGTCAGCCTCACCATCTGCAGTCACTATCATCATGGCTGTCGACCTAGCCTTCTTACAACTAGCCGTGTTCGACATAATTTCCCATGCGTAGATGCCCATGCATTGCACGGAACACCAAGATTGGGGGGTGGACGGCACCGGCAGCGGCCATCGCGCCAGATTTTTCCATGGCCTTCTAGATGTGGTGGGGAGGAGATAAGGCTGATTGTGAGAGACAATGAGTTGTTTGTAAATAGGGAACAAGTGCGGGCATCTTTTGCAAAACTGGAGAAGTTTCGTTTGTATGCGTCAGATCTAAATCCGACGGCTATTGGTGAAAGATGGCAGGCACAACATCATCACCAACTCAGGACCAGTTTGATTCACAGGATTTTGAAAACGCAGGAATAGGACACGGCAACATTACAAGTTTCAAACTGATATTACAAATGTTAGGAGTAATGCTGCACCTACGAAGAGGGAATTACTAGGAAGTTTACGTAAGAACTTTTGTTACTTTAGTTGGATGCAACATTAACGTACAAACTAAAATCCACCGCCCTGACAAGTCACTAATGGGCAAATAAGTTTTCGAGTCTCTGGCCACTTGATGTTTCAAAAACAAATTCAGCTTCTGCGGAGACTTTGTCATTTAGGCTTAGACGCTTGCGGTGATCAGCACGCCATTCATTGTTGCGCCAGAGAACACCAAACCTCATTACCTTGAGCACACTTGCCTCCAGAACAAAGAACCTGGCCAATTTAATCTCAGATGTGCTGCCTCGATAGTCGATCAAATCAATTTTTGTAAGATGGAGATCAAGGCATTCGATGAGATTGTTATAGTGCAGCACATTTTTCACTTTCAGGTCTTTTTTATCTGCAAAAGAAGAGAACATATTAGAGCAGTTGGATGTATAAGATTGGTGTGTCATCAAGAGGTACCAATATCATTCGCTCATACGATAGGGTTGGCTGGCTAGTGATATTTTTCACTCTCTCTCTC
>LR738715.1:271637328-271648440 GCA_902687465.1 Secale cereale
CTCTCTCTTTCCTCTCATTTACCTAGGAGTACGTGAAGAGCTTGGGCATTTGTTGCCTTCCACTATGTGGCCGATGCCATATTTCGCAAAAGTATGCCACATAATACGCATCGATGTAAAATCAAAAGATTTTGGCACCGCTCTCGCGATGTGAGAGATTTGGCACCGTTGTGCACACAGACCCACATGTATAAACAAATCAATCAAACAAACTACACCAGCCTCTCACTCTCCCAAACAAGTATTTTTTTATTGCCTCGGTCCTCTCTCTCTCTCTCTCCCATGCAAGTGTTTTTTCATTGCGTGAGTTAATTTGGCACCGCAGCAAAGTAGGTGATCCAGATTGGGGCACCAGGTGAGCAATGGAGGGCATCGATGCCAAATGCATCACAAGTGAATTTGGCACATGTTTTGGCCTACATAGTGGAGGGCCGTTATAGCCCACTTTTGTACTACCTTTATTTGGTATAAAATTTTGACCATATATTTATGTAAGAAAATGCCAATGCATGTCACTAAAAATTACACCATTTGAAATTATGTTCAAATACGAATCCAACGATATAGTTCTTAGTGAGAAGCATTAACATTTTGTCAGTTAAATCTATGGTCAAATTTTGATACTACAAAATAGGAAGAGTAAAGCAGGACGGAGGTAGTACTTTCTCTTAGGGTAACCATAGAGTTACTAGAGTAGTCTAAGTTACTTTCCACTATGACTAGCCTAGGCTACTATAGTAGTACAACAAAAAATGATGCAGGTGATCAGTGAGAAAAACATACTGAAAACATTTCTTTCGGTGCAGTACGTAGATGTAGTTTTGAACACTACACTTGTCATCATAATTTGGGAAAATTACAAAAAAATTGAGCTACGTTGTGATTACCGTTTACTAATAGGAAAGAAGTTTCACCTCGATCAGTAGCTTCTCCGTGCACGGAAAGCATGTAAGGAACCCAACAACTTGAACCAGATTGGGGCCGATAGATTTTATTGCCAAGATCTTCACCGTGCGCATAGACTGGGTCAAGCTTGTGGGAATCATTTTCTAGAAGACGGTCGTAAATACATCAAGAAGAAATTTAAAAATGTGAATTTCAAGAAGACAGAGAAGAAGATGAGTGATGTACCTGAATGATTACGGATCCAATAAAGAGTTCAGAGAATTTGGCAGATGAGTGCACCAACGCTGTCAATTTCGGCGTATCAATGACCCTGATTTTTGTTGGACCTTCTAGATTCGATACAAGCAATCTCTCAAGGAAAGGCGCATTCTCAATGACCATAAATTGGAACAGCTGGAGTGATCTCTTCCCAATTGATGTCTTGTTGCGGGGCCAGCAAGACACATAAATCCATCGAAGATTCGTCGAGGCGATGTGGAGGCTAATGAACCCGTGGATCTGCTCAATACGAAGGTACTCGAGCACAGTACAGCTACGGAGCAGGTGCTCCATAGCCTTCTTCGAGATGACAACGTCAAAGAGGTCGAGCTTCTTGAGTTGAGGGAGAAGAAGGGCGGGTGCGGCATTAATCTGGGGAAGATAGCAGGAGATGAAGCTGGCGCAGCGCAGCGTTGGCACGAGGCGGAGCGCGGATGGCGGCATAGAGCGACATCGTCCAGCTTGAAAGCTAACCTCCTCGAGCTGATCTAGGGCGGGGGATAAGAACCACTTGTCGAACTTGGGTTGGACCTTGCAGTTGGTACTGAACATGCGGACGTCAGGCGTCAGGCTGGCCTAGGGTGCGATGAAAGGATCTTCGAGACTGCGGCCATGCGTTTGCAATCCCCGTCGCAGAGGCAGCTGTCGATGGTGAGGTTGAGGGGGACGTGGCACCAGAGGGGGCGCCACTGCCGGGAGAGTAGGGCGGTCCGCACGGCAGATTTGGTGGGGAGGAGGTCGATGATGACGAGCAACATGTCGTCGGGGAGGCCGCCGATGAAGTCCAGGCTCGCTGGATGTGGTTTTGGCTCGAGCCGCCTCCGCTTGGTGGCTGCCTCGCCGTCCATCTCAACCGGCGGTGACGCCGGTGTACACGTGTGCTGGTGTGTGTTGTGAGCTGGGTGTGCGCTAGTGCGTCCTTCTGTGCATGCCGCCGCACAGTGGTGAATTATGCGCGAGTGTGTCCTCCACGTGGAAGAAGTGTGTCCTTAATGCGCCCTCAATTTACTAGCGTGCGGGGTGCTACCCCGAGTGGTTTCAACTTTGCTTACTTCACCGTGTGTCAGATGGGCCTCTAATTTACTTATTTTCACCCACTGCCACATGGGCCAGCACACGAAGATACAGAACACGAGCTGACAAGGCAGCATGTGAACTGGTTGACCGGTCAACTAAACAATATACGGAGCTATACGCTGACACAGTGAGCGTATAATCCGTCGGTATAGAGTGTTCGTGTGAGAGGGGAGGCCCGTGAGAGATAGCAGAGAGAGAGAGAGATAGAAAGAGCTACTCCCTCCGGTCTATAATGTAGTTCCAACATTTTTTTAAAAGTCAAACTTTCGAAACTTTGACCAAGTTTATAAAGAAATTACTTATATCTACAATACCAAAGATAAATGGTATTATGAAGTAAGTACATGTTGTGATGAATCTAATGATCTTTCCAGATGTAAATGTTTTTCTCCACATATACCTGGTCAAACTTTTCTGAGGTTTGACTTTTCAAAACATCCATATGCTTATGGACGTGAGAGAGTCCCTAACTAGAGAGAGAGAGAGAGAGAGAGAGTGAAATAGAAAGAGTGAGTGAAAAAAGTGTGTGTGCGTGTGTGAAAGAGACATGGACAACACTCGATAAAAGTCGAGAAAAAACGTGTGTGTCTTATGCAAACATATCACACATGCATCTTCGACAACGAAAGCAAGGTGAGGAGATAGTGTGTGGTTGTTTGCAACCGAGAGAGCAAGACCCCTAGCACGTGGCCAAGAGGGGTCTGACAAACAAGGGAGAGAGGTCGAGAGAGACGTACGGAGAAAATGCAGACATGGGGAGGAGAGAGTGTATGTTTGTCATAGAGAGATGCCCTGAAGATCGTGATGGGACTACATGGGTGGGAGATCGAGTGACAAGGTGTGTGCGCGATAGAAGATACCCCGAGAAATACCGAGATAGACGTATGGATGGAAGGAGACAATACGTGTGTTCCTGATGGCTAGTGAGAGATAATCATACTTAGGGGGGAGTGCTTGCGCCTATGATGGAGTGAGGGATTATGGTACTTATTAGGGGGTGCGTGTCACATAGAGAGAGAACAAGGGCAGAGAGTGTTGGATGGGTCTATATGTATAGCGCGAGCGAGACATGTGTATGTGTGAACCAGGGAGATATAAATTTTGAGAGAGATTGAGGAGCCCCGATAAGGCTGAGTGGTGCTTCACATAGTTGAGAAGGGGAAAGAGATATTCCATCCGCTCGATAATGCAGTGCATGTAATTTTTGTAGAAGTCAAACTTTGGAAACTTTGGTCAGGTTTACACAAATGTTATTTATATCATCAATACCAAAGATACATCATACGAAACTACATCTAATGGTGGATCTAATGGTATATGTTTGTTGTTCCAGATGTAATTTTTTTCTCCACGTACATGGTCAAACTTTGTGACGTTTGACTTTTCAATAAATCAATATGCTATGGACCGAGGAGAGTGCCTAAGTCGAGAGGGATCAAGTGTGTGTGAAGGAGAATGAGTAAGTGTGCAAAAAGAGTATGTGTGTGAAAGAGAAAGTGACAACAAACGATAAATTAGAGAGGGAGTGTGTTTTTTCATTTCTTAGGCGAATATATCACGCATGCATCTCTGAGATAGAAAAGCGAGGCGAGGAGATACACGAAGATATCTAGTGTGTGATTGTTTGCAACGGAGAGAGACACCCCTATAGCACATGTCCAATAGAGGTCTGGCCAACAAGGAACAAAGGTCGAGAGGGACACATGGAGAACATGGACGCATGGGGAGGGCGAGAGGGTGTGTTTGTGATAGAGAGACCCCCTCGAGATCGTGAGGGGACTATATGGGTGGGAGATCGAGGGAGGTGCGTGCGCGATAGAAAGATGCCCCGACAGAAATCGATATAGACCATACACATGTTTATGATGGAGACTAAGATTAGCTAGTCATATACATATAGGGGGGACTGCGTGTGCCTACAATTGAGTGAGAGACCACCATACTTGGCTAGCTAGGCATGAGATTGTGTGTGTGCGCGTGTGAGATGGAGAGAGATAGAGTTTTTGATGGGCATATCGAGTGTGAGTGAGATATGCATGTGTATGTGTGACCCAGGTAGATGGAGAGTTTGAGAGAGAGGGGGAAGAGCTCTAAGACGACAGAGTGGTGCGTGAGATAGTTATGGGCAACGAGCCAAGGAATTTGTGTGCGTATGATGAGTGCACCCAAGATATCTAGCTTGGACTAGAGAATCATACATAGTGTGCGAGAGAGACCTATAGATGGAGTATATATGCATGCGAACTAGAAAGACCCCCCCCCATGCACACACACAAAGAGAGAGAGGGAGATGGAGAGAAAGAGGGAGGACCAACAAGGTTTGTGTGTTGGATGCGTGCAACAGAGTTGAAGATTGTCGGCGAGAGAGAGAGAGAGAGAGCAGGAGTCCGGGAGAGGGGGAGGTCGCGTTTTATGCATCAAAGACTGATATAAACCATGTTTCGATATAAACTTGCATTCAAATATTTAAATTCGAGAACATGCTGTCTGCAATCCACACATGAACGGATATATGCGTATATCAAACAAGTTCATTAATTTGACTTTCAACATGTTCATGGAGTACTATAATACTGTACAACATGCTATTCGATTGAGGTGTTCAATTTTGGATTTAGTTCACTATTTTGACCTGGTGAACGAGCTATTTCATTGAATCAAGATATTTCATTTTGGGTTTGATTCCCGTTTTTGAGTGGGCCAACTATTTGTCATATAGTAAATCGCTAGCAACGAGCATGTAAAAACACATTACTCCCAAGCATCATCTTTCCATCTAAAAAAGAAGTGGCAAGCTAATATTTCTAAATTTGATTCGAATCGACTTGGTAAGGTAGACGTGGATGCTCGTTCTCCCAAATTTTGAACGAACCGTTAAACATCCTCTGCTCGGTGGAATTCGCCCGAGCAAATAAATGGGAGATGCGAAATTACCGTCCTACGTGGGAGACGCATTAATTGGCCCATTGTGCATCGAGGGTAGGTTCGTAACTTCATCCAAGCGCGCCTTCTCCTCGGCCGAAATGACATGTGTCGAATAATTCATAAACCATGGTCGGCAAAACACGCTCTCCTCGCCCGAAATAGCTCGCGCCCACTATTTCAAAACACGCTCTCCTCGCCCGAAATTGCTCGCGCCCACTATATTTCAAAACATGCCCTCCTCGCCCGAAATCGCTCCCGCCCACTATTTGGGGAGAAGCAAAGTTACTCTACTATCCCCGACCCTCAGTACACAGACCCAAGCCGAGAAGCCTAAAGGCGGGGGTATAACTGTAACTCCCCCTCACATTTCAGACAAATGCGTCCGTAAAACATGGTTCCACTCCCCTCCCAATTCCCCCCTCCATCATACCTCGTGGGCGCCAAATCACCTTCTCCCCGGAAGCTCCCTTCTCCTGAGCCGCGAAACCTCAGCCCCTCCTCCATGGCGCCCCCCACCGCACCAATTTCATAGCCGCCCTCCTCCCCAATGCCAGAGACGTTGTCCATTTGTCGTCATCCACTGGGTCATGTGCCTCTTACTCCGTGCTGCTGGAGCTGCCTCGACGACGGCCGTGTGAACCGTACCGGAGCCGATTCACCCCCGCCATTGTTCACGGCGCCGGAGCGGCTCCAACTTCGGATCCGTCTAGAGTCCCGGTGCTGCTTCCCCGTAGTCGTCGACCGTTGCAACATCATTGTTTCCCTGCCGCCGGTGGCCACCGCAACCGCGTCGGCATCACCGACTCGGCAGCTGGACCTGCCTACTTCACCATGCCACCAGATAGGTCGCACCCTCATCTCAAATCACTTTATTTAGGCGTCAGTTGTCTGAATTTTTATTCTGGATCAATCGATTCCCAATGGGAAGCAGCACCCCTCGAGGCAGCGGATCTCCTAGGCTGCTAGTTGGCTGGTGTCTAACGTAAGGGTGCGGGGCCGCAAGTTCGCCACGGAAGCAGCGCTTAGATGGCTATCTTAGAGTTGTGTGGGTTCAAGGTACTGCCGCCGTCGGATCTGGATGACGGGGAGTATTTATGGATTGGCCCGGGGGCGGCGCAACCGGCAGTGCGGTGGGGCGGGGAGCGGGGTTTTGGTCGGGGCCACGGACGACGGAGGCAAGCTGCTCTGCCGTTGGTCGCTGGCTCTTCGGGGAAGATTCCTAACAGTGTCAGCCGGGAGGCACAAGACGGCCATCAAGCCATCCGGCGTAGATCGGACAGTACCAAAATAAAATAAAATTGTGTGACCCCAAGTTAGTCTCAGTCAACAGACGTGTGACCACTCTCGTACCTTGCTGTTGATCTCTTAGTGTATATCTTCAGATCAAAGAGATGTGTCGTTCTTAACATTATGTGTTATCTGCATCTTCAGCCATGCCGTCTTCCGACTCACCGCAGCTGCTCCAACAAGGGAAGCATACACTAGAAGGGAGCTATAGTCCCCACTCAATAGTTCCCTGCATCGAATGCGTGTGCCCGACATGGACAAACACAACAACTGCAGGGCGATCGACAAGTCAGCACATGATGCTCACTCCTATGGATGCCAGCCAGATAGGCTGTACCCTCATCTTACTTGTGTGCAATATTTATGGCTTTGTTATTCATCTAAGCATGGAAAATAGATTATCACATTTCAATGTATATTCATGCTGATCTCTTACGGGTCTTGTTCAGGAGTTAACGATGTTCCATAGTTCAGCTAAGATACTTGTTCTTTAGGTAACGATGTTCCATAGTTATCATTCATCAGCCAATGCTATCCCACAGGCTGGTGATTATAGTATTATACCACTTCTAGTGTTACCTATGTTGTTTTTTAATACTTTTGTATGTCATCTAGTTAATCTCGAGTACAAACGATACATATTTTGTAGCTTTCATCTGTGTTCTCCCTTTAGTTTTTGAGACCTATTGCTGCTAGTTAGCCCTAGTCTACTATTTATGTCGTCTCCTACAGGCACTCATTACATAAATCTAACTACTAGTTGTTTTCCATGCATGTCAGATATAATTGCACACACTGATATATCCACAAGAACCTCACGGAGCAATGTAAAGGCCAATAAACTTGATGTCAATGATACCCAACATGATGGAACATGTAAAGGCAGTTCTTCAGAAGACTTGCAGAAAGATGTTGAATCCTCTTCACCCCACAAGGTCCTTGCTCTAACTTGGCCCGTGATATGGGTACAACATGCATATAATGTCCTGGAGTGTATCTACTCTGTTGCAATGCCATGTGCTTAGCATGCTGATCGTGCATGTAAATATGTCATGCCTTCCTGTTTTTAGTACCTATTCCATTCATGATAACATGTTTTCAAATTCAATTACTGTCATTCTACTCTATCGCAATGCCATCTGCTTAATTTGGACATCATGCTTCTGAATATCTTATGCATTGTTATTCATCAGTATGTACTTCATCTGTCTACCATACCATGTTTTTTTACATTGAAGTGTTGTTCTAGTGCTCTGTTGTAATGCCATCTTAGTTTCCCAATCATACACGTGTATGTTGCCTTAGTTTTTTCTGTACGTATTCTGCTAACATACAGTTTTACATTCAACTAGTGTTTTTTACTGTGTTGTCATGTCGTATCCCTAGCTCTTACACCAGACTCCCTCTGTCTGGATTACATGTTGCTGAAATGGATAAAAAAGGATGTATCTAGAACTGAAATACGCCTAGACCCATCCATTTTTTTCCGGATGCAGAGAATACATGTCAATATGTCATGCCTTTCTATTCTTCATTACCTATTCCATCTCTCTGTTGTAGCATGTTTTATAATTGAAGCACCATTCTTCTATACAAGGCATGCAAGGGGAAGACGGCTATGTTAGACTCTGAAGGGTTACAAACCAGGTCTTTGCAAAAGATCCAAACGCCAGGAGATAATAAACCAACTCCAGTTTTTATAGATACTGCTCCAGCACAGAGAAACCCAACTCCTACTGATAATAAGCAGATTCCAGTGGCCAAAGAACTAGTCCGCTCCAGTCCAGCAAAAATATATCAACTCCATTCTAAGAAGCGTTTGTGTATCCTTGCATCATGAAATTTTATAGCATGCTGATCATATTTTCTACATGTTTCTTACCCATTTCTCTTTTAGAAAATAAGCTTAACAGATAGAAGAATTTCTGCACTGGTATCGTCTCTGAGGAAAGATTCTTGCAGGAATTCTCTGTACTCCAATGCAGATGTAAGTACCTGTTGTATATCACTATATTTTTACATCAGCATGTATTTTGTTAATCGGCATGAATCCAACCTTTATCTGATCTAAATTTAGTTGTAGCAAAATGTATGATTAAAGGCCACAATGTTGATTTTTGTATGGAAAACTGCCTGGTAGTTTTGCATCCTAAACTGCATGAGTGTACTATCTCATATCAGTGGGTTTGATTACTTTGGTTCTGCAGTGGGTTTTTAGTGTTTTTTTTACTGTGTTGTCCTGTCGTATCCCTCGCTCTTACAACATACTCCCTCCGTCTGGATTACATGTCGCAGAAATGGATAAAACTAGATGTATCTAGAACTGAAATACGCCTAGACCCATCCATTTATTTCCGGATGGAGGGAATACATGTCAACTTAAAAGCACTCTCCAGTAAAAAAATTGCAGCTAATCTCGTGAGCGCAAAGTTTCTGTTTTTTACAGCAAGATCACATTAACATTCACCCAAGTCTTCCCAAAGGTTCTACTTGGCACTTTATTGAAATAAAATCTATAAAACATGATTACTACTGTAGCTTAATCATGTGAACACACAAAAATAGTAAGGGTAAATATTGGGTTGTCTCCCAACAAGCGCGTTTCTTTAATGTCTTTCTAGCTAGGCATGATGATGACAATGTTGCTCACATAAAAGATAAGAATTGAAACATAATGGGAGCATCATGAAGAATATGACTAGCACCACGGTCAAAAAAAAAAGAATATGACTAGCACATTTAAGCCTGACCCACTTCCTATGCATAGGGATTTTGTGAGCAAACAACTTATGGGAACAATAATCAACTAGCATAGGAAGGGAAAACGAGCATAACTCCAAGATTTTAAGCACATAGAGAGGAAACTTGATATTATTGCAATATGTAGAAGCATATGATCCTCTCTCATAATAATTTTCAGTAGCATCATGAATGAATTCAAGCATATAACCAGCACATAAAAGCATTCTTTTCATGATCTACTTGCATAGAAATTTTACTACTCTCCACATAAGCAAAATTCTTCTCATTCATAGTAGTGGGACAAACTCAACAAAATAACTATCATATGAAGCATAATCCAATTGAAAATTAAAATCATGATGACAAGTTTCATGGTTATATTTATTCTTTATAGCATACGTGTCATCACAATAATCATCATAAATAGGAGGCATGCTTTCATCATAATAAATTTGCTCATCAAAACTTGGGGGACTAAACATATCATCATCAAACATAGCATCCCCAAGCTTGTGGCTTTGCATATCATTAGCATTATGGGTAATCAAAAAATTCATACTAACAACATTGCAATCATGCTCATCATTCACATATTTTATGCCAAGCATTCTATGTAATTCTTCTTCTAGTACTTGAGCACAGTTTTCCTTCCCATCATTTTCACGGAAGATATTAAAAAGATGAAGCATATGAGGCAACCTTAATTCCATTTTTTGTAGTTTTCTTTTATAAACTAAACTAGTGATAAAACAAGAAACTAAAAGATTCGATTGCAATATCTAAAGATATACCTTCAAGCACTCGCCTCCCCGGCAACGGCGCCAGAAAAGAGCTTGATGTCTACTACGCAACCTTCTTCTTGTAGACGTTGTTGGGCCTCCAAGTGCAGAGGTTTATAGGACAGTAGCAAATTTCCCTCAAGTGGATGACCTAAGGTTTATCAATCTGTGGGAGGCGTAGGATGAAGATGGTCTCTCTCAAACAACCCTACAACCAAATAACAAAGAGTCTCTTGTGTCCCCAACACACCCAATACAATGGCAAATTGTATAGGTGCACTAGTTCGGCGAAGAGATGGGGATACAAGTGCAATATGGATGGTAGATATATGTTTTTGTAATCTGAAAATATAAAAACAGCAAGGTAACTAAAGATAAAAGTGTGCGTAAACGGTATTGCAATGCTAGGAAACAAGGCCTAGGGTTCATACTTTCACTAGTGCAAGTTATCTCAACAATAATAACATAGTTACATCATATAACAACCCCTCAACATGCAACAAAGAGTCACTCCAAAGTCACTAATAGCATAGAACAAACGAAGAGATTATTGTAGGGTATGAAACCACCTCAAAGTTATTCTTTCTAATCGATCTATTCAAGAGTCCGTAGTAAAATAGCACGAAGCTATTATTTCCGTTCGATCTATCTTAGAGTTCGTACTAGAATAACACCTTAAGATACAAATCAACCAAAACCCTAATGTCACCTAGATACTCATTGTCACCTCAAGTATCCGTGGGCATGATTATACGATATGCATCACACAATCTCAGATTCATCTATTCAACCAACACAAAGAACTTCAAAGAGTGCCCCAAAGTTTCTACCAGAGAGTCAAGATGAAAATGTGTGCCAACCCCTATGCATAGATTCCCAAGGTCACGGAACCCGCAAGTTGATCACCAAAACATACATCAAGTAGATCACATGATATCCCATTGTCACCATAGATAAGCACATGCAAGACATACATCAAGTGTTCTCAAATCCTTAAAGAATCAATCCGATAAGATAACTTCAAAGGGAAAACTCAATTCATCACAAGAGAGTTGAGGGGGAGAAACATCATAAGATCCAACTATAATAGCAAAGCTCGCGATACATCAAGATCATGCCATCTCAAGAACACGAGAGA
>LR738715.1:271663614-271675688 GCA_902687465.1 Secale cereale
GCTCGCCGCCGTCGATTCGCCGTCGTCAGCGCCTCCCCGGCCCCTCCGTCTGCACCGGCTGACCCGCCGTGAGCCACTGAACTTATTCCCTCCGTCTCCTCCTTCGCGCCCGCCCCGTAGCCGCTGCCCCGCAAGCACCGAGCGCCGTCGTCCGCCATGGCCGAAGCTCTGCTTCACACCGAGCTCGTCCCGCCTCCTACCGCTGCCCGTCGTGCTCCGGGTGCCCCACTGATGCGTCCCCGCCGCTCCGCTGCGTCGCTAGCAACCCGCAGCACCGCGCCCGCACAGACCCGAGCTCCGGCCGCCGCAAACCTCGTCGCCGGCGCTGTTTCCGGCCACTCCAGGTCGAACAGCTCGCACCGTTGGATGCGGCCGAGTGCCAGCTTTCCAATGGGACTAACCGCGCCCAAAACCGTCCTTCGTACACGAATCCCGACCCTCTCCGGCGAGTCACCGTCGCGGATTGAGGCCGCCGGCGATTAACTCCGGCGTGCTGACATGGCGTCGTCATTAGTGACTAACTAACCCAACCTAGAGTCACTGACAGTGGGCCCCAGTGCCTATTTAGTTTAGTTTAATTTTTCTGTTAAGTTTAGTTAAGTCTGTTTAACTGTTGTGTCACTGACGTGTGGACCCCACACGTCAGGTTTGACCTGGACCAGCCTTTGACCTGCTGATGTCATGTTGACGCAGTGCTGACGCAATAAGTGTTTTCTGGATTTTTAAATAAATCAGAAATGATTTATTTATTTCAGAAAATAGCCAAAACTTCTAAAAATCATATAAAATCAACCGTAGCTCAGATGAAAATAATTTATATATGAAAATTGATCAGAAAAATCCAAGGAATCTGTTTATGGCATTTTCATGCATGTTAGAACAACTTATGGTTGCTGTTTAGGACATTTTGAATAAATGGCATTTGAATAATCACATATGGAGTTTGAATTTGAACCTTTGGTTCAAACCAACTTCATTTAATTTGGTTGCTAGTTGCATTAGGCCAAACCACATCATATTGCCATGTCATGTTCATGCATCATATTGTTGCATTGCATTGATTGTGTTCTTTCTCTGTTTGTCGGTTTTGTCCCCTCCCAGTAGACGACGTTCCGACGATGTGATCGATGACACCGATGAAGACTCATTGTTATCTTCAGAAGTGCCAGGCAAGCAGAACCCCCTTGAGCATCCCGATACAATCCCACTCTCTCGCTCCTGCTCTCTTTTATTGCATTGGGACAACAACGATTGAACTGCTTTTGCTGCGGTAGTTGAACCCCTTTCCTCTGCATGACCTGTCATTGCCAAAGTAAATAGTTGAAACCCACTAGTATGAGTAGGAGTTGTTTGAGCCATGTTGTGCCTACTCATTCATGCTTTCTGGTTATGCCTGCTATTGCTTAGAGTTGAGTCAGGTCTGATTCATCGGGGATGAATTGGAATGTGGTGAACATGTCCTACTGTGTGTGAGCTAAGTGTGTGAACACGATTTGGTAAAGGTAGCGGTGAGAGGCCATGTAGGAGTACATGGTGGGTTGTCTCACTGGAGCCGTCCTTAAGAACTGAGTTCTGTGTAAGTTGTCCAATGACATAGTTACTACCACACATTGGGTTCCGGTAACTCGACCCCTCTCGACTTATTAATCAACTAGATCTCTGTCCAGGAGTTGCAACTAGTTTCTGGTGTTTGTAGGTAGTGTTAGTAGTCTACCAAGTGGCACACGGTACATGTGGGCTTGGGGCAGACTAGGCACCGTGGCACGGTGTACCAAGCGTAGATCCATCCGACGAGGTGGGCTTGGGAACCCTGCGCACATCTTTTGGGGCCGTGAGCGACACCCCGGCCGGATCTCCCCACGGATGGAACCCGAATAGGCGATAAACCTGGACGAGAGACTTGTGTGGTTAGTCAGGTCGTGGCCGACACCCTCGCCAGGCTTCCGCTTGAAGGTTGCCGAGATACACGACGTGTACATGGCGGTAAGTGGCGAGAGCGTGTGTGAAGAAGTACACCCCTGCAGGGTTAATATGATCTATTCGAATAGCCGGGTCCGCGGATATGGACTTCTTGGATGCTTACGTGGTACATAGACAATCGAAAGTGGATACTCTAAAATGCGCAAGATAAGCGTGAGTGCTATGGATGGCCTTCTCGTAGGGAGACGGGAGCGGATCCATAGTGGTGTATTGATTGGTGAATATGTGGACTCGTGTGCGCCACCTCAAAAGAGTTACTTGCAGTCGTAGTTCAGGATAGCCACGAGTCAAAGCTGGCTTGCTGCAGTCAAACTCCACCACCCCTTTGTTGATACTGATGCATATGTAGTTAGTTCTGATGTAAGTCTTGCTGACTACCTTTGTACTCACGTTTACTTAATTTATGTTTTTGCAGAGAGACTTCAGTCTCGCTAGTGGTTCCGCGTGGACTTCGACGTTTAGCTTGTTACCTCAGCTACGATCTTGTGCCCTTAGGAGGGTCTTGTAGATAGTCAGGCTTCTCAGCCTTTTTCATTTGTAGTTGTCTGTACTCAGACATGTTATGCTTCCGTTGCCTGTATGCTCTGTATGTTGGGTCATGTGACCCTGATTGTAATAAATGCTATGATGGCTCTTCAGGGCCTTTATCTATAAGAGTTGTTGAGTTATGTTGTGATGCCTTGTTGTACAGCACATACTTGCATGTTATGCGTACGTGTAATGTGTATTGCTATGTGTGGGATCCGACACCTAGTTGTTTACCTTTGGTAGCCTATCTTACAGGGAAATGTCTCCTAGTGATTCCACTGAGCCTTGGTAGCTTGCTACTGCTCCGGAACACTTAGGCTGGCCGGCATGTGTCCTTCTTCGTTCCTGTGTCTGTCCCTTAGGGGAAATGTCACGCGTTGTTCCTTTAAGTCCTTGTAGCTTGCTACGACTTGGGTTCATACGTTGATGACCGACATGTTCGTTGCTGGGTCATGTATGCCTGTCTCTGTAATTTAGTGCCACTTTTGGTTTATAACTGGTCATGTCGGCCCGGGTTCTCTGTCATATGGATGCTAGCGACACTATCATATACGTGTGCCAAAATGCGCAAACGGTCCCGGGCCAGGTAAGGTGGCACCCGTGGGGATACCGTGCGTGAGGCCGCAAAGTGATATGATGTGTTACAGGCTAGACCTGTGTGACTTAGGATCGGGGTCCCGACACCAGTGCACCCCAGTGCCAGTTTCTGTTTTTGGCTGTTTTTGTATTTCAGGTTTTCACGTTTCGAGAACTGCCCAGAAAAATCCAGAAAAATTATATAAAAAATCAGCGTTCCGGAAACAACACTGCGTCCGAAGGGCAGCCTGGGGGGCACAGGGGCTCCAGGCGCCCTGTGGGCGCGCCCCCCCTGGGCCGCGCCGGGGGGGCGCCTGGGCCCCCCGAGGCTCCCCCGATGCCCTACTTTGGCATATATTTAAAGGACCCTCTGAAAACCTCAGAACAAGAACTCTTTTCGCGATCCCATCTCTGTTCCGCCGCCGCCGCCGCTTCCAAGATCGGGAGCACCAGGAGAACTCTTCCCGGCACCCTACCGGAGGGGAGGATCACCACCGGGAGCTTCTCCACCACCATGGAGGCCTCCCGGATGACTCGTGAGTAGTCTCCCTTGGACCATGAGTCCATGACCAGTAGCTATGTGATGTTCTCCTCCCGTTCTTGTGCTTCACTAATTAGTCCTCGTGAGCTGCCCTACATGATCGAGGCACCTATGTAATCCTTATGTTGTTGCTATGTTGAGTTTGCTGGGATCCGATGGATTATGAGATTATGTTCAGATTGATCTTGAGTAATATATTTGATTCACCTCCTTTATATTTTAGTTCATAAGTAATTCTTGCATGTTCTCCGTTGTTACTTATTGCTTTGGCCGAGTAGTAGGTAGTGACTCCAAGAGGGAACGTTATGCTTGATTGTGGGTTCATGCCCCTCGATGACTAGCTTGAGTGACGGAAACATGAGTCTAGGGGATGTGCTATTGCCACAAGGGGGAAAACAACGGTGCTTGTGCCCGCGGGTGCAAGGATTGTTTACTTTACGCATAGTTCTTTTAATGCAGTTGTCTGTTGCATTGAGTTTACACTATGGGTGGGACTCGCAACTTAATACCAGCGAGATGTTCTGGATAGATATCTCAAGGTGGATGATTAGTAGTAGATATTGATGGATTTCGGTCTACTTACTTTGGCGTACCGCCCATGCTTTGAACCTCAACCTTTCTTGCAATGTAGTCAGCATTGGTTTGCGTTCGTGGTCCTGTCAATTGCCCAGCTGTAATTTGTTGCCTCACATAGTTGTTTTATCGTCTTTTGGGAGAGAGACATCACTAGTGAACATCATGAGACACCGGTCCATATTAACATCATTGATCACATCCACTATTTACTTTTCGTTATTTACCTACTATTGCAAAAACTATCTATCACTACTATCATTGCTTTTAATCCTTTGTGAACTACAAGGCCAGAGAGATTGACAACCTCTCTGTACTCGTTGGGAGCAAAGTTATTTGTATCTGTGTGCAGGTCCACGTTGGTTGCTACTAATCTGGCGCCGTAGCAATTGACACCTACTTGTTGAACCTAGGAGTCTCTGGGGAATCGATCCTTGGCATCTTTGCTAGGGGAAAACACTTCTACTTACTGCATCTTAGACCTTCCACTTGGGGTAACCAACGAGGGGTTCGAGGCCCATCACCGGTATGATGAAGATGGCCACCGGAGAGGGATTCCCCCTCCGGCAGGGTGCCGGAACGGGTCTAGATTGGTTTTCGGTGGCAATAGAGGCTTGCGGCCACGGAACTCCCGATCTAGGTTTCTTTTCGGGGGTTTCTGTATTTATAGGAATTTTTGGCGTCGGTCCCACGTCAGGGGGGGTCTGTGAGTCGTCCACGAGATAGGAGGGCCAGCCTGGGGGTAGGACGCGCCCTCCACCCTCGTGGACGGCTCGGGACTCTTCTCGCCCAACTCTTTTACTCCGGGGGCTTCTTTTGGTCCATAAAAAATCATCAAAAATTGGCACGTCAATTGGACTCTGTTTGCTATTCCTTTTCTGTAAAACTCAAAAACAAGGAAAAAACAGAAACTGGACGACTGGCACTGGGCTCTTGGTTAATAGGTTAGTCCCAAAAATCATATAAAATAGCATATAAATGCATATAAAACATCCTAGATGGATAATATAATAGCATGGAACAATCAAAAATTATAGATACATTGGAGACGTATCAATCATCTTCCACATTTATTTTTGATTCACTCTCATGAGGCAAAACAATAATAGGAGTAACATTAGTTGGGAGGGATACCTTTCTACCTTTGCTTGTCCGTCTTTTCTTTTTCTTCTCCACATCATGTGTGGGTTTAATCACCTTTTTGGAGCTCCTTATTGATGCCATTGGTTGAATAAAAAGCTCCTACTCGTTACCTGATTCATCATAATAAAAAATAGGAGGATATTGGGAAACCTCTTCCCCTTCATTAGTATTCACTTCATCTTCTATTTGTTTTCTTGTCTTTAAGTAATTGGCAATATAAGGATTCTCAATGCGATTTACCGCACAATACATATAAATTTCCTCTAGATCAAAATCAAGAAATCTCTTAAGGTTATATTCTAGAATATCTTTAGTTATATGTTTCATTTCTTCATATCCCAAAAGCAAACTAAGTTCACTATGATACGCAAGGGAAATCAAGTCATCACAATTTTTTGGACAAGATTCGATCATGAAACAATTTGCATTGGAGATTTAAATGAACACGTTCGTTGCAAAGTTCACAAGGACGTCGAGAAAAATTATATCTTTCAGCACAAACATCTAGCCTCTCCTGCAACCATTTAGTTTCTAAATACTTATGCCTCTTGCAAAATTTGTCTTCCCTTTTTGGTATGTAATTGCAAACTCAATGCACTCCACAAAAATTCACATGCTTATAAGAAACATTTTTATCATAACTAGTGCAATCATCATTAGTACTATGGATATTCAAAGAATTCATACTAACAACATTGCAATCATGCCCATCATTTAAATATTTTATGCCAAACATTTTATGAACTTCTTCTTCTAACACTTGATCACAATTTTCCTTTCCATCATTTTCACGAAAGACATTAAAAAGATGAAGCATGTGAGGTAACCTCAATTCCATTTTTTGTAGTTTTCTTTTTATAAAATAAACTAGTGATAAAACAAGAAACTAAAAGATTCAATGCAAGATCTAAAGATATACCTTCAAGCACTCACCTCCCCGGCAACGGCGCCAGAAAATAGCTTGATGCCTACTACGCAACCTTCTTCTTGTAGACTCGTGTTGGGCCTCCAAGCGCAAAGTTTTGTAGGACAGTAGCAAATTTTCCTCAAGTGGATGACCTAAGGTTTATCAATCCGTGGGAGGCGTAGGATGAAGATAGTCTCTCTCAAACAACCCTGTAACCAAATAATAAAAAGTATCATGTGTCCCCAACACACCCAATACAATGGTAAATTGTATAGGTGCACTAGTTCGGCGAAGAGATGGTGATACAAGTGTAATATGGATGGTGGATGTAGGTTTTTGTAATCTGAAAATATAAAAACAGCAAGGTAACTAGTAGTAAGACTGAGCACAAACGGTATTGCAATGCATGAAAACAAGGCCTAGGGTTCATACTTTCACTAGCACAAAATCTCTCAACAATGATAATATAATTGGATCATACAACAATCCCTCAACGTGCAATAAAGAATCACTCCAAAGTTCTTATCGCGGAGAACATAAGCTGAAATTTCTTGTAGGGTACGAAACCACCTCAAAGTTATTTTTTCTGATCAATCTATTGGGCTATTCCTTTAAGTGTCACAAAAAGCCCTAGAGTTCGTACTAAAATAACACCATATGACATGCATCAATCAACCCTAATGTAACTAGATAGTCCAATGTCACCACAAGTATCCGTGAACTAATTATACGATGTGCATCACACAATTTTAGATTCATAATATTCAATCCAACACAAAGAACTTCAAGAGCATCCCAAGATTTCTATCGGAGAAAAAAATATGAAAACGCGTACCAACCCCTATGCATAGATTACCCCAATGTCACCACGGGAATCCGCAAGTTGATAACCAAAACATACATCAAGTGGATCAATATAACATCCCATCGTCACCACGGATACCCATCGCAAGACATACATCAAGTGCTCTCACATCCAAAGATTCAATCCGACATAACAAAACCTCAAAGGAAAAGATTCAATTCAGCACAAGGTAGAGAGGGAAGAATACCATAAGATCCAACTATAGTAGCAAAGCTCGTAGTACATCAAGATCGTGCCAAATCAAGAACACGAGAGAGAGAGATAAAACACATAACTACTTGTACAAACCCTCATCCCTGAGGGTGAAGTACTCCCTCCTCGTCGTGGAGACCGCCGGGATGATGAAGATTGCCACCGGTAATGGTTTCCCCCTCCGGTAGGGTGCCGGAACGGGCTCCCGATTGGTTTTTCATGGCTACAAAGGCTTGCGGCGGGGAACTTCCAATCTATGTTTCTTTCTGGGGTTTTCTCTATTTATAAGAATTTTTGGCGTCGCAGATAGATCAGGGGGGGGGTCCACGAGGGGACGACAAGGCAGGGGCGCGCCCTAGGGGGTGGGCGTGCCCCCACCCTTGTGGATGCCTCATGGCTCCTCTGGTCCATCTCTGATACTCCGTGGGCTTCTCCTGGTCCATAAAAAATCATCGTAAAGTTTCAGCTTATTTGGACTCCGTTTGGTATTCCTTTTCTGTAAAACTCAAAAACAAGGAAAAACAGAAACTGGCACTAGGCTCTAGGTTAATAGGTTAGTCCCAAAAATAATATAAAACATCATATTAATGCATACAAAACATCCAAAACAGATAATATAATAGCATGGAATAAAAAAATAGATACATTGGAGACGTATCAGCAACTCAGGTGGAGATCGCTGCCCCAGTGCCCCACACCACTACGCCGTGCACAGAATCAGGAACGACCACTCACTTGGGAAACAAGGACCACCAGTGTCGTGGATAGAGGCCGGCGACAACATCAGAGGGCCTACTCATGATGGAGGCTCGACGACACTAGGGTCGCGGTGAGCTTGCTCAATACTATGTTGTTTGTTTTCTTTTAAATTAAGAATAATATATATTAGTTTTATTTTAATTAAACTAAGAGTTATTAGGTTTCTTTTAAACTAAGAGAAACTCTATCAGAGTCTTCATACCGCCAACCTCCAAACGCGTATAGAGGGTCATCCATATTAGTTTGGCGGCTGCAGAGACCTCATGCAAACTCATAGTCGCCATATGTTGTATATTTTTCTTTTCTTTTCTTGTTTTGTTGCATCAACTCAATACTCATACACTCAATTGGAGAGATTCAAAAACTAAATTCAAATAACATTGGAATACAAAGTTCTTATTACATACTTAGTAGTGGGGGTTCAAAATTTAGCACTTTTTACATATACGTAGTGATTATAGCTAAGTGGGGAATGTCAATAAGTGACATTTTCGTACATATATTAGTAGTAGATGAGTCGGGTCGATGATTAGGCGTGATAGGACAACCTGTCATGTTTATTGCTAGAGTGGGACTTGAAGTGGAGAGGAGTGACATGGTAAACACGGACACTATCCTTGATAACGCGAAATTGGGTGAGAGTACCTTCATCTTATTCCACCCCAGACATCGTCATCGAGGTCAGAGGCATCATGGACAACGGGAGGATGGTCCTAGGTGGCATGCTCCCTCTCCGCGTTTCTCGTTGCCACCACCTCATAGTCAGCCCAAATGGTGAGCTCCCTTTTTGCCGCTAACGACCATCTAATGGTGGTTTCCTCGAAGACTATGCCAACGACGGTGGATACGGCATAGATGGCATGGCAGGCATCCCAAGCCTCCCTAGTAGTGAAGGAGTGGCGGGAAAACAATTGTGGCAAGGCATTGATCTGGTGTTCGTTAGTCCTTGGGGCAAGGCTTCAACGCGACTATGGAAAATCGGTCATGACAAGGCATCGGTCCAGCATGGGGCGGACTTTGACATGACCGGGGCATGACTTCAACATGATAGTTGGCGGCCTATGAGGCCCTCCATCATGTGTCCGCATTCCCACCATGCCTCCATGATGAGGGTGGCCTCGTCGTCCAGTTCTCATTCCTCCTCCTCTGTGGGCAACACCTAGTCCAACCATGGGCGAAACGACATGGTGAGGACGAAGAGGGAAGTTGAGGTAGAGAGTGAAGTGGAGTTAAGGCGGTGCGGAGGTGAGACGGGATCGGGAGGCGCCTCTTTACATTCACTTGCTGCATGCAGCCATAAACATGATGGAAGATGGTACGAGCATTAATTGACATGTTTTCCAGTGAGATGAGTGACAAGATTGGTATGACTATTTGCATCATTGACAAGGAGAGAAGCGAGAGCACACGAGATAATGAAACGGAGGTGAAACTTTAGTGTTGGAGCACGCTCCCAAAAAAACACCCATAACCTTTGCCCGCGGTTATGTCAAGCTCATGATCCGCGGAGTCGCAACTCCAATGTGGGAAGGCCCGAGTATTCTCGGAATCCCGTGCTTAAGATACTCCGACTAAGGTAAGACTAATCCAGCAAATCCTCCCGGCGTGCCGACATCCTGATAGTAGCCGCGCGTATCTCGTCTCAGGCCACGACTGGATGGGTGATGCTACGGGTTTTTACCAGCCCTTGAGTTTCCTTGAGGTGGCCCCGCAGGACCCCCAGTTTGGACCAACACTCATGTGGAGCACTGGCCTGGGTTGTTGATTAAGAAGAGGGTTTATAACTCCCTATGCAAGTATTCAGTTGTTAGGCAAATAGTACCAATGTTGGGACTTGCTGGAAAAGACTTAGCGCTAAGCGGTTTATCGAGGGGGTCCCATAACCCCAACCGTGTGAGGAACGCAAAATCAAGGAACATAACACCGGTTTATACGGTTCCTAGGGCGGCATGAGTGGAAAAAATCACCAAGCAAAAGGCTTAGCCTTCCACCCATTACCAATATATAGATGATTTAGTTAAGAGTTTATATAGTGTGATATCCCAACAAACTTCAACATGAAGCAAGAATCTTCGAATCTTCTCCTGCAACTAGCAATGCTATAAGAGGGGCTGAGCGAAGCTTACTTAGCCAAAAAAAAAAGGTTTGCTAGGTTGGGTGGTTAGATAGATTCATGGTTACAATAGGAGGCTGACAAACAAACATGGGCATCGAGGCAATAAGCTAAAGAGCGAGACTTCTAACAATAGGCAAAGATAGTAATGATATCTCGGTCAGGTCATCTTGCCTGTCGAGTCGTCGATGGGATCGTAAGACGGCTCCTCATTCTCAACCTCGGTAGTAACCTCGTTCTCGTACTCGGTCTCGGCTTCCGGCTCTACTCAACACAAGAACACACGAGGCACGAGATCAAACAAGGTGCAATGCGCAATCTACAGGATGCACGTATGATGCACTTAGGATGCACTGAAGATGCACTTAGGATGCATAACATGACAACATAAGAAGCACACCAGAACAACACAAGAACAAGACAATATGCTCAAACAAGTAGGATGCAAGACAGATCTATATAGGATGCAAAACATGGCAAGGTAGGAAGCACCGAGAAACAACATAAGAACAACAAGTTTAAATGAGGCCGGAAACTACTTAAGACAAATCCGGTAAGTCCGCATATGCATAGTTTGAAATTAGTCCAGATCTGAACAAACCATAAGTTAAAGTTGTTAAGCAGCAATTTAACATGCACCATGATAATCTACACGAAAAACTAGTCAATTTCATATAAAGTTTGTTTAAAACGGAGTTACGGTCTAGAAGATATGAGCAAAACAAGCTAAGCATGGCAATGGTGCAAGATGCACCCAAACATCAAGCAAACATACTCCAAACATGTTAATAAGATGATATTATGAATCTACATGCAAAATCACACAAGTTTCATGTAGGGCACGCTCAAAACGGAGCAACGGACTAAAAGATACACCCGAAACAAGAAACAATGCAAAGCTGAAATTAACAGCCACATAGCAACTTTGGTGCAAGAAATATATACTCTACAGCACTCAAACATGGTGACAAGAAGCATGTACATGAAGTATACATATCCTACAGCAAACAACTCCATTGGAGCAACTCCATAGGAGGCATGGATCAATAGCAACAAGCTACAACATTTTGATCATGACACTAAAAACCTGACAGTAATATTTTATAGCAACTTGGGAGCAAGAATTAAATAAGCTACAGCAAGTCAAATGAGCAAGTGAGGACATGGGGGCAAACACATCAATAGCAACGAGCTCCTCAACTAGGCATCTCGTAACAAGTTACAAAACCTAACAGCCACTTGCACTTTTTGCAACAGGGATAAACATGGCAATATGAACTCTAACATGCATGCTACAGCAACCAACATGTAGAGCATCTCATGATGAACATTTTGACATATCATTTGCTTCATTTGGATAAACATGCACCAAGTTATCGCATCTCAAACATGGCATGAAAATAACTAGTAGCAGCAGTTTATATCAAGTAGCACTCTTGTCACGAAGATTAAGACATCTAGATGGACTCAAACAAGCGTGACACAATGGAACAAAACGTAGTACACATCACCACGATCATTTTGACACATCATATGCACAAAACGGACAAGCACAGTAAAAGTTGCAGCCATTACAAAATGCCATCAGACAACAAAGTTAACAAAGGACTTAGCAAAAAAAAACAGGGGTTCAACCTGCGGATCGGGTCCACGGCGGATCAGGTCGCGGGCGCGGAGCGGGTCAACGCGGGTTGCGGGCGAAAGGGCGCCGGGACCCGTTAGGGTTTCCCGATCCCGCGGCGGCTCAGATTGGATCGAACGGGATCGGCCGGGTCCTCGTTCTCCGGCGGCCGTAGCGGAGCTGCCCGGGCGCGGCGCGGCCGGAGGGTGGCCCGGCGGCGAGGGCCCGGAGGAGGCCGGCGAGGGGCGGCGGAACGTGCAGAGGCCGGCGGTGGCT
>LR738715.1:271675969-271716870 GCA_902687465.1 Secale cereale
CGCACGGGCACGGAGGCGGAGAGGGCGCGGCCCGGATGGCGGCGGCAGCGGGCCCGCGTCGGGCCTCGCGGGCTGGCGTGGTGGGACAGCGACGGTGGACAGATGGCAATTTCTGAGTGGTCGGTGGCGGCGGGCGGACGCGTCCGGCTCGGTCCGGACGTGTCCGGCGACGGAGGGAGCGGTGGAACTAGGGTTTTTGGATGAAAAAGACATGGGGGACGTTTTTATAGGCACAAGGAGCTAGGAGACTCCAAATAAGGAGCGGTTTTCGGCCACGCGATCACGATTCGACGACCGAGATGATAGGAAGGGTTGTGCTGGGTTGGTGTGTAATGCCTAGGATGGGACTATATCTCCTACGTGTCGAGGCACGACTTAAAGATATAAGCCCATTCTGGAATGATCGCAAGTTTGGTATCTTTGCACGACTCATGTAAAAGAGGGATTAAATTGCAAAAGGAGATAGTTGGCTTACACTCGCCACTTCACACAAAACATTACATAAGCAAGACATCATTCAAAACATCACAACCCGACTACGGGTGAAGATCCAAAAGCAAGATACCAAAACAACATAAAGCCACAGGTCTGAATCGCCCCTAGTAGAAACCACTACTGATCGTCGAACACGTCACAAGCATACGACCACTCTCTTCATCGAGCTCCCAGAAGTACTGCTCATCTCCTGCATCATTCTCGGCTGAACCTACATCTGGTGTTGTAGTATCTGTGAGCCACGAGGACTCAGCAATCCCATAACCATGGGTATCAAGACTAGCAAAGCTTTATGGGTAGGAAGAGGTAAAGTGGTGAGGTTGCAGCAGCGGCTAAGCATAATATGGTGGCTAACTTACGAGTACAAGAATAAGATGAGAATCTACGCAAACGGTCGCAAAAGTAGTGATCGCTAAAGATCCTGAACTACATACGATTCAAACATAACCCCACCGTGTTCTCTTCTCAAAGTGAAAAGAGACAGTCACGGTTACTCACGCAGTTGTGTGTTTTACTTCGGATCCTCTGTCAAGTTTTCTACAACCGGACATTAACAAATTCCAATCTGCCACATAACCGCGGGCACGGCTTTCGAAAGATTATAACCCTGCAGGGGTGTCCCAACTTATCCCATCACAAGCTCTCACGATTAGCTGAAGTGATAAATATAATATCATCACCCCTTATCTTAGGGAAATCCAATCAGGCTCGGCATCCCGGTGCACAAGACATTTCGACAATGGTAAAACAAGTCCAGCAAGACCTCCCGGCGTGCCGACACCCTGATAGTAGCCACGCGTATCTTGTCTCAGGCCACGTCCGGATGGGCGATTCTACAGGTTTATATCAATCCTCGAGTTTCCTCGCGGTGACACCGCAGAACCCCCGTTTGGGACCAACACCATCAGCACTGGCCCCCCCTGCTATGTAGAATTAAGAACCCGGGGACGCGACCCCCTATGCAATTTAATTAATTAATTAAGTTGTTATTATGAGGCAAATTAAAACCAATGTTGGGCCTTGCTGGAGGAGTTTTATTCAAAGTCGAACTGTCAAGGGGTCCCCATCCACCCATCGTGTAAGGAACGCAAAATCAAGGAACATAATGCCGGTTTATCGGCGCCTAAGGTGGCATGAGTGGAACAAAACACCGAGCAAAAGGCCAAGCCTTCCACCCATGCCCAGTATATAGGTGTGTTAATAATATTTATAGATATTGTGATATAACAACAACAAGTTCCCTCCTGGAACGATCTTCATCTTCACCTGCAACTAACAACGCCATAAGAGGGGCTGAGCAAGCGGGTAACATAGCCAAACAGTGGTTTTGCTAGGAAGGTGTCAAAAGGTTAGAGGTTTCATGGCAACAAGGAGAGGCTGACATAAAAGATGGGTGGCGCGACATGTAACGATAGCATCGAGACAACTAAGCATGGCAATGGTAGTAAAGGTATCCAAGGGTATGATCATCTTGCCTGGGATTCCGCAAGGGAGAAGAACAAGTCCATGAAGTAGACGGAGCAACAAGTCGAGCGAATCCTCACAACTCTGAAACGAAACCGAAGCTAACAAGAGAAGCAACCGGAAAGAAACAAGCAACACGGTAAACACACATATAAACATGGCATGCGATGCACATCCAAGTATGATGCATGTCCGGTTTAATTATGCATGGCATGGCAATGCACAAACAAAACTACAAGTTAAGTGGAGCTCAATATGCAACGAGTTGCATATTGACGAAACACCACATAATATTTATTTAGTTGACTCTCGTTTATTTACAAGACAAGATTAAATGTTTGTTAACATGGCAAGAGGTGAAGCAAGAGCAAACTACCTATTTAGGCAAGTTAAATGGGGCCGGATATAACAACAACAAATCCGGAAAATCCCCATGAGCATGTTTAGCAATTATAAGCAACAACAATTCACACATTATAAAGTTGTTAACATGATGCGGATGACATGATCAAGTTTATGCAGTTTTTATTAAAAGTTGACATGCAGATGATATGAAGTATTGTCACCGTGATGGAAGAAAGGGTGCCACGGCAACGATCCGAAAATGATGCAACGGCAACATCTCGGTTCCGGTAACCCGTTGTGAGACCAGTGCAAAAGAAAGGTGACGGAGAGCGTGAGTGAGTCGAACGAGATGAAAGGTGGGGTGATCCCGTCACCGGGTTCCCACGGGTCGGCGATGAGGCAACCGAGGAGCACGACAAAAGATGAAACGGGCACGGTGCACACGAGGGAAACATTTCATACAACACAAGCATTCAGCCACGGCATCGTCTCGGGGTTATACCTTCGGAACATTTGTTTCGGGGCGGATCAAGATCGTCGAGGGACGTAGAGGAAGTAGTGGTACACGGGTCGTAGAGGAAGAAGTCGTTCACGGGGTGTAGTCGTTCATGTTGGTGTAGTGGGAAGTAGTTGTACACGGGTCTTCGGCGACGGTAGTCGTACACGGTTCGTAGGCGTTCGGAATCCGTAGATGTACTTGGCGGGTCGGTCTTGCCGGTCTCGGGACTTGCGTCGGTAGACGTACTCGGTCGTCGATGACGTAGGGGTACATGAGGGTCGTCGTGGTACTTGGCAAATTCCACGTAGTTGAACTTGACGTATCCGAAGGGGTACTTGGCGTCGGTAGATGTACTTGTTATGTAGATGTACGGGTGCATACGTAGATGTTCATGTCACGTGTAGAGGTACTTGTCGCAAAATCCGCACGGTGAAACTTGGCGAAAACAGATAGTCTTGGACTTCGCCGGACATGGAGGGGCGCGTCGGGCTGCTGCCTTGGGGCGCGGACGCCGGACGTAGGACGACGGCGGGAGGGACTTGGACTTGGCGCGGAGGAGGCGAGGTAGAGGCCGCTGGAGAAGAGGAGGGGCGCGTCCGCGCGGCCTGGCTGGAGGGGCACCGCGGCGTTGGGGCCATGGCCTCTGGAGGTGCTCGAGGGGACTCGAGGAGGAGGTCGGGGCGCGCCGCTGCGGTCTTGGCCAGCCGGGAGGAGCGATGGGGATTGCAGGGCGCTGGAGAACGATGGCGCCATGGCGTGGCCTCTGGGTGCCGCGAGCCAGGGCGAGGAGAGGGTTGGGCGCTGGGGCTCGGCTCCTGGCGCGACGAGGACGGGAAGAGGCGGCCGGAGGGGATCCCCCGCGGCGGACGGCGGCGACTGGCGAAAGGCCGGCGGGGGTGCCTGGCCGAGGAGGGTGCGGGCGCTGCGGCTCACGCCTGGCGAAGCGGGGTGGCTCGCGGGGTGCGGCACCAGGCGACGGAGGAAGGAGGCGCTCGGGCCTGGCCGGTCTGGGGCGCGCAGGAGAGGTGGTCGCGGCCGCGCGAGGTGGTGAAAATCGAGGGAACGGGGTCCTGACGATGGGTCTCGGGAGGAGGCGGCGGCTGAGAGAGCGAGGAGCGAGCGCTGAGGTGCGGCGCAAGGGGAAAAGAGCGATCGACTGCGGGGCTGCTGCGGCCTAGGGTTAGGAGCAGCTGGAGTCGGGCCTGAAGGAGGAGTTGGGCCCAAAGGAGGAAAGAATGGGCCTGCGCGGCTGAGATGTCCTGATGGGCCTAGATGGCCGGCTGGGGGGAAGGAGGAGGCGCGCTGCGGCTGGAATCTCTCCCTTATATTTCTTAGCAGAAAAAATAAATAGAGAGAGTCCCAAAAAAATAAGAAAGGAGGCCATGAACAAGAAAAATAAAAGATGGAACATTTTTGTAAGGCTTTATGGAATAATACCAACCCAACAAAATAGTTCCAACAAAATAGAGACGTGCAAACCAAAATTATTTAGCTTGCCTTAAGGAGTTTGAAAGGACCTCGATAAAAGGGAAAAGGATAGGAGAGACGGTTTGGCGGTGAAACTTGAAGTAAAATAGGCATGGGGAAAATTATGCAAGTGTGTTGGGTTAATTCCAAACAAACAGAATATTTTATAATATAGCTCCCAAAATATTGGGAGGATATGTTATAAAGAGAAGACACTCTTCCCTCGATTTAAATGGACCGAAGGTCCACACGTTTTATTTAGTTGAGATGCAAAAGGTTAATGACATGATGGCATGATGACATGATGCAAAGCAAAAATAAATAAAGCAAGCACAAAAGAAACACACGGGAAACCCGGAACATCTGGAATCTTCTGGAATCTTCTGGGACGTCGGTCTTCGGGCGTCACAACTCTCCCACACTAACAGAGGATCTCGACCCGAGATCCTAGAGATAGCACCGGGTAAAAAAACGGAAGAGGAAGAGGTAAAACAAAGTTGCTTCTTTGACAGACAAGTGAAACCACGAACCTGAGAGGTTGACCAAAATGAAAGAAGAATACAACGGAGATGAACGAAGATGAAAACACTCCCTTAGAAAAGAGGAACAAGGAGCATATGAGAACCTTATAGGTTGAAAGGCATGAAACAAGAGCTCATGAACCAAAAGAATATGAAACCACAACAGTATAACCAAGGAATAAGAATGACAGCATTTGGACAGCACTCCGTCTAAAAATGGGAGGAAATGAACAAGAACTTGAAAAGATGGGATGATACTTGATGAAAACAACAACACACAGCCTCCGGAACAATTAAAAGAAAGGCATAAGGGGTAAGAAAGATTCAGACAGCACTCCGGTTGAAAAGAGAGGAAAGGCTAGATAAGATGACGGAACTAGAATGTAGGTGACAACATTCCAGTTAAATAGACAAGCAAGGGAAGAATATGATCTTGACAAAACGAGATGATGGTCAAAGAGAGCAACATCACAATGCCTCCGGAATGAAAGAATAGCATATAAATTAAAGAAAGAATTGAACGGAGAAGAAAATGACAACTTCTCCCACAATTGAATTAGGAAATCCTCCTTGCAAAGAAGGGTTGAAAAGGGTTGATGGAAAAAATCAACAACGAAACGAATAAGCTTGATGTGGGCTTATGGAAAACATCTCAAAGTTATGAGGTGACAACCAGCCACTAATGGAAAACAATTGATTGGATTGAGATCAACAAGGAGACGATAAACTTATTTCACCGAGAGGATAAATGAAGAACTTGGGTCATTTATGAGCACCATAAATAGCAACAATTCTTAGGGAAAGCTTTAGGTGAAATACAACCCAAGATAACTCCAAGAGATAAAAATGAGGGGTTGAAAGGATCTCCTAAAGAGAAAGAAATGATGGTTTTAATTATCTCATTCTTGATAACTCGTGAATCATGAATCATGAAGGAATTGTCAAGAATGACATAACACCATGTGAAAAGAAATAAGGTAGAAAGAATTGCAATTGGAATGCATGATGAAGAATGCTTGAGCTCCAACAAGAATCTTGATGAAGACTTCGAGGATGAATTAAATGATGATGAACCACCATGAAGAACTCCGGTAATGAAAGCATGAGAAGTGAAATATGAAAAGAATAAGATTCAAGGCATGCGATGAATTAGATGGAGCTTTGGAATGATAAATGAAATAATTTGGAGCTCCGGAAAACAAGATGAAGAATTTAGGACCGAGAATATGATATGATGAACAAGCTCCGAAGGAAGGGATTAACCACCTTGAAGGAATAAGAATAAGAATTATGTCATGCATATCCTTCACCAAATTAAATTGATGACAACCAAAGGATTTGGCATACTACTTATTCTCGTTGCAAAGAATTAAAGAGAGATCTAGCACAACCTTGGGTAAATCTTCAATGAACCACCGGTAGGATTATGGAAAGAACGAGTGAATTAATACGAAAACAAGGAAGAGTAAACTTGAAAGAACCACCATAAAAATATGGAGACGACGAAGAGACATCAATGAAGAATATTTGGAGGACGAAGTTGAAAACTGAGAACGAAGAATCTTCTGGAATGATGGCCTTCGGAGGATCACAACGGAAAGAATTCATGAAATGCTTCGGATGGCATAAAAGAATTCCTCACAATTGAAACAATAATGAGGATGGCATGAAGCTAGAACCACGAATCTTCAAGAAGACGGGCCAAGATTTAAGAGAAACACTTCTCCGGTCTTCAAATGTTGAGAATGAAGACGAGAAATGCCATGAAGAATTTTAGATACTCCGGAAGAATGAATTAAAAGGTTGAACCAATGATGAAAAAGAATTTTGAAAGCGATCTTGGAGAAGGCATGTGACTGATGGAAATCATTCTTATGTCACACTTTGAAAAGAATTCTCCGGAAAAAGAAGAGTCAGGTAAGATCCTGGAAAAAGACCTGTGGGTTAGGGCCCACTCAAAAGAAATCACCGTTGAAAAAGATTGCTTAAGAGATATTGCACCGGATGAATTAAATGGCTTGAATAAGATAACAACCCTCAAAATAGCTTGAACGGATTAAGAAAGGAATTATGAATCTTCAGCACTCCGGATATGAATAGCAAGAGGAGAATGATTAATTGGTGCACCGGAATAAGAAGCATTGTGAAAAGAGGAAAAGGATAAGATCAACACCGAAATCTTGAATTACATCCACCGGCAGAATTTGAGAACAAAAGAATGATGAACTTGAAGCTCTTGAGCATCTTCATGATAAATCACCGGATAAGAACATTGAAGGAAAGAATGAAGAAACATCACATGAATAAAGTGGATATTTCATTTGAGAATTTCTGGCTCCAAGAAGAAGAAGGGTGGGAGGGTGGGGAAAACAAAGACAATTTGAGACGAACAAAATGGACACCGGTTGAAAAAGAATTTAACATGACCATCTTGATGATCAAGAAGAATTAGCACTCCCATATAAATATGAGAACACCGATTAGGAAAGGTATGGAATCAACATTTGACATCGAAGCAACTCGAATACCAGAATCAAATCAAAACAACGAATAGATATGTTTATGAAGAAGATTATGTTGCAACATATCTATCCGAACAGAGAATTGAACGAATGAATTCCGTAGGTACAACAATGTCGAGAAGCCACTTGGGAGAACAAAAGATAAATAAAAAAAGGAACAAGGAACAGATAGAACAAATACAAGATAGAAGCTTCATTCCACATATTCGTGCTGAAAGCTCATGGAACGTGTTACAAAAGGGTTTTTGCAATCCCCGGATCAGCATAGCCAAGGACCCTTTAAGATGCAACTCCCGACCGGAACAAGCCCATAAAACCACTTCACTCAATGTAGAACCCCGAACTTCATATCGTGCATCCGTTGGAAGAAAGCCTAGAACTACTAGATGAACCCACCTATTAATTTCCCAAAGTTTCCAGTTATGCAATCAGGTGTTGGGGATACAGGGGAAGCATCGCGCACTCAACTCTAATCCTACATCCAGCTGTATCCATCCTTCAACACATAACCAGTTGTTTCTGGAAACCGTTTACCTCGGACCTTCGAAACGCATCCACTATACAAGCTATGGCAATACTCCCGAACTACCTCCCCAGTACTGGGTGATGTCGGGGTTATCTTGCCACTAACCGCATAGGAGAGTTTTCGATGTCGGCCGTCTTAAGTATTCTAGAACTGCCGCGATATATTTGTGACGACAACACCTCGGAGCTCAACTCCCCGGGAAACTGCCACAACCCCTAATGACAGGAGGCATCGAGAACAATGTTCTCGTCACAAAGACATCGGAACAATCCAAACAATACTCGCGAGATCCTAAGAAAAATTTGGTATATTTTTGAGAGTATAAGAGGCAAGAGTAATCGTCAGGAGTCCTCACCAGAGTGAAAAGGGATGAGGAGCAAAAGAAATCCTACTCTCCGATATATATAGGACTCAAAACATTTTCAAGTGTGTGCCTAGACTCAACCGTCAACGATTCGATCAATCAGTGGGGGCTTCTAGGTCGGAGAAGGCTCTGATACCAACTTGTAATGCCCAGGATGGGACTATATCTCCTACGTGTCGAGGCACGACTTAAAGATATAAGCCCATTCTGGAATGATCGCAAGTTTGGTATCTTTGCACGACTCATGTAAAAGAGGGATTAAATTGTAAAAGGAGATAGTTGGCTTACACTCGCCACTTCACACAAAACATTACATAAGCAAGACATCATTCAAAACATCACAACCCGACTACGGGCGAAGATCCAAAAGCAAGATACCAAAACAACATAAAACCACAGGTCTGAATCGCCCCTAGTAGAAACCACTACTGATCATCGAACACGTCACAAGCATACGACCACTCTCTTCATCGAGCTCCCAGAAGTACTGCTCATCTCCTGCATCATTCTCGGTTGAACCTGCATCTGGTGTTGTAGTATCTGTGAGCCACGAGGACTCAGCAATCCCATAACCATGGGTATCAAGACTAGCAAAGCTTTATGGGTAGGAAGAGGTAAAGTGGTGAGGTTGCAGCAGCAGCTAAGCATAATATGGTGGCTAACTTACGAGTACAAGAATAAGATGAGAATCTACGCAAACGGTCGCAAAAGTAGTGATCGCTAAAGATCCTGAACTACATACGATTCAAACATAACCCCACCGTGTCCTCTTCTCAAAGTGAAAAGAGACAGTCACGGTTACTCACGCAGTTGTGTGTTTTACTTCGGATCCTCTGTCAAGTTTTCTACAACCGGACATTAACAAATTCCAATCTGCCACATAACCGCGGGCACGGCTTTCGAAAGATTATAACCCTGCAGGGGTGTCCCAACTTAGCCCATCACAAGCTCTCACAATTAGCTGAAGTGATAAATATAATATCATCACCCCTTATCTTAGGGAAATCCGATCAGGCTCGGCATCCCGGTGCACAAGACATTTCGACAATGGTAAAACAAGTCCAGCAAGACCTCCCGGCGTGCCGACACCCTGATAGTAGCCGCGCGTATCTCGTCTCAGGCCACGTCCGGATGGGCGATTCTACAGGTTTATATCAATCCTCGAGTTTCCTCGCGGTGACCCCGCAGAACCCCCGTTTGGGACCAACACCATCAGCACTGCCCCCCCTGCTATGTAGAATTAAGAACCCGGGGACGCGACCCCCTATGCAATTTAATTAATTAATTAAGTTGTTATTATGAGGCAAATTAAAACCAATGTTGGGCCTTGCTGGAGGAGTTTTATTCAAAGTCGAACTGTCAAGGGGTCCCCATCCACCCATCGTGTAAGGAACGCAAAATCAAGGAACATAATGCCGGTTTATCGGCGCCTAAGGTGGCATGAGTGGAACAAAACACCGAGCAAAAGGCCAAGCCTTCCACCCATGCCCAGTATATAGGTGTGTTAATAATATTTATATATATTGTGATATAACAACAACAAGTTCCCTCCTGAAATGATCTTCATCTTCACCTGCAACTAACAACGCTATAAGAGGGGCTGAGCAAGCGGGTAACATAGCCAAACAGTGGTTTTGCTAGGAAGGTGTCAAAAGGTTAGAGGTTTCATGGCAACAAGGAGAGGCTGACATAAAAGATGGGTTGCGCGACATGTAACGATAGCATCGAGACAACTAAGCATGGCAATGGTAGTAAAGGTATCCAAGGGTATATCATCTTGCCTGGGATTCCGCAAGGGAGAAGAACAAGTCCATGAAGTAGATGGAGCAACAAGTCGAGCGAATACTCACAACTCCGGAACGAAACCGAAGCTAACAAGAGAAGCAACCGGAAAGAAACAAGCAACACGGTAAACACACATATAAACATGGCATGCGATGCACATCCAAGTATGATGCATGTCCGGTTTAATTATGCATGGCATGGCAATGCACAAACAAAACTACAAGTTAAGTGGAGCTCAATATGCAACGAGTTGCATATTGACGAAACACCACATAATATTTATTTAGTTGACTCTCGTTTATTTACAAGACAAGATTAAATGTTTGTTAACATGGCAAGAGGTGAAGCAAGAGCAAACTACCTATTTAGGCAAGTTAAATGGGGCCGGATATAACAACAACAAATCCGGAAAATCCCCATGAGCATGTTTAGCAATTATAAGCAACAACAATTCACACATTATAAAGTTGTTAACATGATGCGGATGACATGATCAAGTTTATGCAGTTTTTATTAAAAGTTGACATGAAGATGATATGAAGTATTGTCACCGTGATGGAAGAAAAGGTGCCACGGCAACGATCCGAAAATGATGCAACGGCAACATCTCGGTTCCGGTAACCCGTTGTGAGACCGGTGCAAAAGAAAGGTGACGGAGAGCGTGAGTGAGTCGAACGAGATGAAAGTTGGTACACGGGTCGTAGAGGAAGAAGTCGTTCACGGGGTGTAGTCGTTCACGTTGGTGTAGTGGGAAGTAGTTGTACACGGGTCTTCGGCGACGGTAGTCGTACACGGTTCGTAGGCGTTCAGAATCCGTAGATGTACTTGGCGGGTCGGTCTTGCCGGTCTCGGGACTTGCGACGGTAGACGTACTCGGTCGTCGATGACGTAGGGGTACATGAGGGTCGTCGTGGTACTTGGCGAATTCCACGTAGTTGAACTTGACGTATCCGAAGGGGTACTTGGTGTCGGTAGATGTACTCGTTATGTAGATGTACGGGTGCATACGTAGATGTTCATGTCACGTGTAGAGGTACTTGACGCAAAATCCGCACGGTGAAACTTGGCGAAAACAGATAGTCTTGGACTTCGCCGGACATGGAGGGGCGCGTCGGGCTGCTGCCTTGGGGCGTGGACGCCGGACGTAGGACGACGGCGGGAGGGACTTGGACATGGCACGGGGGAGGCGAGGTAGAGGCCGCTGGAGAAGAGGAGGGGCGCGTCCGCGCGGCCTGGCTGGAGGGGCACCGCGGCGCTGGGGCCATGGCCTCTGGAGGTGCTCGAGGGGACTCGAGGAGGAGGTCGGGGCGCGCCGCTGCGGTCTTGGTCAGCCGGGAGGAGCGATGGGGATTGCAGGGCGCTGGAGAACGATGGCGCCATGGCGTGGCCTCTGGGTGCCGCGAGCCAGGGCGAGGAGAGGGTTGGGCGCTGGGGCTCGGCTCCTGGCGCGGCGAGGACGGGAAGAGGCGGCCGCAGGGGATCCCCCGCGGCGGACGGCGGCGACTGGCGAAGGGCCGGCGCAGGGTGCCTGGCCGAGGAGGGTGCGGGCGCTGCGGCTCACGCCTGGCGAAGCGGGGTGGCTCGCGGGGTGCGGCACCAGGCGACGGAGGAGGGAGGCGCTCGGGCCTGGCCGGTCTGGGGCGCGCAGGAGAGGTGGTCGCGGCCGCGCGAGGTGGTGGAGATCGAGGGAACGGGGTCCTGGCGATGGGTCTCGGGAGGAGGCAGCGGCTGAGAAAGCGAGGAGCGAGCGCTGAGGTGTGGCGCAAGGGGAAAAGAGCGATCGACTGCGGGGCTGCTGCGGCCTAGGGTTAGGAGCAGCTAGAGTCGGGCCTGAAGGAGGAGTTGGGCCCAAAGGAGGAAAGAATGGGCCTGCGCGGCTAAGATGTCCTGATGGGCCTAGATGGCCGGCTGGGGGGAAGGAGGAGGCCCGCTGCGGCTGGAATCTCTCCCTTATATTTCTTAGCAGAAAAAATAAATAGAGAGAGTCCCAAAAAAATAAGAAAGGAGGCCATGAACAGGAAAAATAAAAGATGGAACATTTTTGTAAGGCTTTATGGAATAATACCAACCCAACAAAATAGTTCCAACAAAATAGAGACGTGCAAACCAAAATTATTTAGCTTGCCTTAAGGAGTTTGAAAGGAGTCTAGACTTTAGGAGGAGCCTCGATAAAAGGGAAAAGGATAGAAGAGACGGTTTGGCGGTGAAACTTGAAGTAAAATAGGCATGGGGGAAATTATGCAAGTGTGTTGGGTTAATTCCAAACAAACGGAATATTTTATAATATAGCTCCCTAAATATTGGGAGGATATGTTATAAAGAGAAGACACTCTTCCCTCGATTTAAATGGACCGAAGGTCCACACGATTTATTTAGTTGAGATGCAAAAGGTTAATGACATGATGGCATGATGACATGATGCAAAGCAAAAATAAATAAAGCAAGCACAAAAGAAACACACGGGAAACCCGAAACATCTGGAATCTTCTGGAATCTTCTGGGACGTCGGTCTTCGGGCGTCACATGGTGGGCTGTTGTTGAGGGGGTCTTGGGCCTCAAAGAAGAGGTTCTTTTATCCCACTAGGTTAACCGTTGGAGTACCAAACGAACTCGAAACGCGGTGAAACTTGACAGGCGGCCTACACGTACCAAAACAACATCGCACGACAAGTCTCGCGTCATTCCGGAAACGTTACACGGCCACACACGAAAGAAGGACTCGGGGATGCCACGGGCATGTGTGAGAGCGTCGGAACTCGAAACGGACAACGGGAAGAGATGAGTGGGACCGGATGCAAGTGACAACACAAATGCAATGCAATGCACATGACAACATGACATGGATGAAATGCACACACGCACACGACTAAACTAAGAAACCCGAAATGAAGGAAGAACCCGGAACGGAAATGATGAAGCCAAAGTTTATATATTGCCATATTGGGAAAGTGTTACATCTGGGGCATTACAAACTCTCCTCTACTACGAAAAGATCTCGTCCCGAGATCTAGGACTGGAAGAAGGAAGGGTACTCGGAACGAAGGTGATCTTCTCGTTCCCATGTAGCTTCTCGGTCGGTATGGTGTGACCACTAAACTTTCAAGAACTTGATTGACTTGTTGCGGGTCTTGCGCTCGGTTTCTTCAAGAATAGCAACGGGATGCTCTCGGTAAGACAAGTCTTGTTGAAGATCAATCTCCTCAAACGGAATAGTGCGTTCAGGTGTCTTGAAGCACTTGCGGAGTTGAGACACGTGAAACACATCATGAACATTAGCGAAGTTGGAAGGGATCTCAAGTTGATAGGCTAGATCGCCTCTTTTGCCAAGGATCTTGAAAGGGCCCACATATCTAGGAGCAATCTTTCCTTTGATACCAAATCTTTGGGTTCCTTTCATAGGAGAAACACGGAGATAGACATGATCTCCAATGTCGAAAGCCAAATCACGATGCTTCCCATCATAGTAGCTCTTCTGACGCGACTGAGCGGCCTTGAGATTCTCACGTATGACTTTGCACATTTCTTCGGCTTCTGAGATCAAGTAATTGCCAAGAAGTTGACGTTCACCAGTCTCAGACCAGTTGAGAGGAGTACGACACTTTCTGCCATAGAGGATTTCAAACGGAGCTTTGCCGGCACTTGCTTGGAAACTGTTGTTGTAAGAGAACTCGACAAACGGAAGGCAATCTTCCCACTTCATGCCAAAAGAGATGACACAAGCTCTGAGCATGTCTTCTAGGATCAGGTTCACTCTTTCGACTTGACCACTAGTCTGAGGGTGAAACACAGTGCTGAAACGGATCTTAGTGCCCATGGCAGACTGAAAGGAGTCCCAGAACTTGGATGTGAACAAACTTCCACGGTCTAAGGAGATAACTTGAGGAATGCCATGTAAGGACACAATTCTGCAAGTGTACAACTCTATGAGCTGAGCTGCATTGATGGATTCTTTGACTGGAAGGAAGTGAGCTACTTTGGTAAGCTTGCCAATCACCACAAAGATAGAATCATTCCCCTTCTTGGACTTGGGAAACCCAGTGACGAAATCCATTTCAATGTGGTCGAATTTCCACTCGGGAATAGGAAGAGGTTGGAGGAGACCGGCTGGACGTTGATGCTCTGCCTTCACTCTTCTGCAGACATCACATTCATTCACGAATTGGGCAATCTCCCTTTTCATGCGAGTCCACCAGTAAGATTGCTTGAGGTCTTGGTACATCTTGGAACTTCCAGGATGAATCGAGAGGAGGGAGTCATGTGCTTCGTTCATTATGAGCTTCCTGAGATCACCCTTGGGAACCACAAGTCTATCCTCAAAGAATAAGGTATCTCTCTCATCAACGCGATAGCACTTGTATTTGGGAGTACCCTTTGCAATACCATGTTTCACTTTCTGCACCATAGCATCACTGAGTTGGGCCTCACGGATCTGATCTTCCAAGGTAGGAGCAACTTGAAGATTTGCAAGAAAGCCTTGCGGAACAACTTGGAGGTTGAGCTTCCTGAATGCTTCACAAAGCTCAGGCTGAAACGACTTGATAAGGAGACTGTTGCAATATGCCTTTCTGCTCAAGGCATCTGCAATGACATTGGCCTTGCCAGGTGTGTATTCGATGCTTGGATCATACTCTTGGATCATCTCAACCCAACGAGTCTGGCGAAGGTTCAGGTTTGGCTGTGTGAAGATGTACTTCAAGATCTTGTGATCGGTGAAGATGTCGACTTTTCTGCCCAACAGAAGGTGTCTCCACGTGATCAAGGCGTGTACCACAGCTGCTAGCTCGAGATCATGTGTGGGGTAGTTCTTCTCACTTGGCTTCAATTGACGAGAAGTGTATGCCACAATTTTCTTGTCTTGCATAAGCACACCACCAAGTCCTTGAAGAGAAGCATCACAGAATACTTCGTAGGGCTTGGACTCATCTGGAGGAGTAAGAACTGGAGCAGAGATGAGCTTTTATCTGAGAGTTTTGAATGCCACATCACAATCCGAAGACCAGTTGTACTTGACATTCTTCTGCAGCAAGTTGGAGAGAGGCTTGGCAATCTTGGAGAAGTTCTCAACGAACCTTCTGCAATAGCTAGCAAGACCAAGAAAGCTTCGGAGTTGCTTGACGTTCTGAGAGGGTTCCCAGTTGACAATCGCTTCAACTTTCTCGGGGTTGACAGCAATACTGTCAGCAGAGATGATATGGCCCAGATACAAGACCTTATCGAGCCAGAATTCGCAATTGGAGAACTTGGCATAGAACTTATGTTCACGGAGTCTGTCGAGAACCAGACGGAGGTGCTTTTCGTGATCTTTTTCATTCTTGGAGAATACCAAGATGTCATCCAGATAAACAAGCACAAAATCGTTGGTGTAGGGGTTGAAAATGTAGTGCATCATTCTTGAGAAGGTGGGTGGAGCATTAGCGAGGCCAATAGACATGACTGTATATTCATAGGAGCCGTAGCTTGTTCTGAAAGCAGTCTTGTGAATATCTTCTTCACGGATGCGGATCTGGTGATAACCCGTCTGGAGATCGAGCTTTGAGAACACTTTTGCTCCTTTGAGCTGCTCGAACAATTCATTGATGTTGGGAAGCGGATACTTGTTCTTTATTGTCTTCTTGTTCAATGGCCGGTAATCAACGCAAAGGCGCTCCGTGCCATCCTTCTTCTTGACAAATAAGACACCACAGCCCCAAGGAGAAGTGCTAGGCCTGATTAGACCCATACGCTCTTGCTCATCGAGTTGTTTCTTCAACTCCTTCAACTCTTTAGGGGAAAGCTTGTACGGACGCCGGCATGCTGGCTCAGTACCAGGCTCGAGTTCAATGACGAATTCAACTTGATGATGTGGAGGCATGCCTGGAAGCTCTTCAGGGAAAACATCTTCATATTCATTGACCACCGGAATTTGAGAGTGGCATTAATCTCGCCCTTGTCATTGAGAGAGAATAGCCTGATTGTGTTATCTCTAGAGGCGAAGATAATCACGTCTTCGTCGGAATGAGTAATCTTGACTTCCTTATTTGCACAATCAATGTGAGCATCATGCTGGGAAAGCCAATCCATCCTGAGAATAAGATCAATGTCGGAGTTGCCGAGAACAACCGGAGAAGCTAGAAAGCGGTAATCACCCATGTGAATAGATACATCCGGAGCAAATATTTTAGAATGCATTCGTCTCCCCGGAGAAATAATTGATAACTCCCTTGGCAGACTTTTGATGTCAATATTATGCTTGGATGCAAATGGTTGAGACAAGAAAGAACATGATGCACCCGAATCAAACAACACTTTTGCAGGAATAGAGTTAACCGGAAGATTACCAATTATCACATCTGAAGAATTTTCTGCTTGAGCTGCATTCATCAGATTCACTCTTGCATGCTTGGGATTATGCTTGACAATAGCAGTGCTGACAGGTGGAGGAGGCGGAAGGCGCCTTGGGTTGGGGCACTTGTTAGCATAATGACCCTTCTGAGTGCACTTGTTGCAAACCACTTCTGAGAGAGGACAGTGATAAGGAGCACTTGACTTCGAAGCATGAAAGTGGTTCTTTGACTAATTGCTTGGGTTGGGTGGGTTGGAGAAACCACGGCCACCATAATTCTTGTTGTTGCTATTGGGAGCTCGGATCACTAGAGGAGGTGGAAGCCAAAACTTATGTTGCTTTGCGACCACTTGAAAAGAAGAGGAGGAGTGAACAGCGTCTCTGATCCTCTTTTTGGAAGCTTCCATCTTGAGCTGGGCTGCCTCTTGCTTAAGTGCCATGTTATAGAATTGATCAAACTCATCAGGCTCGAACAAGGTGAGAGCTAGTTGGAGTTCATCCTTCAGACCACCACGGAACTGATAGATCTTGCTCTTGGCATCTGGGATGTCTTTCTTGGCATAGCGGGCAAGGTTCTGGAACTTGACATTATATTGGTAGACAGTCATTGAGCCTTGCTTCAGGTTGCGGAATTGCTCACGCATACCTTCGATGACACTTGTTGGAATGTGGTGAGAACGAAAGTCCTTGCAGAAGTCATCCCAGGAGATTACACGACCCTCTCTGGAATCTTTGTACTGCTGCCACCAATCAGCTGCTTGGTCCTTGAGTTGGAAGGTGGCAAACTTCACATAGTCCTCGGGCCTGACGTTACTGCACTCGAAATGCTTCTTGATATCAGTTATCCAGTCTTCAACATCTAGAGGGTCCACACAGTAACTGAATGCCATTGGTTGGTTTGCCAAGAACTGGTTGAGCGTAGCAAAGTGAGGTTGGTTGAACAAATTTCCTTGGCCTTGGTTCCCATGAGCACCCTGATTTGCTTGAATGTTTTGCATCATTTGCATAAGCATCTGGGTGTTCTGGTTTGTCGCTTGCATAATTGCTCTCCAGGCCTCAGACGGAGGAGGAGGGGAAGGAGAACGATCAGGAACCTCTTCACCCTCTGGGTTAGCGTTGGGAACCTTTTTAGGAGCCATCCTGAATGAGATGACAACTATTAGCCATTGATTGAAAGAATATATGTAAGCTGAATAAAGGCTAGAAATTGCAACATAGTCTTCACAAGAACATTCGAACAACAATGAACGAATGTAATCCACAGTTTAATGATAACAACAATCTTCACGAGAAGCCACTTGGGAGAACAAAAGGTAAATAAAAAACAACAAGGAGCAGATAGAACAAATACAAGATAGAAGTTTCGTTCGACATATTCGTGCTGAAAGCTTATGGAACGTGTTACAAAAGGGTTTTGCAATCCCCGGATCAGCATAGCCAAGGACCCTTTAAGATGCAACTCCCGATCGGAACAACGCCCATAAAACTACTTCACTCAATGTAGAACCCCGAACTCCGTATCATGCATTCGTTGGAAGAATGCCTATGAGCTACTAGATGAACCCACCTATTAATTTCCGAAAGTTTCCAGTTATGCAATCAGGTGTTGGGGATACAGGGGAAGCATCGCGCACTCAACTCTAATCCTACATCCAGCTGTATCCATCCTTCAACACATAACCAGTTATTTACGGAAATCGTCTACCTCGGACCTTCCAAAGCATCTACTATACAAGCTATGGCAATACTCCCGAACTACCTCCCCAGTACTGGGTGATGTCGGGGTTATCTTGCCACTAACCGCATAGGAGAGTTTTCGATGTCGGCCGTCTTAAGTATTACAGAACTGCTGCGATATATTTGTGACGACAACTCCTCGGAGCTCAACTCCCCGGGACACTGCCACAACCCCTAAATGACAGGAGGCATCGAGAACAATGTTCTCGTCACAAAGACATTAGAACAATCCAAACAATACTCGCGAGATTCCTAAAAAAAATTTGGTGAATTTTTGAGAGTAGAAGAGGCAAGAGTAATCGTCAGGAGTCCTCACCAGAGTGAAAAGAGATGAGGAGCAAATAATTCCAACTCTCCGATATATATATATAGGACTCAAAACATTTTAAGTGTGTGCCTAGACTCAACCGTCAACGATTCGATCAATCAGTGGGAGCTTCTTGGTCGAAGAAGGCTCTGAATACCAACTTGTAATGCCCAGGATGGGACTATACCTCCTACGTGTTGAGGCACGACTTAAAGGTATAAGCCCATTCTGGAATGATCTCAAGTTCGGTATCTTTGCACGACTCATGTAAAAATAGGGATGAAATTGCAAAAGGATAGTTGGCTTACACTCGCCACGTCACACAATACATTACATAGCAAATCATCATCCAAATAACATCACAACCCAACTACGGGCGAAGATCCAAATGAATGATACCAAAATACATAAAAGCCACAGGTCCGAATCGCCCCTAGTAGAAACCACTACTGATCATCGGGATAGTGCACATAGTATCGACTACGTTCTTCATCGTACTCCCAGTACAGCTCCATGCCGTCACCTGAGTAGTTCACCATAGTACCTGCATCCGGTGTGGTGTAGAATCTGTGAGCCACGGAGGACTCAGCAATCCCGTTCCCGGGTAGCAAAACTATCTAAGCCTTGGGTGTGGAACAAGGCTGAAGAAAGATAAAAGGTTGCAGCTGCACTAGCACTAGCTTACGTGTTAAGAGCGAGAAGAGAAGTGCCACGAGCGTCAAAGTGATCACTAGGTGATCCTATCTAAGCACGTCAATCATAACCCCATCGTGTTCACTTCCCGAACCCCTTTCGGAAAATGACCGTCACGGTTACTCACGCTGGTAGTGTGTTCCGAACATGGTGTCAAGTTTTCTACAACCGCATATTAACAAATTCCCATCTGCCACATAACCGCGGGCATGGCTTTCGAAAGTTCAAAACCCTGCAGGGGTGTTCCAACTTAGCCCATGACAAGCTCACGATCCGCGAAGTCGCAACTCCAAGGTGGGAAGGCCCGAGTATTCTCGGAATCCCGTGCTCAAGATACTCCGACTAAGGTAAGACTAATCCAGCAAATCCTCCCGGCGTGCCGACATCCTAATAGTAGCCGCGCGTATCTCGTCTCAGGCCACGACCGGATGGGTGATGCTACGGGTTTTTACTAGCCCTCGAGTTTCCTTGAGGTGGCCCCGCAGGACCCCCAGTTTGGACCAACACTCATGTGGAGCACTGGCCCGGGTTGTTGATTAAGAAGAGGGTTTATAATTCCCTATGCAAGTTTTTAGTTGTTAGGCAAATAGTACCAATGTTGGGACTTGCTGGAAAAGACTTAGCGCTAAGCGGTTTATCGAGGGGGGTCCCATAACCCCAACCGTGTGAGGAACGCAAAATCAAGGAACATAACACCGATTTATACGGTTCCTAGGGCGGCATGAGTGGAACAAATCACCAAGCAAGAGGCTTAGCCTTCCACCCATTACCAATATATAGATGATTTAGTTAAGAGTTTATATAGTGTGATATCCCAACAAACTTCAACATGAAGCAAGAATCTTTGAATCTTCTCCTCAACTAGCAATGCTATAAGAGGGGCTGAGCGAAGCTTACTTAACCAAACAAAGGTTTGCTAGGTTGGGTGGTTAGACAGATTCATGGTTACAATAGGAGGCTGACAAACAAACATGGGCATTGAGGCAATAAGCTGAAGAGCGAGACTTCTAGCAATAGGCAAAGATAGTAATGATATCTGGGTCAGGTCATCTTGCCTGTCGAGTCGTCGATGGGATCGTAAGATGGCTCCTCGTTCTCAACCTTGGTAGTAACCTCGTTCTCGTACTCGGTCTCGGCTTCCGGCTCTACTCAACACAAGAACACACGAGGCACGAGATCAAACAAGGTGCAATGCGCAATCTATAGGATGCACGTATGATGCACTTAGGATGCACCGCAGATGCACTTAGGATGCATAACATGACAACATAGGAAGCACACCAGAACAACACAAGAACAAGACAATATGCTCAAGTAAGTAGGATGCAAGACAGATCTATATAGGATGCAAAACATGGCAAGGTAGGAAGCACAGAGAAACAACATAAGAACAACAAGTTTAAATGAGGCCGGAAACTACTTAAGACAAATCCGGTAAGTCCTCATATGCATAGTTTGAAATTAGTCCAGATCTGAACAAACCTTAATTTAAAGTTGTTAATCAGCAAGTTAACATGCACCATGATAATCTACACGAAAAACTAGTCAAGTTTAATATAAAGTTTGTTTAAAACGGAGCTACGGTCTAGAAGATATGAGCAAAACAAGCTAAGCATGGCAACGGTGCAAGATGCACCCAAACATCAAGCAAACATACTCCAAACATGTTAACAAGATGATATTATGAATCTGCATGCAAAATCACACAAGTTTCATGTAGGGCACGCTCAAAACGGAGCAACGGACTAAAAGATACACCTGAAACAAGAAACAATGCAAAGCTGAAATTAACAGCCACATAGCAACTTTGGAGCAAGAAATATATACTCTACAACACTCAAACATGGTGACAAGAAGCATGGACATGAAGTAGACATATCCTACAGCAAACAACTCCATTGGAGCAACTTCATAGGAGGCATGGATCAATAGCAACAAGCTACAACATTTTGATCATGACACTAAAAACCTGACAGTAATATTTTATAGCAACTTGGGAGCAAGAATTAAATAAGCTACAGCAAGCCAAATTAGCAAGTGGTGACATGGGGGCAAACACATCAATAGCAACGAGCTCCTCAACTAGGCATCTCGTAACAAGTTACAAAACCTAACAGCCACTTACACTTTTGCAACAGGGATAAACATGGCAATATGAACTCTAACATGCATGCTACAACAACCAACATGTAGAGCATCTCATGATGAAAATTTTGACATATCATTTGCTTCATTTGGATAAACATGCACCAAGTTATCACATCTCAAACATGGCATGAAAATAACTAGTAGCAGCAGTTTATATCAAGTAGCACTCTTGTCATGAAGATTAAGACATCTAGATGGACTCAAACAAGCATGGCACAATGGAACAAAACGTAGTACACATCACCACGATCATTTTGACACATCATATGCACAAAACGGACAAGCACAGTAAAAGTTGCAGCCATTACAAAATGCCATCAGACAACAAAGTTAACAAAGGACTTAGCAAAAAAACAGGGGTTCAACCTGCGGATCGGGTCCACGGCGGATTGGGTCGCGGGTGCGGAGCGGGTCAACGCGGGTTGCGGGCGAACAGGCGCCAGGACCGGTTAGGGTTTCCCAATCCCGCGGCGGCTCAGATCGGATCGATCGGGATCGGCCGGGTCCTCGTTCTCCGGCGGCCGGAGCGGAGCTGCCCGGGCGAAGCGCGGCCGGAGGGTGGCCCGGCGGCGAGGGCCCGGAGGAGGCCGGCGAGGGGCGGCGGAACGTGCGGAGGCCGGCGGTGGCTTGGGGCTCGGGCCGGCAATGACCTGGAGCTCGGGCCGGCGATGATGCGGCCGGCATCGGGCGGCGGCGTGGCCGGCGCCGGGCGGCGGAGCGGCGGGGTTCGGCGGGGAAGCGCGCGGGCACGGAGGCGGAGAGGGTGCGGCCCGGATGGCGGCGGCGGCGGGCCCGCGTCGGCCCTCGCGGGCCGGCGCGGTGGGACGGCGGCGGTGGACAGATGGCAGTTTCTGAGTGGTCGGTGGCGGCGGGCGGACGCGTCCGGCTCGGTCCGGACGTGTCTGGCGGCGGAGGGAGCAGTGGAACTAGGGTTTTTGGACGAAAAAGACATGGGGGACGTTTTTATAGGCACAAGGAGCTAGGAGACTCCAAATGAGGAGCGGTTTTCGGCCACGCGATCACAATTCGACGACCGAGATGATGGGAAGGGTTGTGCTGGGTTGGTGGGCTGTTGTGGAGGGGGTCTTGGGCCTCAAAGAAGAGGTTCTTTTAGCCCACTAGGTTAACCGTTGGAGTACCAAACGAACTCCAAACGCGACAAAACTTGACAGGCGGCCTACACGTACCAAAACAACATCGCACGACAAGTCTCGCGTCATTCCGGAAATGTTACATGGCCACACACGAAAGAATGACTCGGGGATGCCACGGGCACGTGTGAGAGCGTCGGAACTCGAAATGGACAACGGGAAGAGACGAGTGGGACCGGATGCAAATGACAACACAAATGCAATGCAATGCAATGCACATGACAACATGACATGGATGAAATGCACACACGCACACGACAAAACGAAGAAACCCGAAATGAAGGAAGAACCCGGAACGGAAATGATGAAGCCAAAGTTTATAAATTGCCATATTGGGAAAGTGTTACATCTGGGGCATTACACGTATGGTTGGGAGAGACGTCTCCTCCTTCTTGATCCAGCAATGGGGAGGAGAGGTTGATGGAGATCCAGCAGCACGACGGCATGGTGGTGGAAGCAGCGGGGATCTCGGCAGGGCTTCGCCAAGCTCAACGAGAGGGAGAGGTGTTACGGGGGGAGAGGGAGGCGCCGGGGGCTAGGGTGCGCAGCCCTCCCTCCCCCCCTCTTTATATAGGGGCCCTAGGGGGGGCGCCGGCCCCTAGAGATCCCATCTCAAGGGGGGGCGGCGGCCAAGGGGGGGACTTGCCCCCCAAGTTTGGTGGGGCGCCACCACCCCTAGGGTTTCCAACCCTAGGCGCAGGGGGAGGCCCATGGGGGGCGCACCAGTCCACCAGGGGCTGGTTCCCTTCCCACTTCAGCCCATGGGGCCCTCCGGGATAGGTGGCCCCACCCGATGGACCCCCGAAACTTTCTCGGTGGCCGAAACTGGACTTCATATATACAAATCTTTACCTCCGGACCATTCTGGAACTCCTCATGACGTCCGGGATCTCATCCGGGACTCCGAACAACTTTCAGCTTACCGCATACTAATATCTCTACAACCCTAGCATCACCGAACCTTAAGTGTGTAGACCCTACGGGTTCGGGAGACACGCAAACATGACCGAGACGACTCTCCGGTCAATAACCAACAGCGGGATCTGGATACCCATGTTGGCTCCCACATGCTCATCGATGATCTCATCGGATGAACCATGATGTCGAGGATTCAATCAATCCCGTACGCAATTCCCTTTTCTATCGGTACGATACTTGCCCGAGATTCGATCGTCGGTATATCGATACCTTGTTCAATCTCGTTACCGGCAAGTCTCTTTACTCGTTCCCATAACAGATCATCCCATGAACAACTCTTTGATCACATTGAGCTCATTATGATGATGCCCTACCGAGTGGGCCCAGAGGTACCTCTCCGTCACACAGAGTGACAAATCCCAGTCTCGATTTGTGCCAACCCAACAGACACTTTCGAAGATACCCATAGTGCACTGATGTCTACACACGCTTCTACTCTTGTAGACTATGTTGGGCCTCCAAGCGCAGAGGTTTGTAGGACAGCAGCAATTTCCCTCAAGTGGATGACCTAAGGTTTATCGAACTCAAGGAAGTAGAGGTTGAAGATGGTCTCTCTCAAGCAACCCTGCAACTAAGATACAAGAAGTCTCTTGTGTCCCCAACACACCTAATACACTTGTTAGATGTATAGGTGCACTAGTTCGGCGAAGAGATGTTAAATGGCAAGTGATATGGATGGCAAAACAAAGTAATATAAATCTGTAATAAAAAGTGCAGCAAGCAAACAAGTGGTAAACGTGAGCACAAATGGTATTGCAATGGTGCAAACAAGGCCTAGGGATCATACTTTCACTAGTGGCAACTCCCAACAACATTAACATAATCGAATCACATGATATTTCCCATAAAACATGCAATGGAGACGCACCCGGAGGTCATTCCTCCGTGGTCAAGAGAGGACGAGAATTATGTAGGGCTACAAAAGCACACCTCAAAGTTCGTAGTTCTCAATCTAAGGATTTCCCAATGTCACCGCGGCCATCCAAAGAGAGTCCCACAATCACCACAACATATCTAAAGGATAGTCAAAGATAAGCACCAAGAGACTCTCAATCTTCAATCAACACACAAGAGAGGAAATCATTCATGAAAATATTTTTCTAATCCATGTCCAATAGACCGCTGTCACCTTGGTCTCGGGAATTATACTAGATAAAGAAAAGTGAGTACATCAATCCAATACATAGAGGAAGGGGAAATATCATGGGATCACCCTAGATTAACATAGCCTATGATCACAACGAAGATCACATCATGGGAGAGAGAGAGACTACTCACACATGGACATGGTGAGGAGGATCTTTATGGTGGTGTTGATAGAGAGGTACAGCCCCGCGAGGAGGCGGCGGCCGGCGGCTGGGAGGAGATGGCGGCGGCCCTGGGGGCGGCGGCGGCCCAAGGGGGCGGCGGCGGCCCTAGGGGGCAGCGGCGGCCCTAGGGGGCAGCGGCTCATTGGCCCCCCTTCTTCCTTGTGGATGGTGCTGCAATGGTGCTGGTCCTCCCCTCCAAGACGGCGGCTTGGGAGGAGGAAAATTCGTGGCCCTTGGTGACCTAGGTTTCCTCTCTTTATATAGACTCTCGGATTCCCGTCATCAGATTTTGGGCCTCAGTAAAACGGGCTTTACTCAGCCGTCCGGACTCCGATTTGGACGAATTTTATATCCAGAAGCATTGCCTTGAAATTCCCCACAACTTTCGCAACTAGACTTTTTCCGTTTGACGTCGTCTTCGGGCCGAAACGTGACCATCTTTAAAAAAACGTTCTCAGACAGATTTCAGGAAAGTCAGAGTCCTACTCCAATACGACTCCTTTTGCATTTTTGTCAATTTCCAAGTAATTCCTACACAATAAAGTGTAAAACAAGAACATTGTGCACTTTTGCAACCATTAGTAGGTTAGTCCAAATATGATCAAAAGTGTATAGAAGTGCATAAATATCATAGCAATATCACACAAAAAAGGCATGGAGCAAGCAGAAATTATAGATACGTTTTGGACGTATCATGCACCTTTATAGCCACCCAGTTATGTTGTGACGTTTCGTACAACCAAAGCATTCCTACAGTATCCGGGAGTTGCACAATCTCATGGTCTAAGGAAAAGTTACTTGACATTGGAAAAGCTTTAGCAAACGAACTACACGATCTAGTGCTAGGCTTAGGATTGGGTCTTGTCCATCACATTGTTCTCCTAATGATGTGATCCCATTATCAATGACATCCAATGTCCATGGTCAGGAAACCGTAACCATCTATTGATCAACGAGCTAGTCAACTAGAGGCTTACTAGGGACACGTTGTGGTCTATGTATTCACACATGTATCACTGTTTCCGGATAATAAAATTAAAGCATGAACAATAGACAATTATCATGAACAAGGAAATATAATAATAACCATTTTATTACTGCCTCTAGGGCATATTTCCAACAGTCTCCCACTTGCACTAGAGTCAATAATCTAGTTACATTGTGATGAATCGAACACCCATAGAGTTCTGGTGTTGATCATGTTTTGCTCGTGGAAGAGGTTTAGTCAACGGATCTGCGACATTCAGATCTGTATGCACTTTACAAATATCTATGTCTCCACCTTGAATATAATTCCGGATGGAGTTGAAACGGCGCTTGATGTGCTTGGTCTTCTTGTGAAACATGGGCTCCTTGTCAATGGCAATAGCTCCAGTGTTGTCACAGAAGAGAGTCATCGGGCCCGATGCTCTTGGAATAACTCCTAGGCCGTTGATTAACTCCTTCATCCAGACTGCTTCTTGCACTACTTCGGAAGCAGCCATATACTCCGCTTCACATGTAGATGCCGCCACGACGCTTTGCTTGCAACTGCACCAGCTGACTGCCCCACCATTCAAAATATACATGTATCTGGTTTGTGACTTGGAGTCATCCAGATCTGTGTCGAAGCTAGCATCGACGTAACCCTTTACGACGAGCTCTTCGTCACCTCCATAAACGAGATACATATCCTTAGTCCTTTTCAGGTACTTCAGGATGTTCTTGACCGCTGTCCAGTGTTCCATACCGGGATCACTTTGGTACCTCCCCACCAAACTTATGGCAAGGTTCACATCAGGTATGGTACACAGCATGGCATACATAATAGAACCTATGGCCGAGGCATACGGGATGACACTCATCTTTTCTCTATCTTCTACCGAGGTCGGGCATTGAGCTGTGCTCAATCTCATACCTTGCAATACTGGCAAGAACCCTTTCTTGGACTAATCCATATTGAACTTCTTCAATATCTTGTCAAGGTATGTGCTTTGTGAAAGACCAATGAGGTGTCTCGATCTATCTCTATAGATCTTGATGCCTAATATGTAAGCAGCTTCTCGAAGGTCCTTCATTGAAAAACACTTATTCAAGTAGGCCTTTATGATTTCCAAGAGTTCTACATCATTTCCCATCAGTAATATATCATCCACATATAATATGAGAAATGCTATAGAGCTCCCACTCACTTTCTTGTAAATACAGGCTTCTCCCCAAGTCTGTATAAACCCAAATGCTATGATCACCTCATCAAAGCGAATGTTCCAACTCCGAGATGCTTGCACCAGCCCATAGATTGAGCGCTGGAGCTTGCATACCTTGTTAGCATTCTCAGGATCGACAAAACCTTCCGGATGCATCATATACAGTTCTTCCTTGAGGAAGCCATTAAGGAATGCCGTTTTGACGTCCATTTGTCATATCTCATAATCATAGAATGCGGCAATTGCTAACATGATTCGGACGGACTTCAGCATCGCTACGGGAGAGAAAGTCTCATCGTAGTCAATTCCTTGAACTTGTTGATAACCTTTAGCGACAAGTCGAGCCTTATAGGTGGTCACATTACCATCCGCGTCAGTCTTCTTCTTAAAGATCCATTTATTTTCTATGGCATGCCGATCATCGGGCAAGTCCACCAAATTCCATACTTTGTTATCATACGTGGATCCTATCTCGAATTTCATGGCTTCAAGCCATTTGTTGGAATCCGGCCCGCCACCGCTTCTTCATAGTTCGAAGGTTCGCCGTTGTCTAACAACATGATTTCCGCAGGCACGCGTCACGTTGCAGTAAATGCGAAAGGAGGCGACTTCGCGCCTTCCCCATAACCGGGGGGAGGTGTGGAGGCGCAGCCCATTTACTGAATGGGGCCGAGGCGCGGTCCTCAAGGCGTCCACTCCCCACGATCATGGGGTGGGGAGAGGTCGCCTCACCCGTCCCCTCGGTTCTGCACGTCTGCCACGTGCCTCCCATGCATTTGGGGTGGCGAACGGTGGAGGCGGGAAACCGAGCCGTCGCTGGTTGGGGCGGCGGGTCGGTCCCGGCTGTTGGGGAACGTAGTATTTTTAAATTTTCCTACGATCACGCAAGATCTATCTACCAGATGCATAGCAACGAGAGGGAAGAGTGTGTCTACGTACCCTCGTAGACCGGAAGCGGAAGCATCAAGTGACGCGGTTGATGTAGTCGAACTTCTTCGCGATTCAACCGATCAAGCACCGAACGTACGGCACCTCCGAGTTCAGCACACGTTCAGCTTGATGACGTCCCACGAGCTCTTGATCCAGTTGAGCTTCACGGGAGAGTTTCGTCAGCACGACGGCGTGGTGACGGATATGATGTATTCACCGGCGCAGGGCTTCGCCTAAGCACTGCGACGGTATGACCGAGGTGTGTTTCTGTGGAGGGGGGCACCGCACACGGCTGGAACAATTCAACTTGTGTGTCTTTGGGTGCCCCCCCGCCCCCGTATATAAAGGAGCAAGAGGGGAGGGTCGGCCGGCCTCCTATGGTGCGGCTAGGGCAATCCTACTAGGAATAGGATTGCAATCCTATTCCTAGTAGGAGTCCACCAAGAAGGAAGAGAGGGAAAGGAAAAGAGGGAGAGGTGGCGCCCCCCCAATCCTAGTCCAACTAGGATCCCTAGGTGGGGCGCCGGCCAGCCTCTATGGGCTGCCTCTCTCCTTTCCTCAAGGCCCACTATGGACCATCCCCCCTCGTAGGGGGTTCCGGTAACCCCCTCCGGCAATCCAGTTAAATCCGAAACTTTTCCGGAACACTTCCGGTGTCCGAATATAGTCGTCCAATATATCAATCTTTATGTCTCGGACATTCCGAGACTCCTCGTCATGTCCGTGATCTCATCCGGGACTCCGAACTACCTTCGGTACATCAAAACTCATAAACTCATAATACCGATCGTCATCAAACGTTAAGCGTGCGGACCCTACGGGTTCGAGAACTATGTAGACATGACCGAGACTCATCTCCGGTCAATAACCAATAGCGGAACCTGGATGTTCATATTGGCTCCTACATATTCTACGAAGATCTTTTATCGGTCAAAACCGCATAACAACATACGTTGTTCCTTCTGTCATCGGTATGTTACTTGCCCGAGATTCGATCGTCGGTATCTCCATACCTAGTTCAATCTCGTTACCGGCAAGTCTCTTTACTCGTTCCGTAACACATCATCTCGTTACTAACTCATTAGTCTTTTGCTTGCAAGGCTTATTGTGATGTGTGTTACCGAGAGGGCCCAGAGATACCTCTCCGACACTCGGAGTGACAAATCCTAATCTTGATCTATGCCAACACCACGAATACTTTCGGAGACACCTGTAGAGCATCTTTATGATCAACCAGTTACGTTGTGACGTTTGATAGCACACAAGGTGTTCCTACGGTATTCGGGAGTTGCATAATCTCATAGTCATAGGAACATGTATAAGTCATGAAGAAAGCAATAGCAGTAAAACTAAACGATCATAGTGCTATGCTAACGGATGGGTCTTGTCCATCACATCATTCTCCTAATGATGTGATCTCGTTGATCAAATGACAACTCATGTCTATGGCTAGGAAACATAACCATCTTTGATCAATGAGCTAGTCTAGTAGAGGCATACTAGGGACATACTGTTTTGTCTATGTATTCACACATGTACTAAGTTTCCGGTTAATACAATTCTAGCATGAATAAAAGACATTTATCATGATATAAGGAAATACAAATAATCATCTTTATTATTGCCTCTAGGGCATATTTCCTTCACCGGCTCCCTGCGGCTTCTACGTCTTGATTGGCCGAGTGGGGCGGTCGAGCCCCAGCCCCGCCCCTTTATGAAGAGCGGGAGGGGAGGGACGGCGCCCCGCACTCTCCCATCTTCTTTCTCCTTCATCTTCTGCTCCCCTCTTCCGTTCGCCATGGAGAGAGGAAATCCCGGTCCTTCAACGGTGGCGGCGAGGGTCGCCGCTCGACAACGCGTCCCTCCTTCTCCTGTACCCGCAGTGGCAGAACCGGCCAGGAGGGCAAGGGGGAGGGGGCGAGCCCGTGGGCGAGGCCGGGGCGCTCGGGGAAGAGGAGGACGGGGTGGCCCACCAGCCTCGCCCCCGCCAGCAGCTCCTCCTCAAGTGGAGGGCCATATTGGGGATGACCCTTGCGAGTTCTTCATCAGGCTGCGGCGGCCGCCGCGCCATAGCCTTCGTCTCCCGACCCCATTTGCGCGGGAGATGGATCTGGACCCGCCGGAGTTGCTGCGGCTGCACATGAGGGGCTGCGGGATCAGTGGCATGCGAGTCCGCGTCGACTTCCCTGCTCCTCACGTGATGTATCTTCGCCAAGGATGGAAGACATTTGCTCGTATCCACAGCCTGACGGATGGGCTCACCCTCCATTTCAAATTGATGGAGGATGGCCTTCTCTCCGTCAAGGTCTTCAGGGACTTTGGGACTCGTGCAAGGTGCTACATGGAGAGCTCCTCCGATGACGAAGACTCCTCCTCGAACGAGGGTGACGAGGAGGACAGCGGCAACGACAACGAGGGCGGTGGACGACAGGATGACGGGTCCGACTAGGTGTCGGGCGCCGCTCCTGGTGGCACCGGCGACCCCATCATCCGCGTCGCCGGCTCCTTGAACTTCTCGGGGCCGTCTACTTGGCGGCTGGCGTAGGGAGGATGCGGAAGAGGAAAAGGAAGAAGGCGGGCGGCAAGGTCGTCATGTTGGAGTACGCGGGCACCGACGCCTTCGACGCGTACTGACGTCCTGCCGCCTCGTCTTCGAGCTCTGCCCCCGGCGCCGTCATCACCGTCCAGCCTTTGGGCGGCCACCGAGATGTCCTCTTGGTGTCTTCTGCCACCCATAGCTCGCCTAGGCGCCCCTTTTGCCCTTCTCGCCTCCTTGACCTACCTCCTGAGGAGAGGGACAAGAAAGGCATTACGGGCATCTTATCTCTTTTTAGTTTGTAAGCCTTCGGGCATCTGTTAACTTTAAAACTTGTAATCTCCTTGTTCATGTTTTTCATTCCCTATGGACTGTACCTGAATGGAATATTTTTAATGAAAAAGGAATGTTTGCCGGGTCATTTGTTCGCAGGTAGAACCCACAACAGGGAATAAATCCCTGATATCTCTAAGATAAACATTTTCTTGCCCGGCAACAGGCCTTGCCGTCTCCCTACTTCGCTCGACCTTTCTCACGCCCTTGGCGGAGGCAGGGATGAAGTGGTCTTAGGCTCCTCGTCTCACCCTTTCGGTGTCGCGACTATGACCAAACTTAGTCCCAGGAACGAGCCCTAGGGCCTAGAGTTATGGGAGCACGGTAGCTTAAGGAAAAGAACGAGGTTTCACATACCTCAGTCCATAATGGAATGCATGATAGGGGACGAAGAACTTATCTGAAGCTGCAGCCCCCGGCAACCCTGGTTCGCTGTGGGTGAATCTTTGCTCTTGTAGCCCCCGGCAACACTGGCTTGCCGGGGGCTTGATGCTGATTTGTTCCTCTTTCTTCTCCCCAAGTGGCTTCGGCAAGGATGTCTGCGCGTCCTGTGAACCAAAGGAGATAGAGGAAAGACAAAGAGACGCAAACTCGACCTCTAAGCTAGGGGTTAGCCGCCGCTAAGCACTACCAACCCTAACCAAGGACGAGACTCGACTCAGCATGCATGCTATAACTTAGGGCGCCAGCGCTTCATTTATTTATGCTCAGGGTCTGCGCCTGGCTTTGTACAAAGGGTTACATGCCTTGCCGGCAAGGCTTGTACAAAAGGGTGGCTTGCCGGGGGGGCGGCAAGCCACACCTTATGGGTAAAACTTGCGAAGATGCTCAATGTTCCAGGAATTGCTCACCGGAATGGCATTTTCGGTCTCCAGGCGGACTGCGCCAGGCCTGGTGACTCGTATTACCCGATAAGGGCCTTCCCACTTTGGCGTCAACTTGTTTGTATTTCTGGCCGATTGAACGCGCCGGAGAACAAGGTCGCCCTCCTCAAAGCTTCGGGCACGGACCTTGCGGCTATGGTAGCGGCACAAGGCTTGCTGGTAGCGTGCTGCCCTCACAGCCGCCCGAAGACGATCTTCCTCAAGGAGCGTTGCGTCATCTTGCCGCAGATGCTCTTGCTCAAGCTCATCATAAGCGAGCAATCGGGGAGACCCGTATATGAGTTCAGTGGGGAGAACTGCTTCTGCCCCGTATATCAGGGCAAAGGGTGTCTGGCCGGTGGCTCGATTTGGCATCGTTCTGATCGACCAAAGAACCGCCGGCAACTCATCAACCCAGCGCCTTCCACTCTTGTGCAGCCTGTCAAAGGTCTTTGTCCTTAGGCCTCACAGCACTTCAGCGTTTGCCCTTTCAGCTTGACCATTGCTTCGGGGGTGAGCAACGGAAGCGAAACAGACTTTGCTGCCGAGGTCTTGGGTATATTGCATGAAGGTGCGGCTTGTGAACTGCGTGCCGTTGTCGGTGATGACTCTGTTGGGTACACCAAAACGGCACACTAGTCCCTTGAAGAACTTGACGGCTGACAGAGCTGTGACCTTCCTCACTGCCTCCACCTCCGGCCACTTTGTGAACTTGTCGATTGCAACGTACAAGTACTCAAAGCCCCCGACGGTGCGGGGGAAAGGGCCCAGTATGTCGAGCCCCCAGACCGAGAAGGGCCAGGAGAGAGGAATGGTTTGAAGGGCTTGAGCTGGTTGATGAAGCTTCTTTGAATGAAACTGACACGCTTCACACTTGGTGACCAGTGTCGTCGCATCCTGGAGGGCAGTGGGCCAGAAGAAGCCTTGCCGGAATGCTTTTCCGGCAAGGGCCCTTGACCCTATGTGGGATCCACATATGCCTCCATGTATCTCCGCCAACAGCCCCAATCCTTCCTCTCGAGGGATGCACTTCAATTTCATGCCGTTCGGTCTCTTTCTGTACAGGACGTCATCGACAAACCGGTACATAGCAGACCGACGGGCTACTTTCTCCGCTTCTTCCTGCTCCTCAGGAAGTTCCCCAGTCTGGAGGAATCGGACGGTATGTTGTGCCCATGCTGGAGCCTGGGGCTCGACGGCGAGGACTAAAGGCATTTCCTCCGCCATGGGAGTGGCTGTCTCGACGGCAAGAGCTTGACGCTTCGTCGGAGCTAGCCGTCCAATGGCGGGTTCAGTGTCCCCGGCAACATCCTTGCCAGCGGCCCCGGGGAGCTCGGCGGGAAAGTACTTGCCGGACCCTGATTTCCTCCTCTTGTTCTGCTCGGTCGATGGATCAACGGATGGCTGAGAGAGCTGAAGCACAAAGGTACCTGGTTCCACAGGTAGCTTGAGGGCAGCGCGCTTTGATAGGTAATCGGCGATGCCGTTCTCCGCTCGGGGAACGTGCTCTGCCTGTATACCATCAAAGCGCTCTTCTAGCTTTCTCACTTCATCGACGTAGGCCTTCATCAACGGGCTCTGGTAATCTTTGTTGACTTGCTTGACGACAAGCTGCGAGTCGCCCCTGACAATGAGTTTCTTGATCCCGAGGTCTGCCGCGATCCTAAGACCAGCTAGCAGCCCCTCATACTCAGCAGTGTTGTTCGTTGATACCTCCCTGGGGAAGTGCATCTGGACCACTGATGGGCCTCGAACCCCTCGTTGGTTACCCCAAGTGGAAGGTGTAAGATGCAGTAAGTAGAAGTGTTTTCCCCTAGCAAAGATGCCAAGGATCGATTCCCTAGAGACTCCTAGGTTCAACAAGTAGGTGTCAATTGCTATGGCGCCAGATTAGTAGCAATCAACGTGGACCTGCACACAGATACAAATAACTTTGATCCCAACGAGTACAGAGAGGTTGTCAATCTCTCCGGCCTTGTAGTTCACAAAGGATTAAAAGCAATGATAGTAGTGATAGATAGTTTTTGCAATAGTAAATGATAACGGGAAATAAATAGTGGATGTGATCAATGATGGTAATATGGACCGGAGTCTCATGATGTTCACTAGTGATGTCTCTCTCCCAAAAGACGATAAAACAGCTATGTGAGGTAAACAAATTACAGCTGGGCAATTGACAGGACCACGAACGCAAACCAATGCTGACTACATTGCAAGAAAGGTTGAGGTTCAAAGCATGGGCGGTACGCCAAAGTAAGTAGACCGAAATCCATCAATATCTACTACTAATCATCCACCTTGAGATATCTATCCAGAACATCTCGCTGGTATTAAGTTGCGAGTCCCACCCATAGTGTAAACTCAATGCAACAGACAACTGCATTAAAAGAACTTTGCGTAAAGTAAACAATCCTTGCACCCGCGGGCACAAGCACCGTTGTTTTCCCCCTTGTGGCAACATCACATCCCCTAGACTCATGTTTCTGTCACTCAAGCTAGTCATCGAGGGGCATGAACCCACAATCGAGCATAACGTTCCCTCTTGGAGTCACTACCTACTACTCGGCCAAAGCAATAAATAACAACGAAGAACATGCAAGAATTACTTATGAACTAAAATATAAAAGAGGTGAATCAAATATATTACTCAAGATCAATCTGAACATAATCTCATAATCCATCGGATCCCAGCAAACTCAACATAGCAACAGCATAAGGATTACATAGGTGCCTCGATCATGTAGGGCAGCTCACGAGGACTAATTAGTGAAGCACAAGAACGGGAGGAGAACATCACATAGCTACTGGTCATGGACTCATGGTCCAAGGGAGACTACTCACGAGTCATCCGGGAGGCGTCCATGGTGGTGGAGAAGCTCCCGGTGGTGATCCTCCCCTCCGGCAGGGTGCTGGGAAGAGTTCTCCTGGTGCTCCCGATCTTGGAAGCGGCGGCGGCGGAACAGAGATGGGATCGCGAAAAGAGTTCCTGTTCTGAGGGTTTCGGAGGGTCCTTTAAATATATGCCAAAGTAGGGCATCGGGGGAGCCTCGGGGGGCCCAGATGCCTCCCCGGCGCGACCCGGGGGGGCGCGCCGCCAGGGCGCCTGGAGCCCTGGTGGCCCCCCCAGGCTGCCCTTCGGACGCAGTGTTGTTTCCGGATCGCTGATTTTTTATATAATTTTTCTGGATTTTTCTGGTCAGTTCTCGAAACGTGAAAACCTGAAATACAAAAATAGCCGAAAACAGAAACTGGCACTGGGGTGCACTGGATTAGTAAGTTAGTCCAAATATGATCAAAAGTGTATGGAAGTGTATGAATATCATAGCAATATCACCCAAAAGTGGCATGGAGCAAGCAGAAATTATAGATACGTTTTGGACGTATCAACATCCCCAAGCTTAATTCCTGCTCGTCCTCGAGTAGGTAAATGATAACAAGAATAATTTCTGTGGTAACATGCTATTAACCATATAGGACTTTCTCATAGTCATATGACAAAAGCTTACTGAGACAATGATTCTAAAGTTATTAAGTTGCCTCAAGAGAAAATCACAAATGACTGAAAGTTTTACAACATGAAACTAAAACATCAAAAAGATTTGCAATGAACATGATGTGCAAATATGATAAAGTGATATCTAGCTTGCCCCCTTTAGTGATGCAAAACATAAATGCAGGGGCACCTTCAAGGTTTAAGTGATGACTAGATACAATCATTTCAGAATAAACGATATCACAATCATGCAAAAGACAATGCTACTTTGGGACAATGCACATTACACTCAGAATGACAATCATGCTCTCAGTAGTTGGTGCTTCAACATAAAAGTAAAAGAATGGTTAAGTGCTAGAGCTTTTTATTTTGAAAACATGGAAGCAATTGTGTCAACGGTAGTAGTACTTCATATGTGTCATGCATAAGACATCTTATAAGTTGCAAGCCTCATGCATCGAATACTAATAGTGCTCGCTCCCTGTCCTAATTAGCTCGGATCCCCATGGGTTATCATTGCATTACATATGTTTTAACCAAGTGTCACAAAGGGGTACCTCTATGCCACCTGTACAAAGGTCGAAGGAGATAAATCGCATTTGATTTCTCGTTTTTGATAGATCTCAACTTGAGGACATCCATACCGGGACAACATAGAAAATAGATGATGGACTCCTCTTTAATGCATAAGCATGTTCTCATAAGAGATTGAGGATTAAGGTCCAAGCTAAAACTTACTCCATGATGCATGGCTTTGGTTGGCGGCCCAATGTTCTTCTCTAACAATATGCATATTCATTCAACCCACGGTAAATCACCCTTACTTCAGACAAGACGAACATGCATAGCAACTCACATGATATTCAACAAAAGTGTGACAGTTGATGGCGTCCCCAGAAACATGGTTACCGCTCAGCAAGCAACTTATAAGAAATAAGATACATAAGCAACATAGTCTTTACCACAATAGTTTTTAGGCTACTTTCCCATGAGCTATGTATTGCATGGTTAGTTTGCTTAGTACAGGTGGAGGTTAGCAAAATACTGGGAGCGACCAACTAAGAGAGCAATGATGGTCATAATCATGCAGAGCGACAAAGCAATATTGAATCAGGCATGGTAGTTATATCGCTACTCAGAAATAAAAGATCATCAAGGCTTGACAGACTTTCTTTACAGTCTTGAATATGCGTGAGCATACGCCAAGTCAATCAAAATAAATTCTTGAAGGAAGATATTACTAAACCATACCACATCATAGGCAAACAAACCAAGTTGGTACTCCAATAACACATTGGGAACCCCCCAGCTATTTGAGATTAACCATAAGAAAACCTGAACTACTAAGCACCATCATGAAAGTAGCATCTTTATCATAGACACATTAACCAATGCAAAGGAAGCAAACTCTCTTAATAAGGTGAGCATGGTAATTAAAGAGAGTTCAAGCAACCAACTAAATAAAAGCTCTTGAAAAGATAAGCATGAATACTAAGAGCAGAGTATGATAGTAGCTATTAAAAGACAAAGAACACACACAACATAGATAGACATGAAAATTCTATGTAATGTTCTAGGTAGAGGTGGAGCGTGTTTCTCTCCCACATAAAGGAATGCTGAGTTCCGACTCGTTATGAAAAACTAAAAAGAAAAATAAAAGCAAGACGCTCCAAGCATAGCACATAACACATGAAGTGATAAAAATATAGCGAAACGAAAGACGAACTGATAATGTTGATGGAGAAGGGGATGCACGGGGGCATCCCCAAGCTTAGACGCTTGAGTCTCCTTGAATATTTCTTGGGGGTGCACGGGGGCATCCCCAAGCTTGAGCGCTTGACACTCCTGAATCTTTTTATCATCTTCCCTCACACACTTGAAAACTCCCTTCATACACAACTCATCATAATCTGATTAGCGAGGTTAGTACCCTTAATAAAATAATTATACCTTGCTGGAAATAAGGATATTCTTGAAGTTCTACTGTTTCTCAAGATTGCCAAAAGGTTTTTGCAAAGAAAAAGCAAGTTCTTAATTTGCAAAGTGAAGGTAAGGCAAAACAGGACAGAATCTGTGAAAAACAGAACAACAGGCAGTAATTGATCTGTTCGGGATACTTCTGCAACTCAAATAAAAAAACTCAGAACTGACGCACGAAATACAATTATATAGAGAACGCTGTCGAAAAAATTCAGACCAAAAAGATGATCTGGTGATTTTATACGAATTTTTCTATCCAAGGACAGAATCTGTTTCCTGGACAGCACCTCACAACTTTTGAACTTTCTAGCAATCGGAGGCTATACTTGGCACAAATATGAAAAGCAAAGATACAATGATGATGCTACAGCAGTAAACAACATCAAGACACAACAAAAGCAAAAAAATTATTCATGTGGGCTGCCTCCCAAAAGCGCTTTCTTTTATGCCTTTAAGCTAGGCATAATGCATAGATCAAGTTTTATCAAGAGTAAAAGAATAGCTAGCCCGTACAACGGACTCAAAAGGTAACTTGACCTTCTTATGAGGGAAGTGTTCCATCCCTTTCTTGAGAGGAAACTGAAATTTTATATTACCCTCTTTCATGTCAATGACAGCACCAACGGTGCGCAAAAAGGGACGTCCCAAAATAATTGGACATGAAGGATCACATTCAATATCCATAATAGTGAAATCAACGGGCACATAATTATCATTGACAACAATAAGAACATCATCGATCCTCCCCAAAGGTTTCTTTATGGAAGAATCAACAAGACGAACACCAAAAGAACAAGAATCATAAGGTTTCAATTTAAGCATATCATATATCCTTTTGGGCATAACAGAGGTACTAGCACCAACATCACATAATGCATAACAAGAGAAGTCATTCAAATAAATTTTTATCATAGGATCCCAACCATCTTCTAGCTTTCTAGGTATGGAGGCTTCTACTCTAAGTTTCTCCTCCCTAGCTTTGATGAGAGCATTAGTGATATGCTCTGTGAAGGCAAGGTTAAGCGTGCTAGTGCGGGGATCTCTAGACATCTTGTGAAGGAAATCAATAACTTCGGTAAGAGTGCAATTATCAAAATCAAGGTCACGAGCATCAAGTAAAGTAGTAGTGGTGTCCTTAAGGTTCACTTGTTTGGTAGCTTCTATAGTTATAGCATCACCATTAATAGGTCCATTGGGACCAGGAGTACATTGGGTGCTAAGAGTGTGAACATCCTCAATAACTTGGATAGTAGCAACAGTGTGGTGGGTAGGAAGGCTCTTAATTCTTTCCTCTTCCTCCCTTAGGGATGCAACCACTTCGGGTTTAGCTGCCATTTGGTTTATCAAAGTAGCTTGCGTGTGGGACATATTGGAAACTTGGGTCTCAGTGATAGTGAGTCTAGTCTGGAGGTTAGAAATCTCAATATTTATGTTCTCTAATCGTCTACTAATGTCTTGCAAAATAGCAGTATGCTCATTTAATTGCTTCGACAAGGTTTTGTTTTGTTCATATTGGGTGTGCATATAATTCTTAGTGGCCTTCTCTATTTCTAGCAGTTTCTCATAGCCAAGCAAATCTCTATCTTTTTGGAAGGAGTTCTTGATGTTAGGATAAGCATTGTTGTTCCCATAGGAATTAGAGGGAAACGATCTAGAATTACTACCAAAGTTACTCCTATAAGCATCGGCAATCACAGAATCCAAAGGATCATAACGAGGATCAACAGAAGATTGCTTCGAAAGTAGAGACATCATCAAGTCAACTTTTTCATTGAGGGAGGAAATCTCCTCGACAGAGTTTACCTTCCTACCTGTTGGAGCGCGTTCGGTGTGCCATTGGGAATAGTTGGTCATCATCTCATCGAGAAGCTTTGTGGCAGCACCAAGTGTAGTTGACATAAAAGTTCCTCCCGCGGCCGAGTCTAACAAGTTCTGCGAGGTAAAGTTCAAGCCTGCATAAAAAGTTTGGATAACCATCCAAGTAGTCAAACCGTGAGTAGGGCAGTTCTTGATAAGAGACTTCATACGTTCCCAAGCTTGGGCAACGTGTTCATTATCCAATTGTTTAAAATTTATTATGTTACTTCTAAGTTGGATAATTTTAGCAGGTGGGTAGTATTTTCCGATAAAAGCATCTTTGCACTTGTCCCAAGAATCTATGCTATTTCTAGGCAAAGACTGAAACCAAATTTTAGCTCCTCCTCTCAAGGAGAAAGGAAAAAGCTTGATCTTAACAATATTACCATCTATTTCTTGGTACTTTTGCATATCACAAAGTTCAACAAAGTTGTTCAAGTGTAAAGCAGCATCATCTCCAGCACCGGAGAATTGTTCTCTCATAATTAAGTTCAGTAAAGCAGGTTTAATTTCATATGAAGGTGCTGAAGTGGCAGGTGTAGTGATAGGTGTGCTGATAAAGTCATCGTTGTTGTGACTAGTGAAGTCACACAACTTGGTGTTCTCGGTGGAACCCATAGTAGCGAGCAAGCAAGATAACTATTTTTGTGATTTTCAATAAAAGGAACTAAAGCAAAAATGAAAGGTAAACTAACAAGACTAAAAAGCAAAGGTAAAAGATAGCATGCAACTCCCCTATCCTGAAGAGTGGAGTCCCCGCCAACGGCGCCAGAAAATACTCCTTGATGGGCCTAGAACCCTCGTTGGTTACCCCAAGTGGAAGGTGTAAGATGCAGTAAGTAGAAGTGTTTTCCCCTAGCAAAGATGCCAAGGATCGATTCCCCAGAGACTCCTAGGTTCAACAAGTAGGTGTCAATTGCTACGGCGCCAGATTAGTAGCAATCAACGTGGACCTGCACACAGATACAAATAACTTTGCTCCCAACGAGTACAGAGAGGTTGTCAATCTCTCCGGCCTTGTAGTTCACAAAGGATTAAAAGCAATGATAGTAGTGATAGATAGTTTATGCAATAGTAAATGATAACGGGAAATAAATATTGGATGTGATCAATGATGGTAATATGGACCGGAGTCTCATGATGTTCACTAGTGATGTCTCTCTCCCAAAAGACGATAAAACAGCTATGTGAGGTAAACAAATTACAGCTGGGCAATTGACAGGATCACGAACGCAAACCAATGCTGACTACATTGCAAGAAAGGTTGAGGTTCAAAGCATGGGCGGTACGCCAAAGTAAGTAGACCAAAATCCATCAATATCTACTACTAATCATCCACCTTGAGATATCTATCCAGAACATCTCGCTGGTATTAAGTTGCGAGTCCCACCCATAGTGTAAACTCAATGCAACAGACAACTGCATTAAAAGAACTTTGCGTAAAGTAAACAATCCTTGCACCCGCGGGCACAAGCACCGTTGTTTTCCCCCTTGTGGCAATAGCACATCCCCTAGACTCATGTTTCTGTCACTCAAGCTAGTTATCGAGGGGCATGAACCCACAATCAAGCATAACGTTCCCTCTTGGAGTCACTACCTATTACTCGGCCAAAGCAATAAATAACAACGGAGAACATGCAAGAATTACTTATGAACTAAAATATAAAAGAGGTGAATCAAATATATTACTCAAGATCAATCTGAACATAATCTCATAATCCATCGGATCCCAGCAAACTCAACATAGCAACAGCATAAGGATTACATAGGTGCTCGATCATGTAGGGCAGCTCACGAGGACTAATTAGTGAAGCACAAGAACGGGAGGAGAACATCACATAGCTACTGGTCATGGACTCATGGTCCAAGGGAGACTACTCACGAGTCATCCGGGAGGCGTCCATGGTGGTGGAGAAGCTCCCGGTGGTGATCCTCCCCTCTGGCAGGGTGCCGGGAAGAGTTCTCCTGGTGCTCCCGATCTTGGAAGCGGCGGCGGCGGCGGAACAGAGATGGGATCGCGAAAAGAGTTCCTGTTCTGAGGGTTTCGGAGGGTCCTTTAAATATATGCCAAAGTAGGGCACCGGGGGAG